>CP092872.1:80995658-81034964 GCA_030710605.1 Cordylochernes scorpioides
TCAGCTGGCCCAGCTGATAGTACCCTGTAAGGACTCCTAATCCAGGGATACAGGATGAGCAGCATTTGTACTCCATGTTAGGAGCGGCTGCACATGGCATCTGTTCCTCATGTCAGAGGCGGCCATTTATTTTGGAGCTAAGTCGGCCTGCCACTGAGTAGTGCTCCCAGTCTAGTACAAAGGCAGACGCATTCTACTTCACCCAGTCATGACCTCAAGCTTTACAAACTTGATACCCTAATATAATTGAGTGGAGATAAGAAAGAAGAAGAAGACTTATTTGTAAAAAAGAAAGATTCATACTAAATAGGTTTAATTTGCCTTTTTTAATAAGTAAACCACTTGACAGGATGATCACTTTTGCAAAATAAAAATAAAAAAATTGCTGAATTGCCACCACCAAGAGTATCCATAGCAGTGTTTGATGTAGGTAAGTTGCGGTCTTCCTCATTGTCTTTCCATTGAGAATTTCCCACTTTGTCCTGAATGTCATCTCTCTTATAAATCTACTTAGGAGACATAATTTCTCATTGCACTTTTGCTTTTTTTTATGGAAATTTTTCTGGGAGGATATTGATCTCCTGTCAAAACTGGTGGAATCATGTCAGTAACGAAGCCACATCTATTTTAATGGGAGAGGTAACTTTTCTTTTTATAGACTTTTTGTTTTGTTGTTGTTAGTAGCTATCAAGTTCACATTTTGTTGGCTATCACTCACAGCTCATATAGTGACTTTCCAGTCAGTTCATTGATGGTCTTCCTATCTTCCATTTTTTTCCCTATTCCTCTTGCTCTCATTAGGTATCTGAAATAAGTTAATATTTTGTAATTTTAAAATGTTTTTCACAATTTAATCACGAAGTTAGTCTTTGACTATTTGGCCTTCTAGGATCTATCAGGATTGATCTCGTGTAAGATTTGAATATTTGTCCTTTTTATCTGTTCCCCATCTTTCCAGAATGGTTGCAAGGTTTTCCCACTACGTACTAAGTGTCAACCTGCAATCTAAAACACATTATTGAAGGTATTGACTCATCCATTGATGAGCTCTACTCTTCCCTGGCAGACATCATCAAGCTTTACAAGCTTGACACCCTAATATGATTGAGTGGAGATAAGAAAGAAGAAGATCTGTCCCCATGGCACTCTGAGCCGCAATCAATTCTTTTTCTTTCCTGAGAGTCCAGACTATCACATCCAAAGTAACCACTGGAAAGACTGACGCCTTTACAATTCTCTTTGCTCTCATCACCACTCCCCACTTAATCATCACCCCAAAGTTGGGGAAGTAAAGTAGAATTCTCTGGAAGCACCTATACACTCTGTTCAGAGACATGGAAAGAAATGTCTGGACCAAACATGTCAAATAGAACATCAGGGATATCTCACCTGGGTCTGGCTGTGGTGGTATGTTCAATGTAGGTGACCAAGGCCTTTTTCTCTTTAGCCATCACATCCTGGACCTGTACAACACCTCTGGGTTACAACTCCATACCAGGAAACCTTCCTCAAGAACTCAATGGGACAATTTGGATATTAATTTGGATAACAGATTAGCGCAGGGTAACATGATCTAAATCCAAACAGGAAGGCCACAGAATTGCTACCATCCTCAGAATAGAGGTCGGGTACTCAAGAGTCTGAGAATATATTTTATTTTATTATTACAGAAGCACGAAGTCTATCAGACTATTGTGTTATATTAGAATTATTTACATATATATCTTTAATTATTTACACGGTGTAGTGGTTTATAAATCTGTGTACAAATTGCTCTAAACTTATGTCGTTGTCTAAACAAAGTGTTCATAAGATTGAGTATATACAGAAAGATGGCATTATGTCAAAGTAAGCAAGTACAATTTGGTTAGTCAGAGGGCAAGCCAACAAAAGATGGTGTTTCAACATCTAGACAGAATTCACATGTTGGATCATTTAGTAAACATTGTGTCAATACAGCTTACATAAAGGCCCATTAGGGATGAGGAAAATTGATGGGTATTATAAATATGCATAAGCCCAAAAATCTATTTCTCCTTAACCAGCATTTAGTTGGTAACTGGCAGTTTTCTTGTCCTTTCAGTGCAACTAGTCTTTCCTTTATATACAAGAAACCATTTTAGCTTGATTAAATTTTTTATAAATAAAATAGCTTCCTACTATCCTTATTGTGACATCAAAATATTGGGAGGGCTTGGCTTAATTGTGGTGAATATGTTTTTTTCATGGCAGAGAAGGACAGTAAGATTAATTAAGACAGAAATATTATTTATACAAGAAAAAAAGTTTACACTAAAATAGTTCCATATCTTGTACATAAATGGCATTCTATATTAACTTATGTTCAAATTCTGCTTAAATTGATTGTGTTGAGGGACTCTCTTTGGAGCTCCTGTTGAATGAGGTGGTGAGAAACAAGAGCTGGAGCGTTTGTGTTGTTCAAATTTTGGAAGACGGCTGAAGAGAAGTGGAAGCTATATACATAATCTAATTGAAGTAAATAATTATATGTAAATAATCTTTGTCAGGATTAGAATGACGAATCCTGTATGGGACTTTGATTCCAGTAAAAGGCTTGTTGCTGCTGTTGTATATAGTCACAGTGTAGAAAATACTATACTATAACTACTACTTACAGGTTTCTCTCTGTATTCTTAGTTCTCTTCTCTTCAATTACTCTGTAAACTGGCGAATCCTTTATAGGACGAGAGGTCCTCAATATAGGCTTTTGTTGTTGTTGTTGATTGTGTGCAAGTTGTTTGCAGATGTTCGATGCAACTATTTATTTTTTTTCTAGTCTTCAAAAATCTAATGTGTTTGTTAAAGATAGGTCAACCAAGAATTTCTTTCCAGTTCCGGATAGAGAGAGTGAGAAAAACCCTATAATAATAATAATAGTAGAGTGATCTGGTGGACTAAATTAGCACTGAGAGGATTTACTGGTGATGAAACTCTGCCTTTGCCGGTCCCAAGCCCGGATTAAAAAAGAGGAGGGGGAGCAGTAACAAGCTCACTAAAAAACCTGGGCTCAGCTGGCCCGGCTGATAGTACCCTGTAAGGGCTCCTAATCTAGGGATACAGGATGAGCAGCGTTTGTACTCCATGTTAGGAGCGGCTGTATATGGTGTCTGTTCCTCATGTCAGAGGCGGCCATTTCTTTTGGAGCTTAGTCGGCCTGCGACTGAGTAGTGCTCCCAGTCTTAATGACAAAGGCAAATTCATTCTACTTCACCCAGTACCCTAATATTATTGAATGGAGATAAGAAAGAAGAAGAGACTGGTGATGAGCCAGGCCCTTTAAGATATTTTATTTGGAAAATAAATAAAAAAAAAAAAAAAAAAAAAAAACTTTGCTAATGTAGGGTTTGATTTCTTGTTTCTAGACGGCATACTATTATTTCCTTATATTGCAAAAGATAAAGCCTATACAGTAGAACCTCCTTGTAGAGAACACCTAATTATCTTTTAGAGAGACATGTTCTTTTACTTATTTTATGTTGTTATAATCATGTTGCTGGTATAACAACAGTTATATTGGAACTTTAGAATTAGGATATTATAACCAAGCTGCTATCATAAAATGGGCTTCACAACATTCTGTGTTAGGTTTCAGTCTTGTTTTGTGTTAAAATAAAATGGCGAGATAGATGGAAAGAAGAAAAACTAGATTTTTGGGCGAAGAGATTCGGCTGTAATATAGTCTGATCACGCCTGCAAATGCACAAATCTCTTTTCTTTTACCTGTTGAAGAGGAAAATTTGATTTAAAGCTTGCAACACCTCAATAAAAACTCTTTGACCAAAAAAAGGTAAGTTTTGCTTATTCAAATAACTTGTGGGTAACTCTAAAAAGACAAAGGTCATCTCTCCCACCAAAATAGACGTCAAAGCTAGATGTCATCTATTGACCATCGCCGCAAAATAGCGGCCTCTGGTCGGTGACAAAGTGGGTCCAAAACACATTATTGACTTATCCATTGATGAGCTCTACTCTTTTCCGGCAGACACCATCAACAAGCTTTACAAGCTTGATACCTTAGTGTGATTGAGTGGAGATAAGAAAGAAGAAGAAGACAAAGTGGGTAACTATTGCTTGCAATATGTTAGAGAGAAATGCGATGGAGCACTCACCACTGCAGGCCTATGGAGGTCTCTCCACTCCACCCACACCACCTCCCCTATCTTCAGCTCTGCACCAGCCATAGGTCACAACTAGGGAGAGACAGACACAAGCTGATTGGACTTACTGGGCTGTCCACTGTCTCTTTCCTCGTCATCCCCCTCGCTGTCCGAACTCTCGAGGGGATTGGACACTTTCTTCCTGCACCACAACACTGTCAAACCTTCCCTTATGGTAATATTTGATACATGACATTATCATGTTTTTTTTTGCTTATCCCTAGTACACATGGTACAGGCCATGATAATCATGGTGGGTAGCTAGCGGCTGCTTTTTACTGTAAGCGCACCACATGTCTATACATGTGAAAGCAGTTCGACACATTATCATGTGATTTTCTTTACGAGCACGACCTCCAAGATCTTGTCTAATTTAGACTAAAAGGATAAGTAAAAAAAAAAACCATGTGATTGGTGGAGAGGAGAGTGGTATAAACCATCATTTTTGGACCAAGATCAAATTCAACAATAGGCACTTTTTTTTTCTGAATAGTCCTGACTCTTGCATGTGTCCAACCCCACCAGTAAGTGCAAGATAAAAATAGGATTCTATAGCATCTTATATATGCAGCCGCTAATTACCCTTCATGGTTACCATGGCCCCATGTGTAGGCACAAATTGGAGATTAGAAACACAAGGTAATAAGACCAAATAAATTAATAAATGGGGTGTGAAATTTTATTAACAGCATTATTATTGAAACATCATACACTATTTATTTATTTGGTCTTATTACCTTGTTTCTAATCTATAATCCAAATTGTATACCTAACCATATTTTAACATCCAATGTCAGGAACCATCTGAAAAAACAAAAAGGCTTCAATAAGAGCTTAGACCCTAGAATCACTTTCAGCCTGTGCTATTAAAAATAAACTGAGCCCAAGTCACCAGATGTTGCTGAGGACACAATGGCAGCAAACACAGAAACCACACTCATGAACAAAACTTTAGGAAGTGGAAAGTCTGATGCTGTCGATCATCTATTTTTGTTTTTATTAGTTGAAAATTTATTTACCAATATTTCAGTTGGATGAAATGCCAACCTTTTTCAGGGTACAACAACATATTTATGTTACAAACACAAGGTAATAAGACCAAATCCAAATGAATTTATTTCGGAAACAATGTTGTTTAGGGTATTATTACCTTGTGTTTCTAATCTATAATCCAAATTGTATACCTAACCATATTTTAACGTCCTATGTCAGAAACCATCTGAAAAAACAAAAAGGCTTCAATAAGAGCTTAGACCCTAGAATCACTTTCAGCCTGTGCTATTAAAAATAAACTGAGCCAACCAGATGTTGCTGAGGAAACAATGGCAGCAAACACAGAAGCCACACTCATGAACAAAACTTTAGGAAGTGGAAAGTCTGATGCCACCGGTCATCTATTTATTTTTTAAGGAGACAGAGAACTCAGCCTTTGCCGGTCCCAACCCCGGATGAAAAAGGAGGAGGGGGAGCAGTAACAAGCTCACTAAAAAATCTTGGCTCAGCTGGCCCGGCTGATAGTACCCTGTAAGGGCTCCTAATCCAGGGATACAGGATGAGCAGCGTTTGTACTCCATGTTAGGAGCGGCTGCACATGGCATCTGTTCCTCATGTCAGAGGCGGCCATTTCTTTTGGAGCTAAGTCGGCCTGCCACTGAGTAGTGCTTCCAGTCTTAATGACAAAGGCAGACACATTCTACTTCACCCAGTCATGATGGTTGTCAAACAGACACCATCAAGGGTCACAACTTGATACCCTAATATGATTGAGTGGAGATAAGAAAGAAGAAGAAGGAGACAGAGGAAATTTTGTTCACACTTGGTTATCTCGTGTGTCTTCAATAAGTTCAATGTGTATCAAATATCTTTCAGAGTTATTTGTCTGAATCCAGATATGCATTTTTCAAAAATCTATTTTAACAAATTTTAAATAATTTTTAATTTACTAGGTGGATTTCATTTGATTTACAGGAAGAAACAAATAAGATCACAAGGTAATAAGACCAAATCCAAATAAATAAATAGTGTGTGACGTTTCGGTAACAGCATTGTTACCATCTTCGGACAAAAGTACTGAATGGTAACAACGCTGTTACCGAAACGTCACACACTATTTATTTATTTATTTGGTCTAAATACCTTGTGTTTATAATCTATAATCCAAATTGTGCCTAATCAAACAAATAAGATATTTACATCAGTACATTAGGTACATATCCATTTCCTCATTTCTCTTATTTGCATATTGAAAAAAAGAAAGCATAATATCTTTAATATTGTTAATATAATATGACTATTCTTTACGACCTACAATTATTGTAAATATATATATATGTATAGACAATTGTAAAGGCATACATGTATGACAGCGCAAGTGTTCCTAGGGGGGACAAAGCGCTTTAAATTGAAATAAATAAATAAATGATAAAGCACAATTTGGATTATAGATTATAATACAGGAAAATAAGACCTGATCCAAATAATTTATTAGTGTGTGACGTTTCGGCAACAGCATTGTCACCATCATCAGACAAAAGAATAAATGAATCAATCATCAAATTCATTTATTCTTTTGTCTGATGATGGTGACAATGCTGTTGCCGAAACGTCACACACTAATAAATTATTAGGATTAGGTCTTATTTTCTTGTATTATAAATAAATAAAATCTTTAACTTAACTGACTATAATCCAGTGCCTACTTTTTTTTTAACCATTTTTTTAAAACCAGGAATACAAAAAAAAAAAAAAAAAAAGGCTATTTTCCTTAACTTAGCAGACTAAAATTCAACCGAATGAATTCTGAATTTTCAGATCTCCTTAGGGGTGTTGAATTAAAGAAGTGTGACTCCGGCCTATCAAATAAAAAAACCCTAATTCAACAATATTGATAATACGACACTTCCAATAGTTGGACCATTTTAAAATTCGAATTTCGACATTTGAATGTTTTTTTTTCATACAACTAAAAATGCTGTTACCGAAACGTCACACTATTTATTTATTTGGATTTGGTCTTATTACCTTGTGTTTATAATCTTCATAAGAACTGGGGAACTAAAAAGGAAAGGTTCCTTTGTCCAACAGAGTGTGTTGTAAGAGAAGGTTTGAATAAATAATAGAGAAGTAGAGCTGTGGGAGATGAGAAGAAGAAATGTGAACCCTCCTGCAGTGAATGATGTAAGATGTGTTGTAACAGCACCAGTGGTTTCTATGGTATCAAATAAAGCTGACAATCCTCTCTTCTAACACTGGAATACATCATCATTGGTTATCGTAAAGATAGAGGCTGCCTGGCCGGCATTCATATCTCTTCAAATAAAAGACACTTCGGCCAGTAAATCTTTTTTATTGTCTTGACAAAAATCTTTTGTCCTCGTCAGGAGCGAACAAAAATTAAAACATTAGGCAAAGCGTTAGAAATTATCCCTGACGAGGACAAAAGATTTTTGTCCAAACGTCGAGACAATAAAATGATTTACTGGCCGAAGTGTCTAATTTGAAGAGATCATCATTGGTATTGTTGTGTGTCAACAAGTATCCGACCAATGGCCTTCTTCTTCTTTCTTATCTCCACTCAATCATATTAAGGTATCAAGCTTGTAAAGCTTGTTGATGGTGTCTGCTGGGGAAGAGTAGAGCACATCAAAGGATGAGTCAATACAGTCAATAATATTACAATTATATATTCTGCTGTCCTAAAAGCCTATGTCCATAGTTCATCTAAAATACTCATTCAAAGAGTCAAGCATCAGTATCACTATAAAAGGAAGTTCCAAAAAATGCAATATAACAGCAGTATGGTAGATTAAACTAGCGAAACCGCTGGGAGGGTTCACAACTGATGAGCCAGGCCCTCCCTTTAATTTTTCCATTGCAGTAAGGGCAGTAGAAATTGTTTTATTTTAAAAAGAATATTACGCTTCTAAAATAGTTTCGTAATTTGATAACAGTCAATAATGTGTTTTGGGGTTTCAGGTTGGGAATTGCACTTAGTACATAGTGGGAAAACCTTGCAACCATTCTGGAAAGTCATTGTCCGTAGATGACCAGACTTAAGTCTGGAAATCAAAGACTGTTGTTCTCTTGGGAGGACAGAACCGGTGCTTGTCCCTCGTGCTCTGTACCAGTCGTGACCAGTAAAAATTATTTTAATTTTTAAATTAATTATTCTTATCAGAGAAACAGCACTACAGAGATGACTGGGATAAATTGTATTTGACCATTGACCACCGTTTCGCGGCAAGGTGTTAAATACAACGTGCCAGTATTAAAATAATCTTCATCCTGTTTGGATTTCAACTCGGAGATTTAGAATGTCCAGCTACAGCTCCAACCCCTCCTACAACTGACCTAGCGAGACCCGAACATCATGACCTTCCTGGTCTGGACCACGAGTCCAGCCCTGCACCAAATAAACCATCTCAGTATTACATCCCCGCCTTTGTCTCATCAGTATTTTCACTAACTCCGCCTTTGCCGGTCCCAAGCCGGGATGAAAAAGGAGGAGGGGGAGCAGTAACAAGCTCACTAAAAAACCTGGGTTCAGCTGGCCCGACTGATAGTACCCTGTAAGGGCTCCTAATCCAGGGATACAAGATGAGCAGCGTTTGTACTCCATGTTAGTAGTGGCTGCACATGGCGTCTGTTCCTCATGTCAGAGGCGGCCATTTCTTTTGGAGCTAAGTCAGCCTGCCACTGAGTAGCGCTCCCAGTCTTAATGACAAAGGCAGACGCATTTTACTTCACCCAATCATGATGGTTGTCAACTTTACAAGCTTGATACCTTTATATGATTGAGTGGAGATAAGAAAGAAGAAGAAGAGAGTATTTTCACTGAGAGACCTGAAGAAACTTTTGAAACACACAAATTTAAAATTGCATTTCAAAATGCCCAAGTCCAATTTGCAGTCTAGACGCTACTTTGGAGCATTTTATTTTTTAAGGGTTTAGAAAATTAGGGACAAAAATCTTTTATTGATAAGAGGTTCCTAATTAAGCACATGGAGTGAATGTGAAACACTTCTAATGAGCATCAAAACAAAAAAACACTGAAGTTAATGGATGGTACGAAAAACAAAAAAAATTGTCACAATAGGAGTTCTGATGGAATATCAGATACCTACTCTGTAAGGTTGTGATGTCTCAGAAGAGGGTGATCAATTTTCCTCAAGATCCTGTTTGTAGGTTGGACACAATCAAGGAGATGTTGGGCAAGGAAATAGAATTCTGATTTCTCATCAGTTCGGGTTTTCGCCACAATAGGAGTCCTGATGGAATATCAGAAACAAACTCGTCAAGATTGTGATGTCTCAGAAGAGGGTGATAAATTTTCCTTAAAATGCTGTTTGTAGGTTGGACACAATCAAAGATATGTTGGGCATGGAAATAGAATTCTGATTTCTCATCAGTCCAGGGTTCTTAGAATATAGCTGACATAACTTCTCTATATATGCGCAAGTACCAGCCATCTCTATAGAATTTCTTAAAACTCATTGCTTACTAGTCCAAATAGTCATCTTCCCATGGTTCCGAAATGAACATTGGGATTTTAAAATTGCTCCATTATAATGACCAAACCATTTACTTGATAAATCAAGAAAAGCCAACCCCATCTAGGTTTCGGGTTGTTGACCATGGTGTAGACTGTACAAGCTGGTCAAATGAGACTTACTGGAAAAAAAAAATGAAAGAATGAGTAGTCTAGGCAGAATTTGTGTTCCACTATAATGGCCAACCCATTTACTTGATAAATCAAGAAAAGCCAACCCCATATAGGTTTCGGGTTGTTGAGCATGGTGTAGACTGTACAAGCTGGTCAGATGAGACTTACTGGAAAAAAAAAGAATGAGTAGTCTAGGCAGAATTTGTGTTCCACTATAATGACCAAACCATTTACTTGATAAATCAAGAAAAGCCAATCCCATATAGGTTTCGGGTTTTTGACCATGGTGTAGACTGTACAAGCTGGTCAAATGAGACTTACTGGAAAAAAAAAAGAATGAGTAGTCTAGGCAGAATTTGTGTTCCACTAAAATGGCCAAACCATTTACTTGATAAATCAAGAAAAGCCAACCCCATCTAGGTTTCGGGTTGTTGACCATGGTGTAGACTGTACAAGCTGGTCAAATGAGACTTACTGGAAAAAAAAAATGAAAGAATGAGTAGTCTAGGCAGAATTTGTGTTCCACTATAATAACCAAACCATTTACTTGATAAATCAAGAAAAGCCAACCCCATATAGGTTTCGGGTTGTTGACCATGGTGTAGACTGTACAAGCTGGTCAAATGAGACTTACTGGAAAAAAAAATGAAAGAATGAGTAGTCTAGGCAGAATTTGTGTTCCACTATAATGGCCAACCCATTTACTTGATAAATCAAGAAAAGCCAACCCCATATAGGTTTCGGGTTGTTGAGCATGGTGTAGACTGTACAAGCTGGTCAGATGAGACTTACTGGAAAAAAAAAAGAATGAGTAGTCTAGGCAGAATTTGTGTTCCACTATAATGGCCAAACCATTTACTTGATAAATCAAGAAAAGCCAACCCCATATAGGTTTCGGGTTGTTGACCATGGTGTAGACTGTACAAGCTGGTCAAATGATACTGAAAAAAAAAAAAAAAGAATGAGTAGTCTAGGCAGAATTTGTGTGTCTGAGAAAGAAAGAAAAAATGTGAAAGAAGAGGAGAAAAGGCAAGGGGCAAGTTGAAAATAAGATAATACGATACATACTTAAGAGAAAACAAAGTAAAACTAGGGTCAAATACTCACTCAGATATCTTCTTCAATACAAACTTGGAGGGAGTTGGAGGGGTGGCAGCCTCGTCTTTAGGTTTGTCAGGAGGCTTGGCGGTGATGGGCAGCTGGTCCACCTCCCAGTTGAAGTCGCTGGTGGTGTTCTCCTTGAGGAAGGAGGAGCACATCTTGAACTTGTGGTGGTGCACCATGTTGTTGAGTCGGGTGGTGGTGAAGGGGCATTTGAAGCAGTTGTAGTTGGTGGTGGACTCCGGCACAATGGGCTGGATCCTCACCCGGATCTCAAAGCCACCATCTGACACCGGACTCTTCTTTTTCTTCTTCTCTGGAGCCTTCTTGCTCTGGCGGGGCGGGGAGATGGGTACCTTCTTTCTTGGAGGAGGAGGAGATTCCACTCCATTCTGGGGCGGTTTTGGAGTGACAAGAGATGTGTAGGAGAGTTTCTTGGGCTTGGTTTTCACACTGGGTGTGGGATCGCAGTACGAGATATTTGGATATCTATAGAGCCCTGGTTTATAGGCAGGAGTCTTTTGTTTCTTAATGAGGTCGAAGATATCTATTTCTTTTTTTTTCTTGGATGTGGACTTTTCTTTGGAGGACTCAAGCTTCCTCTTTTTGCCTAGAGGGGTATCTGTCTTTGTGGGGGTAGAAGGAGTTGTGGCTGAGCTAGCAGCAGGAGCATTCTCTGTAGTGGCTGTTGATGGTTCATCATCATTTTTTGGTTTAGGGCTAGGAGGCCCAGAGTCTGAGGGCTTGCTAGATGATTCTGAATCCTTTTTGGAAGTAGTCTCCTTAGATTCATTTTCCTGGGGTCCATTTGTAACTTCATCTTTAGACCCATTCCTTGTTCTTTTGGGCTGCTGTTTTGTATCATTGGAATCTACTTGGGGTTTACCTTTGGGAACTTCTTCAGTTTCACTGTCTTTTTCCATTGTCTTTTCAGTCAAGTTCTTTTGAACTTTTGGCTTCTCAGATTTGGAGGCATCGTTTGGTGATGCCTCTGATTTGGTTTCTGGATCTTGGGTTTTGGACTTTGAAGTGGAGGCAACAGGGTGGGTGGAGTTGTCTTCGGGATTTGAGGGAGCTTTTTCCTGAGGAGGAGCAGCTGACTTGCCATCTTTTGTGGATTTCAATCCTGGTTTGGGCCTTTTACCTGGGGCTTCTTGGCTGGGTATTGCTTTCCTCTTTGCCCTGCCCTTTGAGTCGGGCCCTTTCCCGGTGTCTGGGGCAGAATTTTTATCTTCCTGACCTTTATCAGTGGGTAAGTCTTCTGCTATGGCAGTCTCCAACTTATCCTGGTTAATGAGGGCTTCCGCCTCATCCAGGCTGCAGTCTATGACTTTGATGACATCACTCACCTGCTGGGCCAGATCCGGAGTACAGTTCTTGACTTTCCTGGATGGGATCTGGTAGAAAAGGTCTTCGTCATCATCATCATCTAAGTTAGATGCTGTCGACGTGGAGGGCTTAGGCTCTGAGTCCCACGACTTGGTTTTCTCAAGGATGTTGCTTGAGGAACTTGAAGCCTTTGAGGCTTGATTTTTGCTACTTGAACCAGAGGCCCCTTCTGATGCCTCTGCTGTCAGTTTGGTTCGACGTGTCTCTCTTACAGAAGGTTTATCCTCGGCTTTCTTTTCGTTTGTTTCCTGATTGATCTGGGCTGAAGGGGTCAAACGCACAATGTTTGGGCCTCCCTGGTTTTTCTTCGGAGGGCCACTTGAAGTGCTGGGGGAGTCCTCTTCCTGAGAGGTGGTGGCTTCTTCAACGAGACCCTGCATCAGGATGCCGGATTGTGGGTTTTCCTGGTCCGATTCAACCACCACGATGAAGTCTCCGTTCTCGTCCTCGTGGGCAAGGATCACGTGCTCCCCGTCTATCTCAATCTGCTGGGACTGTAGGAAGAAAGTGTTCTCAGAAGAGGGTTGCATATGAAGATAACCCAAGACCTCGTCGCCTCCTTCTTGACCGGTGTCTAGTTTAGCAAATACCACCTGTTGGTCTCCTTCGCTCATCTGGAACACAACCATGTTTATTTGCTTTAGAGACACCAGACAATAATTTAGCAGGATATAGTAATAGGGAAAGAAGAAATTGTCCAGTGGTGGACCAAAACCCTGTGACCAAACCTTAGGAGTGTGTTCCTCAAAGAACAATTTAATTCTTTGGCTTATCCCTAGTACACGTGGTACAGGCCATGGTAATCATGGTGGGTAGAAGTAGGCGACTACTTTTACTGTAAGTGCACCACATGTCTACACATGTGAAAAGCAGTTCGACTTTGTACTTACAAATATCCCAGAACCCCGTTTGGTTACTTGCACTCGCTGGTGGGGTTGGACTTTTGCAAGAATCGGGGACCATTGGAGAATTTTTTTTTTTTTAAACAGAAAAAAGTGCCCAATGCGGGAATTGAACCCAGGTCGTAGCGGTCGAAAACCAATGGTTTAGACCATCCTTCCACCAACCCCCTCAAATTTAATTTAAATAAATTAACCAAAGAGAAAAAAAAAAATCCCTCTCAATGTATTTTAAAATACATGTTCAAGATGGCTATTGGTTTTTGGTCAAGAAATATAAAATTGGGTAAAAAATAAGTTATATAGATTCATTTATTACCATATTCAAATTATAGATGAACTTTTGTCCCACTTTTTTTTTTTCTTTCTAAAATAACCTCAATGATTAGTTGATATTTATTCTGATAGATGGCACAAGCCATCAGCAACTTTTAGTTGCACGATCAGACTTTTTTCTCTTAATTTATTCACCTGATCCAAGTACAAATTCCATTGTTGGGAGGTACAGTAAACCCTCTACACGATCGTATCAAGTCTTGTTCTAGTAGACTTGAACCAGGAGGGACACTCCCCCTTTAAAAATCCTGAGTTCAACTGACCCGGTTGATGGTCCTCAACAAGAGTCCCACTCCAGGAATAAGGAGGAGCTGTGTCCGTACTCATGTTAGAGTGCAGCAAAGGCTTCCATGTTAGGAACAGCCTCAAACTACAGGCAAAGTCAGACTTTCACCAAAGTGTGCCTGGATCATGGTGCCATGATCAACGAAAGCTGCACCCCCTATACCCCATTCCATGAGATCATGAACTCATGGGATTCGTGTAATCTTTACACAAGGGGATAAGAAACAAAAACAACAAGTACAAATTCACACTTATTTTTCACCTTCAAGAAGATGTAATAAAAATGCTATAAATGAGTCACTATTATAAATGGGTATCAATTCTGAGAGCTGGGAACAAGAAGTCAGACTTATATCTGTTTTGTTGTTGTTGTCATATCCAATGAAGAGCCTCAGATGTCTCCATACATCTCTATCACAGCAGTTACAACTCCGCCTTTGCCGGTCCCAAGCCCGGATGAAAAAGGAGGAGGGGGAGCAGTAACAAGCTCGCTAAAAAACCTGGGTTCAGCTGGCCCGGCTGATAGTACCCTGTAAGGGCTCCTAATCCAGGGATACAGGATGAGCAGCGTTTGTACTCCATGTTAGGAGCAGCTGCACATGGCGTCTGTTCCTCATGTCAGAGGCGGCCATTTCTTTTGGAGCTAAGTCGGCCTGCCACTCATTAGTGCTCCCAGTCTTAATGACAAAGGCAGACGCATTCTACTTCACCCAGTCATGATGGTTGTCAAACAGACACCATCAAGGGTCACAACTTGATATCCTAATATGATTGAGTGGAGATAAGAAAGAAGAAGAAGAAGACAGCAGTTACAATGTCCACTATCTTTGGTGTGTAAAGCTGCTGCTCTAGGTTCATGTCAATTTTCTGTTGTTGTTGTTGTGTCCAATGAAGAACCTCAGATGTCTCCATACATCTCTATCACAGCAGTTACAATGTCCACTATCTTGGGTGTGTAAAGCTGCTGCTCTAGGTCTATGTCAATTTTCTGTTGTTGTTGTCATATCCAATGAAGAGCCTCAGATGTCTCCATACATCTCTATCACAGCAGCAATGTCCACTATCTTGGGTGTGTAAAGCTGCCGCTCTAGGTCTATGTCAATTTTCTGTTGTTGTTGTCATATCCAATGAAGAGCCTCAGATGTCTCCATACATCTCTATCACAGCAGTTGCAATGTCCACTATCTTGGGTGTGTAAAGCTGCTGCTCTAGGTCTATGTCAATTTTCTGTTGTTGTTGTCATATCCAATGAAGAGCCTCAGATGTCTCCATGCATCTCTATCACAGCAGTTGCAATGTCCACTATCTTGGGTGTGTAAAGCTGCTGCTCTAGGTCCATGTCAATTTTCTGTTGTTGTTGTCATATCCAATGAAGAGCCTCAGATGTCTCCATGCATCTCTATCACAGCAGTTGCAATGTCCACTATCTTGGGTGTGTAAAGCTGTTGCTCTGGGTCCATGTCAATGTTCTGTTGTTGTCATGTCCAATGAAGAGCCTCAGATGTCTCCATGCATCTCTATCACAGCAGTTGCAATGTCCTCTATCTTGGGTGTGTAAAGCTGATGCTCTGGGTCTATGTCAATTTTCTGCAAGGCTGCGGCCCAATGCTGGACATGAGAATATGTGAGTAGGTGTTAGTTCTACACCAGGACAATTTTTGCATGTCCTATAGGTTATTGTGCCATCTGGATGTATTGTCATTCCTTTATAATGTTTCGTTCTAAGTCTTATTATTGCTTTTGTAATTCTTCTCTCTCAGAGTTTATTTCGCATATTTGATCTTAAGGTGAAAATGTAAGAAGAGGAATTGGTTGCTCTAATAGAGAAGGCTGGAATTGAAGATATAGAAAAAATTGAGATATGAAGAACAATGTATTGACAATTTCACTACATTATAATGTGATTAGGTATTGAAATAAGGATTTACAAATCTAGATAATGATGAGGCACAATTTGGATAAAAGATCTAATCCAAATGAATTAATAGTGTTTGAAGTTTCGGTAACAGCGTTGTTACCATCACCAGACAAAAGCATTTTTAACAAATAATCACCGAAACGTCACACATTATTAATTTATTTGGATTAAATCTTATTTTCTTGTAGCTTTAATCTAGATGATGTTACCGTAACACCAGCATTGTTATCATCTTCAGACAAAAGTTAGACAATGACTTTCCAGAATGGTTGCAAGGTTTTCCCACTATGTACTTATTGAAATTCTCAGCTTGCAACCCCAAAACACATTATTGACTCATTCATTGATGAACTCTACTCTTCCCCGGCAGACATCATCAAAAGTCTCAAGCTCTACAAGCTTGAGATTTGACAACCATCATGACTGGGTGAAGTAGAATGCGTCTGCCTTTGTCATTAAGACTGGGAGCACTACTCAGTGGCAGGTCGACTTAGCTCCAAAAGAAATGGCCGCCTCTGACATGAGGAACAGACGCCATGTCCAGCCGCTCCTGGATTAGGATTAGGAGCCCTTACAGGGTACTATCAGCCGGGCCAGCTGAGCCCAGGTTTTTTAGTGAGCTTGTTACTGCTCCCCCTCCTCCTTTTTCATCCGGGCTTGGGACCAGCAAGCTTGATATCTTAATATGATTGAGTGAAGATAAGAAAGAAGAAGAGACAAAAGTACTTTGAAAAGTTTGGCTAATATACATTTAGATTAGGTGAAACTGCTGAGGGTTGACTACTGATGAGCCAGGATCTCACAATATATAATCATTACATTAAATGCAATAGATAATTTTAATTCAAAAAGAATCATACGTGGCAAAAATAGTTTATATTTCTTATACAGTGGAACCTCCCTGTAAAGGACACATAATTACAGAGCCAAAGTGTCCTTTAGAGAGAGGTGTCCTCTTACCGGAGAGTTACTTCTTTCACAAGGTAATAAGACCAAATCCAAATAAATAAATGGTGTGTGACGTTTCAGCAACAGCGTTGTTACCGAAACATCACACACCATTTGTTTATTTATTTGGATTTGGTCTTATTACCTTGTGTTTATAATCTATAATCCAAATTGTACCTTATCTTCTTTCTTATCTCCACTCAATCATTTTAGGGTATAAAGTTTGTAAAGCATGTTGATGGTGTCTGCTGGGGAAGAGTAGAGCTCATCAATGGATGAGTCAATACAGTCAATAATGTGTTTTAGGGTTGCAGGTTGAGAATTGCACTTAGTACATAGTGGGAAAACCTTGTAACTATTCTGGAAAGTCATTGTCCGTAGATGACCAGACTTAAGTCTGGAAATCAAAGACTGTTGTTCTCTTGGGAGGACAGAACTGGTGCTTGTCCCTCCTGCTCTGTACCACCCATGTGCAGCATTAGATGGAGAGTTACTAAATAGTTAAAATGGTAATTTTTCAAATGAAAGCTGTCCTTTGTAGAGAGGTGTCCTCTAGCGCGAATGTCCTCTCATGGAGGTTCTTCTGTACTTAGATTAGGGTTAGCAAAATTATCAGCAAACTTATACCAAAACATCCCATAAAATTTGACATATTTGGAAGGTTAAAAACTTGTGACTATAGTCAAGTAAAATTCAAGAGTTGCAAGGCCTTTCTTTAACTTGAAATAAATCAAGTGAGATTGGTGGAAGAGTGGTATAAATTTTCATTTTCAATAACCCGGGATCAAATCCTGCATTGGGCACTTTTTTTCTGAAGATAAAAATGATTAAATAGCACCTGATTCTTGCAAAACTCCAACCCCACCAGTGAGTGCAAGTAATCAAACAGGGCTCTGGTACACTTGTAAGTGCAAAATTCGAACTACATTCAACCTGTGATGCACTTACAGTGAAAGCAGTCGCTTACTACCCATCATGAATATAATGGCCTGTACCATATTGTATGTACAAGGAATAATAAATTTGAAAAAAATATAGAATTGTTTTTTTTTTTGTGTAGAATTTTAAAAAATAGTCTTATTTTCTATAATTTAATTGATTTTAAATTTGTAAAAGGGTAAATTAATTTTGAGATTTATAAATGACATGTATATAAATCCTTGAATTATAAGTAGGCTAAGAATTTTAAGAGTTTTGCTTGAGTTTTGTATGGAAATAATAATTATTTAAAAATATTTCTAGTGTTTGTAATTTATAATGGCAGTAAAATATATTAAACAGTCATCATTCAATATAAAAAAGGCTGGAATAACGCTTTTAGAATAAAGGTGCAAGTGTGTTAAAAGGAATGTGTATATGCTTGCTTCACTAAGAAAATTTAAAAATTAATAATTTTTATAAGAGTTTTTAACCTTTTATAAATTGTATTCTTACGAAAGGTATAGATTAAAAATATAAATTTTTTAAAATATTTTAAAAATCAAAAAGATAAAGATGGGCGATCACGTTTTCATTAATTTTTACATGCTTATTATGAACTTTTAATATAGCTTTAATTTTAATATTGGAAATCAAATTTGGGCGTGCCATTGATGGGTTTGACAATTGTGATATACGTACATATACTTTAATATTTATTAAATAATAATTGTAAACTAAAACTTAATTACAGGAAGGTCTGATATTAAAGTGTTCATCCATTTGTTTTCGTTTGTTACCAACGCGAGCAAAACATGAGCTCCATTTAACTCTTTATTTTTTCAAAATAAATAAATTTTACCTTATCCAAAGCTACTAAAAATTATCCAGACCATTAAACAACCCAAGTTTAACTATATTATTACAAAAATAGTTATTAATTTTTCAAATGTTAAAGCGATTTTACTCAAATAGTAAACAATTTTCTTAAACAAATTATAATAACTATCTGGCAACATTAATATTATTTTTTTTTGATAAATGTGATTTTGACGTTTATATATTGAAAATTCTATTAGGAAATTTGAGAAAGTTTTAACTTTTTATGCATTAAAAAAATACATATTTGATTATTGTTTCTATCTTTATAATTTTTTTTCAAAAGTACGTGTATTAAATAGTTTATATATATTGCTACATACCAATTTCTTTCAAATTCCAACGCATTTTAAATTCAAAAGGATTTTTTATATATAATTTCAGTATATAATCTATTTTGAAATTTAAAAAAATATATTTAAAAACCTTAAATTAATATTACTTGATCTTTTTCTTATTTATATATTTTTTATATAAAATGATATTAAATGAAATTTATAATTCTAAAAAAGTCGAATTGTCATTATTTTCAAATTAGTAATAGTAAAAAAAAAAATAAATGAAAAAAAAAAACATTAAATCTTTTGGACCTGTAGTCAATGAGTCACTCAGTTTAGTTGATCAACAATGCGTCTTATGTTTATTTCTGTATTTTCGCTTCAGTTGTTTGCAAACTAACCTATATTTGCATTTGCACGATAATAAGTATTTACACTCAAAGGCATTCTGTGGTAAGAATATTATTAATTGCATTGCATGTGCCAAATTTTCTTTTATTGGCTTGACATATTATGTGTATTTCAATCTTTGCCCTAATCTGAAAGCAAACTATATATTTTTTCGTTTCTAAGTAATATTTGTAGTGATATTTATTTAAATGCATGCTCAGTTACTCTCAGAGCTCACGGATCAATAATAATTTATAATTATTTCTGAGATTTATTGGTAAATTATCAAATGTAACATGTTTCAACTTGAATAATGGCCTTTCTGGCGATCGTGCTTACATTTTAAAATTCGTTTGAAAAAAATACCTAAAAAGCGCTTTTTTATATGATTAAATATTTTCAACTTACTTTAATGAATTTAAAAGTTTACTCAACTTTTAAAAATGCATTAATAATATTACTATTTTTAACAATACATTTTACAATATATGAAGATGCTATTTTTAGTCAAAAAGCATTTCACTAGCACACAATGTACACGTATTAGGACCATATTTAAAACAATTGAGACTTAAAACTTTAGGAGTATGATGAATTTTTTTAAACCCAGTTGCAGTTCTATGGTGGTGGTGGTGCTTATTTCCATGGTTAAACCAATTCCTGAAGTCCAATTTTGCCATGGTAGTTATAAGCCTGGAAAATAGTTCCTCTATTGTCAGTTCTGAGCATGAAAAGATATGTTCCGGAGAAGCTTCCACACTATTGCATTTCAAGCAGTTATTGAAGTTTTTTTGTCCATTTTGAAATTTTAAGGTTTTTATATGGCCACTTCTTAGTTTTGCTAAAGCTGTTTGTTCATTTCTATTGAGTTTTTGAAGTTCTTCTAATTGTTTCAATGTACCAGTGATGATTTGGATAAGCTGTCAGTTTTGATTTATTTTTTTATATGTATATATTTCTTCAAAGGTAAGATTTTTGGTTGGTAGGTGACATGGTATTATAACAATGTTTTAACAGTATTCCACTGTATGTTTAATATAGGAAAACTATATACCATTTTACAAATCTCTTGAAGACCTGATTGGTGTGAATGATGTTCTTCTGATTTTTTTCTGTTCCATGCAATTCTCTAGATAACTGGAAAATGCTGGGATGTCTGGTTGATGTATGGCCTGTATTGGGCTGTTGGTCTTCCTTGAGATAAGAAAGAAGAAGGTAGTGCTCCCAGGCTTAATGACAAAGACAGACACATTCTACTTCACCCAGTAGAATGTGGCTGCCTTTGTTTCACCCAGGGACCTTTGGGAGAGTCCGCTGCTTATCATAAAACAGCTCAAGGAGCATGAACTCATGGAATTCGTGTAATCTTTACACAAGGGGATAAGAAACAACAACGTCACCGAGTCATGATGGTTGTCAAAGCTTGATACCCTAATATGATTGAGTGGAGATAAGAAAGAAGAAGAAGGCTGTTGGTCTTCCTTGAGATAAGAAAGAAGAAGGAAATACTCCCAGTTTTGGGGCTAGAAGACCATACCTGAATTGGCCAATTAGCCCGGAATTGAAGCAAGCTAGTACTCCCAGTCTTAATGACAAAGGCAAACACATGTGGTTATGACACAACAATGTAGTTATAACATCACAATTCTAAGGTCCCAAGTTTTAAGTCCCTATTGTTTTAACTGTGGTTATGACAACAATGTAGTTATAACAACACAATTCTAAGGTCCCAAGTTTTAAGTCCCAATTGTTTTGACTGTGGTTATGACAACAATGTAGTTATCACAATTCTAAGGTCCCAAGTTTTAAGTCCCAATTGTTTTAACTGTTGTTATGACAACAATGTAGTTATAACATCACAATTCTAAGGTCCCAAGTTTTAAGTCCCAATTGTTTTAACTGTAGTTATGACACAACAATGTAGTTATAACATCACAATTCTAAGGTCCCAAGTTTTAAGTCCCAATTGTTTTAACTGTGGTTATCACAACAATGTAGTTATAACAATTCTAAGGTCCCAAGTTTTAAGTCCCAATTGTTTTGACTGTGGTTATGACAACAATGTAGTTATAACATCACAATTCTAAGGTCCCAAGTTTTAAGTCCCAATTGTTTTAACTGTGGTTATGACAACAATGTAGTTATCACAATTCTAAGGTCCCAAGTTTTAAGTTACAATTGTTTTAACTGTGGTTATGACAACAATGTAGTTATCACAATTCTAAGATCCCAAGTTTTAAGTCCCAATTGTTTTAACTGTGGTTATGACAACAATGTAGTTATAACATCACAATTCAAAGGTCCCAAGTTTTAAGTTACAATTGTTTTAACTGTGGTTATGACAACAATGTAGTTATAACATCACAATTCTAAGGTCCCAAGTTTTAAGTCCCAATTGTTTTAACTGTAGTTATGACACAACAATGTAGTTATAACATCACAATTCTAAGGTCCCAAGTTTTAAGTCCCAATTGTTTTAACTGTGGTTATGACAACAATGTAGTTATAACATCACAATTCTAAGGTCCCAAGTTTTAAGTCCCAATTGTTTTAACTATGGTTATGACAACAATGTAGTTATAACATCACAATTCAAAGGTCCCAAGTTTTAAGTCCCAATTGTTTTAACTGTAGTTATGACAACAATGTAGTTATAACATCACAATTCTAAGGTCCCAAGTTTTAAGTCCCAATTGTTTTAACTTTAGTTATGACAACAATGTAGTTATAACATCACAATTCAAAGGTCCCAAGTTTTAAGTCCCAATTGTTTTAACTGTGTTTATGACAACAATGTAGTTATAACATCACAATTCTAAGTTCCCAAGTTTTAAGTCCCAATTATTTTAACTGTGGTTATGACAACAATGTAGTTATAACATCACAATTCTAAGGTCCCAAGTTTTAAGTCCCAATTGTTTTAACTGTGGTTATGACACAACAATGTAGTTATAACATCACAATTCTAAGGTCCCAAGTTTTAAGTCCCAATTATTTTAACTGTGGTTATGACAACAATGTAGTTATAACATCACAATTCTAAGTTCCCAAGTTTTAGGTCCCAATTGTTTTAACTGTGGTTATGACACAACAATGTAGTTATAACATCACAATTCTAAGGTCCCAAGTTTTAAGTCCCAATTATTTTAACTGTGGTTATGACAACAATGTAGTTATAACATCACAATTCTAAGGTCCCAAGTTTTAAGTTCCAATTGTTTTAACTGTGGTTATGACAACAATGTAGTTATCACATTTCTAAGGTCCCAAGTTTTAAGTCCCAATTGTTTTAACTATGGTTATGACAACAATGTAGTTATCACAATTCTAAGGTCCCAAGTTTTAAGTCCCAATTGTTTTAACTGTGGTTATGACAACAATGTAGTTATAACATCACAATTCTAAGGTCCCAAGTTTTGAGTTCCAATTGTTTTAATTGTGGTTATGACAACAATGTAGTTATAACATCACAATTCTAAGGTCCCAAGTTTTAAGTTCCAATTGTTTTAACTGTGGTTATGACAACAATGTAGTTATCACAATTCTAAGGTCCCAAGTTTTAAATTATAAGTCTGCACATACAGGCATTAATATATTTGTATGCAAGAATTCCCATATACACATGCAAACATGTATAATGCATACAAGCATATATATGCAAACATGCCCACTTGTGTAAAGATGCCCATGCATATACAATTCTCAATACATCTTTTTGTTCAATATTGTTTTTTTTTTATGCTGCCATTTAACTCTTTTTGGTACCTGGGGGAAATTTCTCACCAACTGGTCATTGGGATGGAATGGCATGTCCATGGGTGACTCACCAACTTCCCCTTATTGATGGACTTTGGCCTGATTGGAATTTGCCTGGCATGGCCTATTTAGTTTATGCTGTTCCAGCCTGCCACTCATTAGTGCTCCCAGTCTTGATGACAAAGGCAGACAGATTCACACAGTGTGGAGATAAGAAAGAAGAAGAGTTTATGCTGTTTCTCTTTAGCTTGGTGTTCAACAACCATTGTTGCCTGCACTGCACAGACTGTGAATGAGCTGAATAGACTGATACAATTTGGATTACACATTAGAAACATAAGGTAACAAGACCACAAATCCAATAAGTAGTGCCTGACGTTTTGGTAATCACATTTACCATGCATTACCAAAGCATCATACACAATTTATTAATTTGGATTTGTGGTCTAGTTACCTTATATTAGCTAAACAGACTGTTACAATAGTTATGGTATTTTCTGGTAGTGCAAATTGGTGAGACAGCTCTATTGGGATGTTCGCCACTGGTTAGCCAAGAGCTCTCTTTTTACTTTTCTCCTTCCATTTAATGGTTGTAGAAATTTTTCTTAAAAAAAAAGTAAAGCAAAATAATTAGTGCTGATAATGATGATAAATCAACATTTTTTTTTTACAGATAGATGCATTGTGTGTTTGTGTTCAAATAAAATATTTCTTTTTACTTTGCTTAGGTGGCCGGCCTTTAACCAATTACTGTACATATTAATTCTATTAGAGGCTCCAAAACTCCAATGAAGAGATCTGTTTAGGATGAAAATTTCTTCCTTTCTTTCTTATCTCTACTCAATTACATTAGGGTATTGAGTCTGTGAGGCTTGACATTTTTGATGGTGTCTGCTGGGGATGATTAGAGCTCATCAATGGATAAGCTAATTCAGTTAATGATGTAGTTTGGGTTTGCATGTTGAGGATTGCACTTAGAACTTAGTGCGAAAACCTTTCAGCCTTTCTGCAAGGTCATTTGTCCATGTCAGGTTTGGAAATCAAGGGCTGCTGTTCCCTTGGAAGGATAGACTTGATGCATATTCTGTCTGTTCTCTACTGGTCATATGCAGCAGTATATTTCCACCCTCAATTGTTTTAAATCTCCTGGAATTGAATTAAATGATGCAACAAGCTTCTGGAGAGGAGTTTCTTTTAATCTTTATTAATGCAATCTCAAGCTCTTGGGCATTTCTGCCCTTCTACAGGAGTACATAAAAAAATGATAGTGGACATTGTGACTGCTGTGATAGAGATGCATAGAGACATCTGAGGCTCTTCATTGGACACAACAACAACAACAGAAAATTGACATGGATCCAGAGCAGCAGCTTTACACACCCAAGATAGTGGACATTGCTGCTGCTGTGATAGAGATGTATGGAGACATCTGAGGCTCTTCATTGGACACGACAACAACAGAACATTGACATGGACCCAGAGCAGCAGCTTTACACATCCAAGATAGTGGACATTGCTGCTGCTGTGATAGAGATGTACGGAGACATCTGAGGCTCTTCATTGGACATGACAACAACAACAGAAAATTGACATGGACCCAGAGCAGCAGCTTTACACATCCAAGATAGTGGACATTGCGACTGCTGTGATAGAGATGCATGGAGACATCTGAGGCTCTTCATTGGACATGACAACAACAACAGAAAATTGACATGGACCCAGAGAAGCAGCTTTACACACCCAAGATAGTGGACATTGCTGCTGCTGTGATAGAGATACCTGGAGACATATGAGGCTCTTCATTGGATACGACAACAACAGAACATTGACATGGACCCAGAGCAGCAGCTTTACACACCCAAGATAGTGGATATTGCTGCTGCTGTGATAGAGATACCTGGAGACATATGAGGCTCTTCATTGGATACGACAACAACAGAACATTGACATGGACCCAGAGCAGCCGCTTTACACACCCAAGATAGTGGACATTGCTGCTGCTGTGATAGAGATACCTGGAGACATATGAGGCTCTTCATTGGATACGACAACAACAGAACATTGACATGGACCCAGAGCAGCAGGTTTACACACCCAATATAGTGGACATTGCGACTACTGTGATAGAGATGCAAAGAGACATCTGAGGCTCTTCATTGGACACTACAACAACAGAACATTGACATGGATCCAGAGCAGCAGTTTTACACACCCAAGATAGTGGACATTGCTGCTGCTGTGATAGAGATGTATGGAGACATCTGAGTCTCTTCATTGGACACGACAACAACAGAACATTGACATGGACCCAGAGCAGCAGCTTTACAAACCCAAGATAGTGGACATTGCTGCTGCCGTGATAGAGATGTACGGAGACATCTGAGGCTCTTCATTGAACATGACAACAACAAAAAAACATATTAATGCCTGAAAGCTGAGATTGTATTAATAAAAATGAAAAGAAACTCATCTCTAGAAATCTATTGCATTATTTAATTCATATTTCCATTCTGTTGACAGTGGGTCTTGATGGAACGGAGGCCTTTTTCATCAAGTAGGGTAGTTGATTTTCTGGCCTCTGGCTGACCAAAAGCTCCAGATTTTGCCAGAGAGTCTGCAAGTTCATTTCCAGGAATTCCAACGTGAACTGGAAGCCATTACACTGTGACAGAGCTGTTTACTAGGAATAGGTTTACAGATTTTGTGAGGTTTTTTAGAGAGCTTGTTACTGCTCACCCTCCTCCTTTTTTAATTAGTCGGTGGACGAGTGGGTAACACCCTCGATTCCCGACAGCCATGAACCGGGATTGAATCCTGCATTAACATTTTGTTTAATATATGAAAAACCTTCTCATATTATTCATTGTTTCAATTATCATAAACTAGGTTGCTCTTGTTGAGCGGTACCTAATAAAGTGATTTGGAACCGAACTCTCGTCCTTTCTAATCTGGACTTGGGACCGGCAAAGGTGGAGTTATATAATGAAGTAATTAGCACTGATAGGAATGTAATAGTGATACATTTTATCTCATAGCTACATGTGGAAATGTGAAATTATAATCATGATTAGTGCAAATAATTTTTGGTCCAATTTTCTAAAAGGCCAATTTTTATCATGAAAAATTTTCATTCTAAAAAAAAAGTCTCTATGGTATCAATTCACATTATTAATTAAAATTTATTATACAACCGTATTTTATAACATTATTATTTCAAATATATATTTGATTATCCTAGAAAAAAAAGTCCACTAGCAGTTATGAAATCATCTAACTTTAATTCAAACAAAAGCTCAGATCCTTTGGGGTGTTGAATTAAATAGGTTAGACTGTATTTTTACCCAAAGTGACTAAATTAGCAGAAAGACTGATAAACCACAATTTGGATTATAAATTATAGCTACAAGAAAATAAGACCTTTAATTATAATGTATAAATTTCATTATCTCAATATTGATTGTGATTAGCTTTTGCTTTTTTTACCTTCATTTGTGGTGAATCCGCGGTAAATCCATGTATAATACATTTCTTTACTTACAATTTACCCAGACTAATCTATTAGCTTGATTGTCTTAATTGATTTTTTCCTATATAAATATCATATTACCATTAAGGTACTATTACTGTTTTTCCTGTATGTACCCTACATTTCTGCTTGGAGAATCTATATAAGACTAAAAGGTCTTAATAAAGCCATTTTGTTGTTGTTGAAAATAAGACCTAATCCAAACAAATCCATTGTATTGGGTCTTATTTTTCTCTCTTTGGGTCTATATTCTCAATCTATAATCCAAATTGTGCTTTATCATTTTTGATGGACTTCAATGATCCTAAGAAGTTATTCTTTCTATGAGCTGAATAAAATGAATTCCAAAGTGAATAGAGTCCAGGATCTGAAGCTCTTCTCTTTTTTTTTTTGGATTAGGTCTTATTTTCTTGTAGCTGTAATCCAAATTTTTGATAAGACTTTGATGGACCTAAGAAGTTATTCTTCTTTATGAGCCGAAGAAAATGAATTCCAAAGTGAATAGAGTTCAGGATCTGAGCTTCTCATTTTTTTTGGATTAGGTCTTATTTTCTTGTAGCTATAATCTATAATCCAATTTTTTGATAGACTTCAATGATCCTAAGAAGTTATTCTTTCTATGAGCTGAAGAAAATGAATTCAAAAGTAAATAGAGTTCAGGATCTGAAGCTCTCCTCTATTATTTTTATTAGGTCTTATTTTCTTGTAGCTGTAAATTATAATCCAAATTGTGTCTCATCATTTTTGTTAGACTTCAATGGACCTAAGAAGTTATTCTTCCTATGAACTGAAGAAAATAAATTTCAAAGTGAATAGAGTTCAGGATCTGAAGCTCGTCTATATATATTTTTTGGATTAGGTCTTATTTTTTATAGCTATAATCTATAATCCAAATTTTTGATAAGACTTCAATGAACCTAAGAAGTTATTCTTCCTATGAGCTGAAGAAAATGGATTCCAAAGTGAATAGAGTTCAGAATCTGAAGCTTTCCTCTATTATGTTGGTTTAGGTCTTATTTTCTTGTAGCTGAAAGACTTTGGCTCTCCCCCCCTCAGAATTCCTTCTGATTTATCATGGTGGGAGGGAGAGGAGGTAAACAAACATAACTCTTAAGTCAACAAGGTTTGTTTATGACCAAATGTACATAACCCTTTACTTTTACTATCCTCCTCAGCAGCATTTTTTAAAGATATTTAATCTTTATAGGAATATTTATCAGAAATATATAAGGTAAGAAGATTACATCCAAATAAATTATGTGGGATGGTAACAATGCTGTTACGGTTTTGTTACCCCTTTTTATATTCTTTTAATCTAAATATTTCATATTCATTCAAAATCATATTTAGCAGTTTGCTTTTTTTTTAAACTCTTTTTATCTTTACACTTTCCATTTTTATTAGAATTCTGTCCTCTGTTGATGTAGGAATACACTTTTGTGGCTATTTTATAGCTACCATATCGAGGCAAGAGAATAGTAAACTTGTCATGGTCTAAGGAGATAAGCACCATGACCATGGTTAAAATAATTGGGTTTTAAAACTTGGGATTTTATGATGTTTTAACCTAATGTTGTTGTTATAATAGGGCCTGTTATAATCAGATTCCTCACACTGTGTATAACAAATAGAGATTTAGATATTAGTGTTCCGATTTCTTGAAAAAGACATGGCCCACCTCTGCTGTGTGAGCAGAAGAGCTTAAATTGACTTGTTCCATATGTAAATACCTGTTTTCTTTCCTCTTTTCGCTCTCCACTTCTCCCATCCATATTTCCAAAATTTTTTATATATATTTTTTATATTTTTTTATTCTTCTTATTTTTTTTATTCTTTCTTATAATCTTGATGAGGCACAATTTGGATTGTAGATTATAAACACAAGGTAATAAGACCAAATCCAAATAAATAAATAGTGTGTGACGTTTCGGTAACAGCGTTGTTACCATCTTCAGACAAAAGTTTGTCTTTTGTCTGACGATGGTAACAACGCTGTTACCGAAACGTCACACACTATTTATTTATTTGGATTTGGTCTTATTACCTTGTGTTTCTTATAATCTGTATATATTTACCATATGTATATAATCTTTCTCCATTTTTTTATTTCCCACTTTCATAGGTTTCTCCATCTTGTAACCCCAAGGAGAATTTCTGTAAGACCTGTGTGTCTTAATAAAGGTTTTTGTGTGTGTGTGTGTGTGTGTGTATATCAACCTCTTATATAACAGCAATGTGGTTATAGCATATGATGCTATATTATATATATAAAGCTATATAAATAAACTCAAACAAAAGAAAGTGAAAAGTCTTTGAAGTAGAACCTCTTTTTTGGCGATGGAAACTGTCCTTTGTAGAGAGGTTCATGGAGTTTGTTCTACTGTACTAGTATATTCACACACAAAGCTTTATTAAGACCAGCCGTCTTATACAGATTCACCACAGGAAGAAATAATAGATGGAACTCCTATATTCCAAGCAGCACAGCACCCAACAACAGCCTCCTGGTCCGACGCATGTCCAATGGCCACATGTTCCTTTGTACATACACCAATACCTCGCTTTGCGTTGTTTCATTTTGCGTTTTTTTCGAAGTTGCGTCGCTGCTTAATTTTTACTGATTTTCACTGTGCATCGTTAGATTTTCGAAGTTGCATTGTTTTGGATTCGAGTCTTTAATTTTTTTTTTCCCAAAATATGGCAACACCTTTGTTTTTGTTGTGCCTTCACATATTTTCACTTTGTGTCGTTTCAATTTGCGTCGTGTTTTTTTGGAACGTAACCCCGACGCAAAGCGAGGTATGGGTGTACATCATGGTTAGCGAATCACTGAACAGGCTAGTGTGGAATCAACCGCGTTCTAGTCTTTGCTTTCCTCGTCCAAATGGACCATGGCATTCGGCGATTCAATTAATCTGTACCAGTATATAATAGAAGAGTTTGAGAGCCTCCAAGTCACAGTAGATGTGTGTTGCAGATGGCAGTGGCATTCCAACTTCCAAGCTACCGCCACCAGCCTACCCCGCAAGAAACCCAGGCGGAGGGTCGGGCGCTGTTCGAAGACTTTGTCGTCGACCAAATCCGGGCAAATGGCCTGAACCCAGAAGAACTCTTCGAAAATGCAGAGTGTCCTGATGAAGCCCAGCTTCTAAGAGCTGAAACCATTGGCTGCGACTCACTGGATGGACAGTAAGTACCTCTATCTCTCTCTCTCTCTCTCTCTCTGATGGCGTAGTGGTAGATACATCAGACTGCTAGGTAGCTGATGAATTTGCTCAGGAAACCTTTTAGTATGAAGTCTTCTTCTTTCTTATCTCCACACTGGGTGAAGTAGAATGCGTCTGCCTTTGTCATTAAGACTGGGAGCATTACTCAGTGGCAGGTCGACTTAGTTCAAAAATAAATGGCCGCCTCTGACATGAGGAACAGACACCATGTGCAGCCACTCCTAACATGGAGTACAGACTCATCCTGTATACCTGGATTAGGAGCCCTTACAGGGTACTATCAGCCGGGCCAGCTGAGCCCAGGTTTTTTAGTGAGCTTGTTACTGCTCCCTCTCCTCCTTTTTCATCCGGGCTTGGGACCGGCAAGGGAGGAGTTAGTATGTATGAAGTAACCAGTCCTAACTATATATATACAGTAGAATCTCTCTGTAAAGGACACCTAGTTGCAGAGATAAAGAGTTCCTTATGGAGAGGTCTTTTCGAGAGTTGATATTTAGTAAAAATGGAAATTTTGTAAATGAAAAATGCCTTTTGTAGAGAGGTGTCCTCTAGCGTGAGTGTCCTCTCCTTGAGATTCTACTGTATATATATACCGGAGGCCCATGTGATGTTGTGATAGGCCATAATTAGTCTTCGGCCTTGTTATTTAGAGTCTATATATATCTCCAGATTTTCAGTAGAGTTTAACAATTAGGAATGTCCAAACTAAGAGAGCTATGTTTCATTGTTGTTGTGTTGTTCCATTTCCCATTTAGAGAGGTTGGTCATCATTGAATGCAACTTCACTCTCTTCTGCCACAATTCACCCTCTTTGTATCTACACACAAACTAAGACTGTTTTATTAGATTACCAAACCAATTTTTCCTTAATTTACATATTTCCCTCTTCAATGTGTTTCCCTTCAACAATGCTGTAGGGTCTCCGTTAAATCTTCTTTAAACTTTTCAAGACTTGAGTATTTTTACAGAGAATATACTGAGGGAACTAATCGTAAGTTCAATACTCTCTATTTCTCAAGTTAATTCAACATTTGAAGATAATATACTCTGAAAAAGAAAGTGAAAGGTAGGAAAAAATAACCACAAACACACAACCAACATATTCCCACCAAATAGTGACAGTTCAACAGATGTGAGAGGGTATAAATATAAGAAAAAGAACTACAGTAGAACCTCTCTCTAAAGGACACCACCTAATTGCAGAGCTAAAGTGTCCTTTAGGGAGAGGTGTCCTTTTACATGAGTATGAGTGTTGCTAAATAGTTAAAATGGTAATTTTGAAATTAAAACTGTCCTTTGTTGAGACGTGTCACTCATTAAGGTTCTATTGTACTAAAAACTTGCAAAAAAAAAAAAAAACCCTCCACCACAAATGAACAACTGTTAGAAACAATTGTACAGAGCAGATGGAGTGTTTTAATAGAATTAAAATAATACCCCCCTCTCTTCTCTTAGTCTGTCAATGATAGATAGCATTGGTATTAGAGAATGTACCCATTGCCAACATCTTTAGAACAGGCCATCTCAAGCCATTGAAGATAGAATAACACAATCTACTCCATTTGTCCAAAATGTAGCTTGGCACCTGCAGCTCCAGAACACATTTTGGCTTGCATTAGATTCACTAAACAGGACCTTTGGGAGAGGCTGCTGCTTATCATAAAACAGTTTGAGGAGCGTGAACTCATGGAATTCGTGTAACCTTTACCACAAGGAGATAAGAAACAACAACAACCCATTGCCATTTGAAACAGCAATATGGGAGACATTTGAATATTTCCAGTAAGGTTTTTTTTTTGAGTTGTGAGGAGGACACTGGATGGTTAGTTAAGTTTCTCTAACAAGAAGATTTGTTCATTCTAGAATCTAAAGAGAGGATTTTTCAACGTAGGTGATGGTTGGTACTTTTTCTTGGAATTGAGAATATCTTTTTTTTTTTTTGCTTATCCCTAGTACACGTGGTACAGGCCATGATAATCATGGTGGGTAGAAGTAGGCGACTGCTTTTACTGTAAGTGCACCACATGTCTATACATGTGAAAAGCAGTTCGACTTTGCACTTACAAAGGTCCCAGAGCGCCGTTTGGCCACTTGCACTTGCTGGTGAGGTTAGACTTTTGCATGAATTGGGGGCCATTGGAGCATTTTTTTTCAATCAGAAAAAAAGTGTCTAATGCAGGAATCGAACCCGGGTCGTAGCGGTCGTAAACCAACGGTTTAGACCATCCTTTCACCGACCCCCTTCGAATATCTGAAATTTTCTATTAGTTTGTGTATTGTGGGAGTCCTGAGGATGTGTGTGTGGCAGCCACTCTCTAGTTCAGTATATATGTGTTAGATTTTAAAAAAAATTATTATCCCTAATACATGTGGTACAGACAATGATAATATATATTTTTTTGGCTTATCCCTAGTACACATTGTACAGACCATGATTATCATGGTGGGTAGAGGTAGGCGACTACCCACGATGATTATCATGGCCTGTACCACGTATACTAGGGATAAGCAAAAAAAAAAAAATAATAATAATGATGGGTAGAAGTTAGCGACTGCCTTTACTGTAAGTGCGCTATATGTCTACACATGTGAAAAAACAGTTTGACATTTGCATTTAGTAGTATGCCAGAGAACACTGTTTGGGTTACTTGTACTCACTGGTGTGGTTAGATTTTTTAAAAAATCGGGGGCCATTTTAAAAATAGGAAAAATTGACCCAATGCAGGATTGTAGTGGGTTGTAGCGTTAGAAAACCAATGGTTTAGACTACTCATCCACAGAGTTTGTTGGTTTAAATTAAAGTCATGTTAAGAGAGAATTTCAAAGTATCAAACAGAAGAATGGTTGATTCACCAGAGGTTATAATTGGATGTCTCTGAAGGTCTTAGGATGGTCTTGCCATAAGTCATGCAAGAGGGAGCTACCCCTCTGAAGTCCTCTGGAGGCATTTTAGCATTCCTATGTTGTTAAAAATAAAAAAAGGCATATCCTGGAGCACATGTGCTTTTCAGAAGGCAGAGCACCATCTAGTGGAACAGAAATAAACTTATTCATTGATTTAACCTGTTCCCTGATATTTGGCCAACCCAATTTCTTGATAAATCAAGAAAAGCCATCCATAAAATTGAGTTGGCCGAATATCAGGGAACAGGTTAAATCAATGAATAAGTTGATTTCTGTTCCACCAGATGGCGCTCTTGCCTTCTGAAAAGCACATGTACTCCTTGTCAGGATATGCCTTTTTTTATTTTTAATATCAACACCTGACCTTTTTATTTTTTTATTCCTATGTTGTGTAAAGAAAGGGCATTCAAGGCTCTCTGATTTCTAAGACCAAAACTGACACATTATCACATTTCTTCAGTTTCTTTACTATTTTACACAGTTCAAGCATTTAGATTTTTTTTTTGGTTCACTTTTTATTAAGATTTTGGAATTTCCCCATTTTTTAAAGGAGCCTTCTAAAAAGCTTAATAAAATTTGAGGAAAGTTTTAGCACACACACACACACACTCGGGCTTGCGGCCGCGCTTTTTCGAGCTCCGCCGTTTTCGCCCTTTAAGAGCCTAAATTTGTCGCTGGAAGCGACTAATTTGGTATGGGCGGACAGCCCATTCAACGCCGATGAATTACCTGCAAGGTACGGCCTAATACCACAAACCTCAGCAGAGTTATCTGCAAATAACAATTTCCAGTTGCAAAACTCGGAAGAAACGCAAGAAATGGCCAGCTATGCAAATTTGCCTATTGGCCAAAGACATGCAAATTCCGCCTCTATGCGCGAATCTGCAACTACGTTGCCTTCATCTGGCGTATTTCTTGGTCAGCAGAACCGGGATAACTTACCTATGGATCTAAATCCTGTAACTGAAGGCGATTTTACCATCGTTCAAAATAAAAGAAAACGCCGTGACACAACAGCACCGCGCGACATGACCGCACAGCCCAACAGTGCTGGATCGGCAGCCAGGCGACAAAGATCCTCGCCTGCACTCATTCCTCGAGTCCAAGAGATCAGGACCACGAGGACGCACATCGCGGAGGCCAGGGCTCGCCAGGCGAACTGCACCGAGGAGCAGTGCTTCTTCTTGGAGTACTGCCCTAGCTACGAGACTTACCAATACCTCAGGGCCATTGGAGGTATTATTGGAGGAACACAAAACATCGTTCAATTCTCCAAAGTGAACGGCCAGTACCTGGTGGGCCTCACCAGCAGATCCATGGCGGAACAACTAATCCGTGAAGGCCTTGAAATTGAGGGAACCCTCCTGAGGACCTTCCCCTTCAGGAGAAGTGCAACCAGAATCACAATTGGGAACCTGCCCTTCTTCGTGCGGGACGCCGTTGTGATTGACGCCCTTGCACGCTTTGGGCGTGTGACCTCCATAGCCCCCAAACAACTTAAAGCGGGCGAATTCGAATTCACTGACGGCCGCCGGGAGGCCTTTATCCTCCTCCATGACGGCATAACCGTCGACAAGCAGCCCACCCGCTTCGAGATCAAGATCAAGGGTGAGGCCTGGCCCGCTTACATCTCATATGGCATCAAATGCTCAAGATGCCACGGACAGGGACACAGGAGAGCCAGCTGCCCTCTGCTCTATGGGCAGTCCACCACCTCCAGACGAGCCTCACCGCCCTCTACCACCGGCCTTCCACCATCGACCGCGCCTGGGCTGCCTAGGCAGTCTTCGGCCGCGCCTTCTGCGCCAGCGCCTCCCAGTCCAGCTCTCGGGCCTTCCGGCGCTCAACCAGATGCCCAAGCTGTGTCCCCACCATCTGCGGCGCCCCGGCCGACTGCACCAGCGCCTCCGGCCTCATCTGTGCACGTGGCGGCTCCTGCCCCTCCACCAGAGGCCCCTACACCCGAGCACCCCGCGGGCCCTCGCTCGGCGACGACTGAGCCGACGCCTCCCGCCCGGCCGGACTTCACTGCCCCGTGTGGCCCTCTGCCTGCGCAGGGGACCCTCGGACCTGCGACCCACACACCGGATGTAGACATGACCACCACGGAGGAGCCCTCTGCTCCCCCACCATCCGCAGTTTCAACACCCCCACTGCCTGCGCCTCGGCCTGCTGGGCCGACGCCGCCTGTTCCCCACGAGAAAGAATCAGCCCCAACTAAAGTGGCCTCTCCGCCTGCACTGCCTGTCAAGACCGACGAAGACCGTAAAAGATGGCTCCTTGACACTTTCAAGGATCTGAATTACAGAGCCATCTTAAGACCCATAATGGTGTGGAGCGATGATAATACTCTCATTAACTCGGTCCTGTGCTACGAGAAGGCTTGGAACAGCTATCATAACGTACCGCGAGACCAAAGGAGGATTCTTTCGGGCTTCTTGGACAGCGTCATACGGCGCGCCCGGGGTGGCGACCAGACTACTCTGGACGGACTGTTAAAATTCAGGTCAGCTCTGTAGCTACCGACTGGGACCAAAACGTCCCTTCGGGAAGGGCTCCATACTTCCAAGATTACTGTAAATATTTCTTGACTCTTGTTTTCTTGCAACTACTCTTGTAAATGTAAATGTCTATTAACTCTTGAATGTAAAGATTGACTGGTATGTCAATAAAATCAGTTTAAATTGTCAAAAAAAAAATTGTCACACACACACACACACACACACTGTTTTCAGATCTTTATTTGTTTTTATTCTTATATTTATTTTTATACCAAAAAAAAGTGGCACCTCTCCCTTTAAAAATGAATTTGGTTTATCAACCAATATGTAATGGTGGTGGGATAGAAACAGGCCATAACACAAGTTTTGGAAAATTCAGACAAAAAAGCCAACCATAGTGATGTGACTCATTTTTCATCACCACCTTTACATTCTGTGGCTATCAGGCTTTCATACCATTTTTATTAAAACCGTGGCTAGGAAATTTTAATTCCTTAAAGAAGGCCTTTTTTTTGGTTATACTGTTAAACCTGTCTATAGCGCCCCCTCTTGGAACTCACCAAAATAGGGTGCTATAGAGAGGAGGTGCTATAGACAGGTCACTTTTAATGTAAGTCGCATCGTACTAGGTATTTAAAATTGGGCGCTATAGAGGAAGGCGCTATTTAGAGGGGGTGCTATAGACAGGTTTAACTGTATATATTTATTTTTTATACTAAAATATATTTGTTAGTAGGATCTCAAGATTGGAGTTTTTTTTTTTTTATCAATTCTATTTAATTTGTATTTCGCTTTTAGTGTATTAATATCTTCAAATCTCTTTTCTGCCTCATTATAAGATTAAGGTTTTTGAAAATTTCTCCACTTTTTGAAATTCTTTTTCTTTTTGCTTCAGATTCTCCCCATAAGCATATTTACACTCATGGACAAAACTTAAGAAAGTTGTACCTTTTAGCGTGTATTATCGGGATTCAGACAATAACTCTGAAAGATATTACAGTGACCTTTATTGAAGACACACGAGATAACCAAGTGTGAATGAAATTGCCTCTGTCACCTTAAAAAAAAAAGGTGACTTTGTTAAGCATGCCTATGAGATATTCATAGGCATATTTGAGATACCTTCACCTGTTAAGTTAGTTTTCATTTTTTGGGATTTATTTCCAGAATTTGAGTGTGCTTTTAATTTTTTAATTTTCAAGTAATTCTTCTCATTGATAAAATTAATTTCTTTGTGTATTGGCATATATAATAAGTTGAGCATGTCATTTTTATTTAAAATCCTTTTTATATTTTAACTTTTTTTTTCAAGTTTCTTAACAATGTAAGTGTTTTTCTTACATACATTGATGATGTAGAATAATACATGTATATATAGAAGGTTAGACTAAGGCATCAGAATTGTAAGACCATGCATATTCCCCAGAAGTGTGGAGGTTATTATTAGGCATTATTAGGTATTATAAGGTTTGAAGCTCAAATAACCCTCAAGCCTAAATATAAATAAACGAAGTAGAAAATCTTGTAAAGATCACAAGTCACACTCTATCAGATTCTTGCATCTACCATAGTATCAGATGCTAGGAACTAATCCACCAATGTATATTGGTGGTAAATAAGCAAAGTGGCAAATTACCCATGTGTAAAGAACTAGAAAAGCTAGTTTGTAAACGTTAGTTTTGATCCTTGTTCGAAATAATTTGAATGCCACTCCTCCACAAGCAGAAAGTCCAGCCCCCCAGGAAAGTCGATAGCAAATCTATAAAGTTTCTAGTTGAAATCGTGCTGGGATGTAGATAGACGAAGTTACAAGTTGTTTCCTAAAAGATTGAAGCCTGAAAGGGCTTGATAAAAAAAAAGCAGTTTTGAACAATTTTTTTTTTCTACAAGCCGGCACGTTGCAGCTTAGATCGTCGAAATGACAAGACTATAGATCAGTGATTCTCAACCAATGTGCCGCGGTAATTTTGTGTGCCGCGAAATTCTAAAAATGTGCCGCCGAATTTTAGTCATATGATTATGTTCACGTTTGTATTGGTTTTTCTTTTTTTCTTTTTCATTTTTTTACTTTTTAAAATAACGAAATTAGCAAATTGAATGTTAGAGATGTATATTACTTAAATTTTGCATAGAAATATTGATACATAATTTGAATTTTCTTGCATTCAAGTTAGCAAAAGTGTGCCGCGAAATTCTAAAATTGTGCCGCCAAATTTTCAAATCTTTAAAATAATGCCGCAACAAAAAAAAGGTTGAGAATCACTGCTATAGATAGTAGGTGTTCTTGGAATCTACAGAGCGAAAGATTTAGACAGGAACTAGCTAGTATTGAACAATGCCATAAACTGGTACGTAGTCGTGCATATCGACGACATAACAAGCCCATACACGTGTTAAATATAAGGTGAAAGTGTTTAGCAGAAGGCAGTGAGCAGAAAAAGAAACTGATTTTATCTAATAGGCGAATGATTAAGTTAAAACGCAAAATGGTATTAAAATATATATACTATCACGAAGTGTGAAAGATAGGCAAGCATTGAGCAAGGTCAGTCATCGAAATTTCGTTTTTTTTTTTTTTTTTTACAGAGTTGTTCCGAAAGTTATATACAATGTAATTTAAGTTCAAGCATTGAACAAGGTCAGAAATCGACTCGTCGAGTGTAGATGGTCTAAATGACAATCCCACACAATGGTTCTAAGAGGTAAAATTTCAGTGGAAGTGTAGTCAGAGGCCTCTCGAACACAAAAGCCCGGACATCGGCCGGGTCACGTGCAGGTGCAGACAGGGGGTGGCGTGATTCAGCCGACGGCCTTGACACGACGCACCTCTTCCCCGACCGCCCCGGGTCGTTGTCTTCCTGCTGCCGTCCCTCGGTAATTCACCTCCTTGCCACCGCAGGGTCGGTCGGCTGTTGGCGGCTTCTGAAAGCCTGGATCTATAGGGCCCTCTCTGAGTCAGGTACCCCTCACCCGCACAAATCCAGCCCGGACTAGTGATTGGCTGGGTTCAGTCGCGTGTTGCATGCATAACACAGTATAGAACCTGCCTCAAACCACGTTGTCGTTTACTATGTAAACCAAGCATGTCAAATTCAAATCCTAACACGGGCCAAATAAAAAAGTAATAAGATTACGTGGGCCGCAAAAAAAGAAAACAAGTAATTAAATTTTTATAGTAACATTTATGTAGGTTTATTTAAAAAAATACCAATAAGAAAAAAGAAAGTAAAGTTAATATTTTCTCCCTGATATTTGGCATCTCTTTTCTGCTACCATCTTTCCTACTTCTTTAAACCTTCGTAGGTATCATATTTTGATTTATGTTGTTCATAATTACGTTTAATGTTATATAATTTTGGTACACTAATAGCATTATTACATATCAAGCAGATGATTTTATCTTTTACTTCAGAGCAAAAATACTCTAATTCCCACTTTTCTTGAAAATTCCTATGTTCGTCAGCAATTTTTCGTTTAGTTTTACTGCCACTTGGTTTTGATGAAAACATATTGAATACAAAGGTCTGAAAAAAAAAAATAGTAATCGTTAACACAAAATAATAAAACGTTTTAATTAATATTTAATTTTTTTTTAAATTAATATTTTTTAACTTACCAGACACAGAATAACTGCACAAATTATTGAACGTAACTTAAAAAAAATTTTTTTTTCTAGTACTCCGAAAGAATATTTTCTTTAAACTTTAAGGCACACAATACTTATGGCGATGTACATACGTTATGTATGTAGGTATAATATTATCAAAACTTACGACTTATGTATGGCGACCAGTGGTTCGTTATTAATAAATAAATTATGTATAATTACAATTTTTAAAAATTAGGCTACAAATTTTTATTATTATTTTTTTTAATTTATAAAATTTTTTAAATTAAAATATATTGTCTGGTGGGCCGCAAATTCGTTGTGGGCCGCGAGTTTGACATGCCTGGTATAGAACTTGCCTCAAACCACGTTGTCGTTTACTGTGTAAACTTTATTACGTACATTTACTAGAAATTGTGTTAGATCCCTGCTATATTCTGCCGTTTTGTTTTGGTCATCTGATTTTAAGACAGGTTTAAATGTTGCATATGAATTTGGTATATAAACACACGAATAGGAATTGGATTAATTTATCATTCTTTATTGAAACTTTGCCTTCCTCTGAAACAGCTCTTTTTTTTTTTTAATTATCTGTGCTGGTTGG
>CP092872.1:81035064-81076920 GCA_030710605.1 Cordylochernes scorpioides
CTTCAGGGAGATTTTTGGAACTACCGACATCAGGCATATAGCTGATGGTTCAGCTGTCGAGAGTTTCCGATCTGGAGAGTCTGAATATAAAGTTGTCAGAGTCGAGGAGTTCAGTAAATACCATTTCGACCTGATTAAGTCAGAAGTGAAGATCACCAAGAGACTTTCCCTTTGAAAGATGGAGGAAGGAATAGAACGTCCGCCTTTGTAGAACTCTTTGGAACATGGATAGTATGGGACTACGGTCTGGATTCCACTGAATACAAACAGCTCTATGTAGTCTACAAGACCGAGTACGCGGGGATGCCCCTGCAGGAGTTTGTACACAGCCTTTCCCTCACGGCTGACCAAGTCGCCAGTATAACGCGGCAATTGGCGCTGGCCCCTCAGTCGCGGAGTGCGAGCTGAACTTTGAGCACGCGACCTCCACGCCGAGACCGTCCTCATAAGACCACATCCAGGTCCCAGTTGACATTCCGTGTGGACGGCGAGTCCCACTCTGTAATTCGTACGGCTACAAGGCAACCATTGTCAATTTCAGCGCCTCCGCGCCACCATCAACGACAGAGTTTACTGTACTCCCCTTGACATACAGGATTACCGCCAGATGATCATACAGGAAGATTGGGCTGGTTTTACCATGAGACCAACAGTCATGCCGTTATACAGCTAATGTCATGGATGTCCTCCTACGTGGAAGAAGCAAAGTTTCCCTTGTACGCCTTTCTAGCCAGATACAAGAACAGCTTCATGTGCTGCTATGACTGGAATATTATATTTCCGACTGCTTGCTACCCAGATAACCTGCTGGAAGATTCGCTGTGAGATGGAAAGCCTTGAACTGCGAATAACTGTCATTAGTTGTTTGCTCTGTTTTATATGACTATATTAATTGTTTTATATGACTAGAGAGAATTCTCTGACAAGACATGAATATAATTTTAATAATTATTTCGAAATTTATTCCTTTAGAAAATTTTGTATTGATTTTTATTACTATAATGAAAAGAAAGTGTAAAAAAAAAGTCAAAATATTTCTGTGACATATGTATATATTTATATACATTGTAATATATTAATCTGTTAAATTAATTATAAAAATAAAAATTTATTTTCATTTAAAATCGTCTATTTAAGTCTCTATTATTACTATCATCAATATTCTGTGTTTGTTTTTATTTTATTTTCAAATTTTATAACACTCTTTAGAATGGTATTTATTCATCACAGATATTTCTTGTGTTAACGGTATTAGCGCTAACAAAAACAATTAGTCGAGGTGCTGATTTCTCTATAATCTTAATTGACCTTCACGCCAAATATTTATATACAAGATTATTTAAAAAATTACATAACAACTTTGAAAATAGATTTTATAAAAACTCTGCAAATTTTATACAGCGACAATTAATTATAATATTTGCTGAAACATCATTTGTTGGCAAGCCTTCATTCTAGGAGAACCCGGCACAGGGTATAAATATAATATAGTGTGAAGATTATTACCTAATTTAAAACAACATTTTATTTCATACATTTATACTCAGAAAATACTATCAGTGTAAACCTGGGCGTTGTTCTTTGATTCGGTTAGTTATACTATTTTAATCAAATGGGTGATGGTTCTATTATTTCTAAATAGGGCACATTTTAATAAATAAATAATGTTATGGCGGGTGAGTAAGTTGTCAGAATTATGAAAAATCATATTTATATAGATCCTTTCATAGAAGTTAAATAGGAATAAAGGTATATTAGAATGCCGTCATATATATTGGGAGATTGAAGAATTATGTTTAACATATACCATGTGATATCATTTTTCCCATTAAAATAATTCGGTTAATTATTTTTAAAAAATCACTAATCTTTCACATACTTGCTTTTTTTTTTTGTTTATTAAGTCAAAATTTAAAAAGGTATAACATTGACTGTCATTCTAGACCTGTTTGTAGAACAGGCCAATATTCCATTATTATCATTAGATACACCCTGTGATAATTCGGCAATACATATTAGCTCTGTGTAGACAATGATTATAATCATTGTTTGATAATTATCAAAACACCATTAAATTTAATTATTTTATATGACTAGAGAGAATTCTCTGACAAGACATTAATATTATGTTAATAATTACCTTGAAAATATACTTTTAGAAACATTTTATTTTATTAGATAATAAAAGGCATATATTGGATTTAATAAAATATTTATTTTGCCAATATTTCGGCTGGCTGAACGCCAACCTTTATCGAGGCATTACATTTTTGTATACACAAACTCAGCGCCGCATAGTGTTATAATATCACAGTTGAAATCAATTAAAATACAGAGTAGGTGGGAGAAATTTGTGCATGAAAAAATTATCATAAAAAATGCAATCAAATTTGAGTTTGTGTATACAAAAATGTAATGCCTCGATAAAGGTTGGCGTTCAGCCAGCCGAAATATTGGCAAAATAAATATTTTATTAAATCCAATATATGCCTTTTATTATCTAATGAATTAAGTATGGATTGCTCTATTTTCAAAACGATTTTATTTTATATATATTAATATTTTTATTAAGTGAAAAAAGTGGAAGAGAAAAATGTTCAAATACTTCTGTGACATATGTATATAAATACATTGTTTTTTATTATTTTGCTAAATTTATTATAAAATAAAAAATAATAATTTGATCAAAATATCGTCTTTTTAAGTCTCTTTTTTTTTAATAGGGTTCCATTGACATATATACATATTATCTCTAAGAAATCTTACTGCAATGATAAAATGTAACTTTTTCCATTGCAGTAAGATATGTATAGAGAGATGATATAAAAGGAAAACATTTCCGAAAATCACTATTACTAAATGTTTCGATAAATGGTCACAATTGAATTTATAAATATGCGTATATTTTAACAATATAGTTCTGTTCACCGTGCATTTTTCAAATCATTTGAATATGTCTTCTACTAAACCTTTTTAATTTCTCGACTTTTTACACCACCTGATTAAAAAATTCGTTTTTTTTTTTCGAATACAATAAAATAGGATTATTTTCATTATCTAGATATAGGGCCGCTATAAAGAAGTCGCTGGACGAGTGGTTAAAGCCCTCGATTCCCGACAGCCATGAACCGGGATTGAATCCTGTATTGGACACTTTGTTTAATATGTGAATAACCTCTACATATTATTCATTGTTGTAGATATCATAAGCTAGGTTGCTCTATTTAAGCGGTACCTAATAAAGTTATTTTGGGCCCAGAATAAAGCCGTAATCTGGCTGTGTGAGGAGTTATGTGTCCAGTTGTTTTATTATTTTATATAGTAGTTAAATGTGTATAGTTTCCCAACCTACACTGTGTTATGTCATCTCTCTTAGCTCTAGATTAAAAAGTCTCTTCCAAAATTCCATTTTGAATGAGGCTGTTAACAGGCCGTTTTTGTAATTTTCAGAATATATTGATTATATGCGTCCCACATGCCGCTTATTAATATAATTCTAATTATTCAATGCAAGAAATTATAATATTTATTTTGTTCTCTTTTAATGCATTTTAATATTGTAGCGTAGAAATCAAGCCTTGAAATATCCTTAGATGTAAAAGTATTTATTGATGACGTCACAGCGACGAGTCGACAATTATTAACAGGTCAGCCCCCCTATTTACAGCTAGAGAATCTTAAGCAAGCAAGCAAAGAAATATTTTAAAGATGATTTCACAAATACAGATTAATATATATTATTTTTAATCTGTTGAATATATTTTCATTGAATAATATTAAATTAAATAATAAAATATTTCTTCGTCACATAGCCTCCTCCTATAGAGAGCATCGACCGATGCTCAGCAGGAAACTTACGTCGTCAGTCTTAAGAACTAGTACTATGGCCAGGGATATTTTCAGGTGACTGCGGTGGATGTCTTCTTTCAGTTGAGATATCTTCTTCATGAGGACTTGATAGGTCTATGTTTACGTCAAGGTAGCTTTTTCTCATTTCTACTGTGGTCGGTAAGGGGGGATTTTATAACTTTGCGGCCTCACCTCCAATGTGGTCTATCATCTAGTTTTAATGGCGGGGCGTCCAGCTAGATCTTCTAGCAGGTGAGAAATGTTGTCTGTTTCGACCGCGATATGAAGTAGGGCTTCGGTAGCGAGTGAAAGTTTTCCTCGATGATTCGTCATTGGGGTCCTGAGATTCAGCTCGAGAGTTGTAGGATACCATTGCGTCTTGCTTTCTTTGGAAATATTCATTTCTCTTTTCCTCATTGTGTCTCTTCCTGTCACGGCAATAGCGGACGACGTGACCTGGGCGTCCGCATTAGAAACAGATTGGCCTTCCCTCAGTTGTCCGCCAATCATTGGTGTCGCGTCTTTCTCCTTGTTTTGGGTATCGAGGTTCAGGGTGCGGTCTTACCGTTTCGGCCTCATATCTAGTATTTAAAAACTGTCGGGGTTTTTCCTTCTGAGGGGGACTTCTCCTAGACTTTGAGATTGGCGCCAGGGTTCTTCCAATCTCCTCCTTTACAATTTCTTCGATTGTAGCATTTTTTGGTTCCTCCCGAGGAGAGCCTAATGCCCGCTGTACCTCCTCACGAACAATTTGCCTAATCATAGATGACAGATCTTCTCCGTCATCCTGGTCACAGAGAGAGGCTACATTTGGTAGGCGCTCGTACCTGGTTGGGGTAACTCGCCTACAACGGAGCGCTTCGACACGGCGACATTCTTTAATGAATTGCTCGGTGCTCTGTACATCCCTCGGTAGGAGTGCTTGATAAAGCTCCTCAGCTATCCCCTTCATGAGGTGGGAGATTTTATCTTCCTCTCTCATTTGAGGATCAACCTCTTTGCACAATCACAGGACATCCTGGATGTAACATTCAGTACTTTCACCTTTTAATTGTGCCCGTGTTTTAAGTTTCTTCTCCGCTTGCAATTTTGAATTTTCTTTTTTTTCCGAACACATTCTCTAATTGAGATGTGAATTCCTTCCAAGTCTGTATGCTTTCTTCGTTGTTCTCAAACCATTTGAGAGCAGTTCCAGACAGATAAAAATAAACTTTAGTAAGACAAAGGGTTTCGTCCCAATGGTTGTACCTTGCCACACGTGCATACCCTTTTAACCATTTTTGGAGATCTTCACCATCCTCCCCGGAGAAAATGGAAGGGTTCCTTGGTAGATGTTGAACAACGTAGTTGCTTACCTGAGTACCTTCCTTCTTTACATTCATAGAAGTTTCTTCTGGTTCAACAGAATCAATTTTTCTTTTATTTCTTAATGGGTATCGGTCCAGTCTCTCCACCAGTTGTAGCGTAGAAATCAAGCCTTGAAATATCCTAAGATGTAAAAGTATTTATTGATGACGTCACAGCGACGAGTCGACAATTATTAACAGGTCAGCCCCCCTATTTACAGCTAGAGAATCTTAAGCAAGCAAGCAAAGAAATATTTTAAAGATGATTTCACAAATACAGATTAATATATATTATTTTTAATCTGTTGAATATATTTTCATTGAATAATATTAAATTAAATAATAAAATATTTCTTCGTCACAATATAATTATCAAAACAATTTAACCTTATTTATATTAAATAACAGAGAAATTTTTTTGAAATATAAAATCGAATATATCAGAATTATTTACAAGTACAAGAAACTTAATCCTGGAAGTTTCATTTATTTTATGGAATTATTTATCTACTGATCGATTGCCCAGCATTTCAAGATTATAGAATGAATAATTAACTAGTTGTTTGTGAACTTAACGATTTGATTTCCGATAAAAAATCATATTTAAAGTTCAATTCATTTTGTAAATACCTTCTAAACTTTCTACAAAATATGGATCTCTAATGTTTTCAGGCGTTGAAGAATGTAAATAACTTATGTAAATAAAATTTTCTCCTTTTTTGGCGCAAGTATCCCTTGCGGGATATAGCGCTTTTGAAATAAAATAATTGTAATTGTAATCTATTAATTAAAATAAATATTTTTCTCTAATATATTTAAGGTTGAAATAGAGTTAATAAAGAGATATTTTATATTTAATATATTGATAGTCCCTCAGATTGCTACTTCCCATAAAGTAAGTCCTTAAAAAAATAAATGCATGTATATTTAAATTATTAATATTTCTCTCTCTCTCTCGTACATATAATAGAAATAATAAAAATATTAAAATACATTCTCGCATTTAATATAACGGCATCTCATCCAGAAAAAAAAAAGGATGAGATGAGCATTAAAAATGTATTAGCTCATAGAAGGCAAACTTGAGCTCGTCATTGTGATGGAAATATCCCTCCAATGTGGAAGCAGACGTAATCTGCCACACCACCGAGTATTAATATCTATAAACCAGAGGAGATCAAAAAAGTCATCAGCGCCCCCATCCAAGAAGGTTTTAAAATGACATGAAAGAACCTATTTTCCACCTGCGGTAATGTCGGATTACCTCGGTGGGCGGGAGATTAGGCTTACCAATTATCTTGTCGTCTGCTTTTGCAGTGTTGCCAGCACTTTTTTTGACAACAGTTGTTCTGTGAGATTTCATTTAATTGAAATAATTTAGGGATTAATTTTTAGACTTAAAATAATCGTTTGAATAATTTGATTCGTGAATCTCTCACCTTTCTATGTGTTGCATTTCTCTTTTAATAAGATAAACGCATAATTAAATAAACATTTGTTATATATCTAGAAAATGTATATATTATATATACAAGTATATATTGATTGTACGTTCCATGAACCTGGGTTAAAAATATATCTCTCTATATTGATTGTATCATTTTCATATATTTTTAAACAATAATATATTGATGAATAAATATATTCAGACTTTTTCTTTATGTATGCGTGTTTATCATATTTTTTAGAATAGAATTGGAAATCATTAAATTCTTCTTTAATATAAATATTTTGGTTTTCTGATCAACTATTCTACATTTATAAATAAATTTTAAGCTACATTTACATTAGTAAAGTCTTTATAATTTGTAATTATAGGCACATGTGTGTAATGTGTTGTGATTTCTCTTTGTGTGTTTACCTCACAAAGGCTGTGTTCCAGATGCTTCTGCACTTCTGCAGCTGTTCCTTTGGTCTATGGGGAGACCATCATGATCCACACCGATCCAAGCCTTGGAAAGGTTTCAATATCTTTTTCTGAAAATTTACTTATATCATTTCGATTTTTGTATGCATCCTAAGGTAGTCATCCTTTTTTTTTTTAACAAATTTGTTTACATAGATAAAGAGGAAAGAATTTTGTGTAATATATAATCATTTATTTCACTAAGAAAAGTTCTAATTATGTAAATATATTTACCAGTATATAAATATTATCTTTCAGTTTCTTGGAAAGTAGCCTGTCGAAGGACGTCAAAGTCTGAAAGCTTGCCGAATTTACAGCATTAATAAAAGAAACACGTCTCCGTTAACTTTTGTTCCTTCTTCAAGATGATGTCAGACGATTCCTCCTCTTGTAATTTATATCATTTCATTCAAACATATTAACATTTACACCCTGTTGTACCTTACAAATACTTATTCAATAATGATATTTACACAAAATAAATTCTTCTATTTTAAAAATGGAGCAATCCATAAATAGATATTTAAATAAAACCCATAGTTCAAATAAAAAAAGGTATTATAACGTATTTATGCCGTTATTGTAACTTGAAAAAGGCTGGTGTTCAGCTAACTGGTATATTGGTGAAAATATTTTTTATCCAATATATGCCTTTTTAATTGAATATCCATGTATATAAATCAAAGAATATATACACTGGCCCGCAAAATTAAAGGAACAGCATATTTTTTCCATATATCTCAAATTTTATCGAACATTTATCAATGAAATTTTATATACAAATTTATTATTTCATTATTGATTAAAATACCCGAAATCAAAGAAATCGAACACATATTTTATGCAAATTAGCCGGTCAAACAATGATTTTCTTGCAGTCAGTGTATCTTGAAAATTGTTGTTAATATGGGGTGTGATCGCCTTTAACTGATAGACAGGCTCTACATCGGCGACCTATACTAAGAATTAGGGAGTTTATAAGCTCCTGTGGAATCAACGCCCACTCTTTTTTTAAAGTGTGTTTCTAGCTCATGAGTGTTTCTAGGAGGGGGTTGGAGGGATGAGATCCGTCGTCCTAGATTGTTCTATACATGCTCAATGGGATTTAGGTCTGGAGATCGAGCTGGCCAATTCATCCGAGCAATTGCATGGTTTTGAAAAAGTGTCGACCACATCAGCCCTATGTGGACGGGCATTATCATCCATTAGAAGAAAGTTTTCTCCCATTTCAACTGATACAATACGCAGAAGGCTTCACATGAAGGGCCTCTATGCTCGACGACTCATAATTTGTGTGCCGTTGACACCACCTCAAAAGAGAGCAAGGGAACTTTGGAGCAGACAACATGTCGCTTGGAATCCAGATGAATGGAGCCATGTAATGTTCACTGATGAGTCCAGATTCTCTCTAAACAGCTATTATCGTCGTGTCTTTGTCTGGAGAGAGGTAGGAACCAGAAATAATCCTCGAATATGGTTGAAAGGGATCCCTACAGAAGCCAATGTTTTATGGTATGGGCTGGAATCTTCTTGGGCGGTCACACAGCACTCCACATTTTTCGGTAAGGAACCCTGACTGGACAGAGGTATCGGGACGAGATCTTGGCAGCATATGTGATGCCTCAATCATTAGAAATGGTAGAAACCTTCTTATAATGGATGATAATGTCCGTCCACATAGGGCTGGTGTGGTCGACACTTTTTCCAAAACCATGCAATTGCTCGGATGAATTGGCCAGCTCGATCCCTAGACCTAAATCCCATTGAGCATGTATGGGACAACCTAGGACGGCGGATCTCATCCCTCCAACCCCCCTCCTAGAAACACTCATGAGCTATAAACAGCCTTAACACAAGAGTGGGCATTGATTCCACAGGAGCTGATAAACTCCCTAATTCTTAGTATGGGTCACCGATGTAGAGCCTTGTCTATCAGTTAAAGGCGATCACACCCCATATTAACAACAATATCCAAGATATTTATGCACTGACTGCAAGAAGATCATTGCGTGACCGGCTAATTTGCATAAAATACGTGTTAGAATTCTTTGATATCGGGTATTCTAATCAATAATGGAATAATAAATTTGTTTATAAAATTTCATTGATAAATGTTCAATAAAATTTGAGATAAATGAAAAAATATGTTGTTCCTTTAATTTTGCGGACCAGTGTATAACATTCACACCGGGTCCAAATTATGAAAGTGACTTCTTTCAGACCTATTCGGGTAAAATTTTGTCCAGATAATTGTGGATTTCTATATGAATCAAGAAAACAAATACATTTCTCTATTTAATTTATATAACGTTTTTTAATTCAATTATTCTCTAGAGAGAGAGAGCGTTATCAAATATTTTAGGAAAATTAATAGGTTTCATTTAAGAAAAAAAATCTAGATCGATTAAAGTATTTAAATAAACAATATTTAGAATACATACGACAAATATCTGCATTTGGACCAAAAGAAATAATTACATAGATGTAGCAACCCCTATTTCCATAATGGCGAATGGGATGTCCTTATGTTAATACGAATGTGGAAATTTAATTTACACCTTCTCTTATTTTGATTACTATAATTATTTTCTCGTTTGGCCTAAAATATTTGTGGCCGCCATTTTTATTAAAATAAAGAGGAGTCCGGGGTCAAAAAAAATAAAAAATAAATTCACAGATTAAGCAGGGCGTTTCTCAGGGTCGTTTGGTGGGGAGGAAAAAAGAATAAATGAGGGGATTAAAAGGTGATAATAATCATCATTTATTATTTTATCCCAGAGATGATAGGATCAGTATAAACACTAATTTGATAACCCTCTCCCCTCAATTTATTTTTATTTTCCTCTTGTCATTTTACGCTATTTTTTTTTTTTTTGTTTTATGGAAATATGGTTTTTATTGCGTTTTGTTAATTCCTTGTACTAATCTATGCTATTTTTTTTTTCTTAAAATTATTAATTGATGAGCGAATTTTATATGAATTTCTCTCATTTGATGTTTTTATTGATATTTTTCTTCTTTTTTTTTTAGAAAATTCTATTTTCACTTTTATGAAAGTTTTGTTGATGAGTGTACACGTGTAGTATCATATAAATTGGATTGGATTTAGAGAGAAAATATTTTAAAGCTAGTTTCTATAAGATATTTTAGATATAATATCTAATATGTATTTTATTAGATCAGAGACAAGGACATTCTTAGAGATCTAAAACATGAAACCTCACGCGAATTTTATATAGAAACAAGCCCCAAAAAACGTTTACAAAATGCACAAGACTCACACATGTACTACCATCTCTGGCGGCATCTCATTTTTGTCTTAAATCCACACCTAGAAGTGTTGTGTATGTTCTCAGTTGTACCTACGGAGTCAGCTCATCTTCCAGACTCCTCAGGATGCCGTCTTCTGCACAGACCGCTCTGCTGACTGCCACTGGAAGATTCTCCCGCGGGACAAGAACTTCCGTTTAGAGATGGAAGGACAACCTGTCATGGTAAATCTACCAAATATCCTTCGAACATTTCTTTATATCCTTTGTCTGAATAAGGTGAAATGTGACCTTCGAACTCACCAACACAATATCACTAACTGTCTCTCAGATTGACAAAAATGGAATATTCTTGGCACTCACATGCATAACCCATATACGGTTAGCACTCCAAGTGACAATCATATAATGGCTTATAGCACAGAAAATTACTTTCGTTGTTTATGTCGCTGGCTTAGCAACCGCTACTATATTTTAAAGAGAGAGGCGTGCTCTTAGAGACGCCTATAAGGGACAGTTTTCATTTTTGCAAAAATACCATTTCAACTATTTATTAACTCTCTGGCAAGAGAACACCTCTCCCTAAAGAACATTTATCTCTGCAACTAGGGGTATTGTCCTTTACAAGGAGGCCGTTTTCTGCACACACCGCTCTATAGTATAAATAATGGCTTTTTTTAAGTCTAAAAACATCTATATATTAATAGAAAGGCATCTTCTGATCGTGTAGCTAAAATTTTCTAATGGATTGAGCCATCTGTCAAAAAGAATAGTCATAAAAAGGAAGCTCTGAGAAGACAGAAATACAGCCAGCCACCAGTTTATTGAATCAGGAGACATTCCCAATACAATACAAACCACTAATCACCAACCAAAAATTCTTTTGATATCAATTATGTAGCGTTTATAACGATATTTTTTGTAAATTTGTGACAATTTACATTTCTTTGGCTACTATAAATATATATTTGCCAGATAGTGGAGACTATAGCGTGAGTTTCTTTTCAACAATATCATCAAATGATATTCATCTATGTATTGTTTGTGAACTTAACGATTTGATTTCTGATAAAAAATCATATTTAAAGTTCAATTCATTTTGTAAAAATCTGGATCTCTAGTGTTTTCATGCGTTGAATAATGTAAATAAACTTTTCTCCTTGTTTGGCGAAAGTGTCCCTTGCGGGATATAGCGCTTTGGAAATAAAATAATTGAAAAAAAAAATTGTATCTACCTCTACAGACCTATAAGCTTATGTTCATATGTTTACTAAACACCCCAAAGCTGCCTTCCATAGAAAATACATGGTATATCCCAAAACCAATCCAATACAATAGTAGAGCGATCTAGATATTAATTTGGTAAAACCAGGGTTCACTACTGATAAGCCAAACCCTCTCATTCAATAACTTATATCATTACAGTAAGGTCTGTAGAGATAATATTTGATAATAATATTAAAAATAAACACATTCTTGTTTCAAAATCACTTTATTAGGTACCGCTCAACAAGAGCAACCTAGTTTATGATAATTGCAACAATGAATAATATGTGAAGGTTATTCACGTATTAAACAAAATTTAAACGCGGGATTCAATTCGGTTCATGACTGTCGGGAATCGAGGATGTTACCTACTCGTCCACCGACTTTTTTAAGAAACACATTGCCAGTAAATTTATTTGTTACAAATTTTATCAATAGATGGCAATTGAATTTATAAATTTGATTCACTATTGCACGTGTGTGTGCAGTCTGGATGCGACGTGGTCATCGTGCATGTCCAGACGGGACAGGCTCTTGCACTGGAAGCCACTCATACCATCAAGTAAGTCTCCTAAAGTACACTCATGGATATTGCGATAATATAAAAGAACAAAAAGGAGCTTCTTGTGTAGATCACGTTTATTCCGCTAGCTTTCGAACAACATCGTTCTTCAAGAAGCTTCTTTTTGTTCTTTTATATTATTGCATAATAGTAATGGTAATCAAAAAGTTATTCCCAATAAAAGAAGTCGGTGGACGAGTAGGTAACATCCTCGATTCCCGACAGCCATGAACCGGGATTGAATCCCGCGTTAACATTTTGTTTAATATGTGAATAACCTCCACATATTATTCATTGTTGCAATTATCATAAACTAGGTGAGTTGAGCGGTACATATCAATGTGATTTTGGAACAGGAAGTTGTTCTCTACACTCATGGATAAAACTTAAGAAAGTGAAATGTCTTTGATATCGAATGTAGTCAGTATTTTTTAAGGAGACAGAGGTAATTTTGTTCACACTTGGTTATCTTGTGTTTCTTCAATAAAGATCAATGCGTATCAAATACCTTTCAGAGCTATTGTTTGAATCCCAATATGCATGCTAAAACTATAAAACGAGTTCCTAAAACGTGCAGCAAAACAAACATCAACTTTGGCAAATCGTAGAATTGTAACGGAGCACATAGAACTCTCTCATTCGTTTCAAAACAAGGAACATACTGAAGATGGCGGACACACATGGAAAAAAAAAGCGAAGAACCATTCAACTCAAGAATTCGTAAAATCTGGGTAGCGTAGTTTGAGTTATGAAAGTATAAGTAATTTTAAGAAAAAGGCATTACTGATCGTGCAAATGGAAGTTGCTTATGGTTTTCGCCATCTATCGGAAAATATACCAACTTATTGTTGATTTTTTTTTTGTAAATATTCTCTCTTCACTAATGGTTAAATATCCATTCTTGGTAAATCAAGATAAGCTAACCACCACGCATCTCTTGATTTATCAAGAGAATGTATTTGCCCAATACTTTGAAATTAAAAACATCAACGAGATGCTGAGATAGTCTATTCAACGATTTTTGTCACAAATTAAAATAAATGGTGAAGATCTTCTTTCTTATCTACTGGGTGAAGTAGAATGCGTCTGCCTTTGTCATTAAGACTGGGAGCACTACACAGTGACAGGCCGACTTAGTTCCAATATGAAATGGTTACCTCTGACAGGAGGAACAGACACCATGTGCAGCCGCTCCTAACATGGAGTACAAACGCTGCTCATCCTGTATCCTGGATCAGGAGTCCTTACAGGGTACTATCAGTCGGGCCAGCTTAACCCAGGTTTTTTAGTGAGCTTATTATTGCTCCCCCTCCTCCTTTTTCATCCGGGCTTGAGACCGGCAAAGGCGGAGTTAATGGTGAAAATCAAATTCCATAACTGTCTCATTTAGTGGAATATTCGCTAAAAACTTTCCACCAGCGATATTTGACACAGAACTAAAGGAATCATATGTAATTCTGCCAGAATTCGAACATGGAATAATTTTTTAATCTGTAATCAGAATTTGTAAATGCAATGTACTTTGGTTTCTACACACGACAATTCTGATGATGATTAAACCCCAGAATTATCTCTGAGAATCTCTAAATCTGTTAGTATAAGATTTAGCTGTTTTTTTCCCATCAACGATGTTTGGCCCAGAAGTAAAAGACATGTACTTTTAGTTTCGCATGGCACATTGTGAGAAGATAATGGCTAAACTCTAGAATTGTCTCTGAGAATGATGGGTAAAACATTTTGAATTTGACACAGAACGAGCATGCAAGGATTCAAATCAGAAATCTACTGAAATTTTATTTCGATACACGATAATTTTGATTATGAAGTTTAAATTCTAGAATATTTTGTCTTTAAAAAAAAACAGTTAATAATCTCCTTATATATGTGGCGACCACACTTTGTTTTGAAGCTTTGTCCCAGTTCGCGCTCGCTGAAACAAAGTGTGGTCGCCACATATATAGCAAAAAGTCCAAAAATAATGGAGAAATTTTTCTCTTTTATAATCTTCTTTTATAATAAAATAAACATCTCTCCGTTGTTTTTTGGACTTTTTGCTAAGCAGTAAATCTGTTTATCTATATATAGGTGATACCTCAACGATGTTTAAAACAGAAAGAGTAAAGGAAATGTAAGAACATGCAATCGATTCACGATAATGCTGATTGTGAATATTAAACTCTAGAATTGTGTCTCTGAAAAATAGTAAATATCTTTAAGTAAAAAGTCAAAAATAACAGATACGTTTTTCTTTTATAATAAAGGAAACATTTATAAGTTGTTTTTGCACGTTTTGCTAAACAGTAAATCTGTTATGAAATTTCGAAACTATGATAGACGCGTATGATTCTTTTGAAAATTAAACAATTTCTACTGTCCTTACTGCAATGGAAAAATTAATGGGAGGGCCTGGCTCATCAGTTAGTTTATCTGATACCTCAACGATGTTTAAAACAGAAGGAAATGTCTGTGTGTTCAGCACGGTGTTTGGACCAGAGAAATCTGTGACGACCTGCAATTACTTGGACCAGCATAAATGGGAGAGAGACGTCAACTTGTGGAGATTCCTGACAACCCAATCAACTTGTTCAAAACCACAGGAGACCACTGTGGAACTGTGCAGCGATCAGCCGGAATGCCCGCAAGATGGTGACAATAAACCTTGTTAGAACGGCTATCTTCCCATTATCAACAATGACATATGCAGTGTGGGGGTCGGTAAAAGGGTGGTCTAACCTGTGGGTTTCGACCGCTACGACCCAGAATCGAATCCCGCATTATGCACTTTTTTCTGAATAAAAAAAATGCTCCAATGGCCCCTGATTCTTGCAAAAGTTTAATAAAACAAGTCGGTGGACGAAGAGGTAACACCCTCGATTCCCGACAGTCATGAACCGGGATTGAATCCCGCGTTAACATTTTGTTTAATATATGAATAACCTTCACATATTATTCACTGTTTCAAATATCATAAACTAGGTTGCTCTTGATGAGCGGTACCTAATAAAGTGATTTTGAACCGGCGGTGCAAAAGTTTAACCTCCACCAACGAGTACAAATAATCAAACGGGACTCTGGCACATTTATAAGTGCAAAAAGTCGAACTACGTACTAACTACACATGTATAGACATTACTTACAGTAAAAAGTAGTCGCCAACTTCTACCCACCATGATTATCATGGCCTGTACCACGTGTACTAGGGATAATTAAAAAAAAACATATGCAGCTATTTACAGCTAGGAATTTACAACTATATATTTCTAGTTTGTCAAGAAGCAGTTTAACGTATTTTAGATTATACAAATCTATTGTGGAGAGTTATTATTTTATTATAGAATACATTAGTTATTATAGAATTCTATATACAGTTACGAGCGTCTTTCCTAATCAATCAGTCATCGGCCGCCTCTGTCACGGTTTGCCGGCGCCCTCCTATTGGTCGGCTACGATCACGTGTCATCGTTTGCTGCGCCACCACGTGGCGCGACGGTGACCTTGAGTGACGTAATGACAGGGTAGAAACAAGAAATCACTTGCTATCATTATCATATCATTTTATGTATATATCAGATTTAAAATATATTCATACAAAAAATCTTAATAATACAATTTTTAAATATCGTTGTGAAAATTTACATTTTTTTTTTTTTGTATTTTAAAAACACACAAAGATTGAAGCGGGACGTTTCAAAAGAGTGCCATCCACGACGCCAATTTATAATTATAAAGAAAAGTATTTTAATAAAACATTTAATCGGGTAAAACCCGGGCGTGGCCCGGGTCATTCGGCTAGTACAATATATTGTTTAGTAAATTAAAATGCCATCTATCGTTAGAGTTTTACACAAATAAATTTACTGACAATGCGTTTCTTTTAAATATCATCAAATATTATCTCTACAGACCTTACTGACACTACTGATGAGCCAAGCCCTCTCATTCAATAACTCATATCATTGCAGTAAGGACTGTAGAGATAATATTTGATGATATTTAAAAGAAACGCATTGCCAGTAAATTTATTTTTGTGTAAAATTTTAACAATATATTGTAGCAAAATATATAAATATTTTTTTTTATTAATCAACCAGGCGCGAAATTGAAATATTTGCGCCTATTACAGAGGAAACAAAACAACAAACAAATTAAAACTTAGAATTAAATATTTACAAATTTACATGTATTATTCGACGGAGTTCATAAAATTTATATAGACAAAGTGGGAAAAAAGTCGGTGGACGAGTGGGTAACACCCTCGAATCCCGACAGTCATGAACCGGGATTGAATCCCGCGTTAACATTTTGTTTAATATGTGAATAACCTTCACATGTTATTCACTGTTTCAACCATCATAAACTAGGTTTCTCTTGTTGAGCGGTACCTAATAAAGTGATTTTGAACCGGCGGAGACAAAGTGGCTGAGGTGAAAGAGTTAGATCATTTAGATCAGGGAACAATCGATATCTCAATTCTGTAAAGTTCGGACAGTCGTAGATAAGGTGAAGAGCAGTTTGTTCAGTTTCTCTGCAGGAACAATTTGGTGTTTCTGATAGACCTATTTTATGTAAGTATTTCTGGAATTTTCCGAATTATGTGACAAATTGAGTGACTATAAAAATTAGGATGGACCTATGTAGGAATTCAGTTTGGAAAAATAGTGCGAATTGTATAATTAGAATTATGAATGGATTGAAAATATTTATTATTTTAATAACAGAAGATAAATTTTGATATTTATACATAAGAGAGATAAAACAACCCAAATAACCCAACCATACAATATATTCTACAAAATAAAGGAGATATCAATCCCCGATTCCGACGACCCGGCCCTGACACTTAGTCAAGAGGTCATCGCCCAACAGCTGCCCTCCTGCAAGGCCTAGGGGAACCACATCTACTCCCCCAACTCGCCATGTGTAAATAGCCAGGACAAGGTGACTCGCGAGCTGTGCTCGAATGTAACACCTGTAAATTGAGACGAAATAAATAAATAAAACAACAAAATTTATATTTAATATATAAATAGCCATTTATTGATTTATCAGGAAGCCTCAAGGACCAACTTTTTGGCCGTTGAGGTACAACCTGCACCATGCTGACGAGGAGCAACAGCCCGAAAGCGTTTGTGGTTGGCTTTTCTTGATTTATCAAGAAATTGGGTTGGCCAAATATCACGAATCAAGTTAAATAAACGTTTTGTTTATTTTTTTTTTTACTCCAATAGATGGCGCTCTGCCATCTAAAATACTCATGTGAGCGGTCAGGAAATTCTCTTTTTTTTTTTTAAATATATACAATGTAAAAAAATACCACGCTGATGAGGGTCAAAAGCACGAAACGCGTTCGTGGTTAGCCATCAGCAACTTTCAGTTGCACGATAAGGAGATGCCTTTTTCATAAAATATTATATACAAGTTTTTTTCTTAATGATTAATTTATGTGTGATAGTTTCATACGAAAAATGAACTATTTCAAGTTAAATTTAGCACGAAACAATTTTTAAAATAAAACTCAAACACATCATTGATAAAACAAAGTTTCCAGAAATAAAATCATTACAGAAATCAATTCCATTTGTTCTATCACCACATTGAAAAAAAATAATAATAATAAATACCAAAAGAATCGATAATTCGAGAGGATATTTATCCTGGACACTTTTATTAATTTATTGTTTTTAATAAGAATAATTGTAACAATGGTTGAGATAATTCATATATTTAAGAAGCATTTTTAATTTCAAAAAAAAAAGTTTTATAAGTTTCTCTTTGAGAGAATCTTATATTTTCTTTCTATATCTAAACATTCTTTCTCCTTTAAAATAAGATATATTGAAAAGAGTATACTAAATCTCTCTTCACCAATCAAAAAGTTTACGAAGACAAAAAAAATGATATTCACTAAAAAATCAATTTTGAAGATAAAGAGAAGAAAGGGAATTAAAAAAGAACATTTATGGATTATAAATATCCCTATATATAGTCACGACCGTCTTTCCTCATCGGCCTCTGTCACGGATGCGCGCGCACAGGGAGGTCACGTGCTCGCCGGCGGCCAATAAAAATAAATAAAAAAAACTCCCTCGAGCCGGATTTGAACCAGCGACCTAAGGATCACCGTTGTAACATCTACAGTCGGGTAAAACACGGGCGTTGCCCGGGTCATTCGGCTAGTCTCCAATAAGTACAAGTATGTATATATGTCGAATAATTTAACAAGGCATTTGATTGAAATTGATCAGGCGAAAGCGGCCATAAATAACAAAAATATGAAGAAAAATATATGAACAACAAAATTTTCTCACAGTGAGTTTTCTTTTTTATTTTGTAGTCCTTTTAAAACGCATTTCACAATTTATCATGAATCATGAAGAAATATGCTTCAAAATTCCGTGTTTAAGAATGGAGAGGCGCTCAAAAGAAATAAATTGCCTAAAGTTTACTATTTAATGATGTCTAATAGAAAAACCTGGTTTCAATATCAAAGAATATCACGGAGAAAAAGCAAAACGATACAAAAAGAGCTAGTTTTTAAACGTGAAAATAAATATCAAAGTTTCCGAAGTTGTCAGGTAAGAATTTCTCTATATACTTACTAAATTTATTCCTTTAAAATTTTAAAATTAAAACAAAAGAATCCAACTCTTCTATCAACCTCAGATAAAATCACCTCTTTCATTGAAACTTCCCTACTGATGAGGGCCACAATCTACTGTCCAATTGGACTAACCTGAAGTTGGGTTTATTCTACCAAGATCTATTGAAGCAGCAACCAACCAGATATTGGATATAAGCTCATAATTTGACCTAACTCAATGGATTGAGACACTAGACTGCATGTAAAATCTACTCATATTCATGTCTTTTAGCAGATACGAAACACTTTTATGATATTCTGCCACTTATTCCTGTTTGAAATCAATCTAAATGAGATAATTTGTCATCACATATATAAATAAATTCTATGGCATCCATCACTATGTTCTTCTTTAGACATTGTCGACCTAGAGAGTCCAGCCCTTAGATTAGTCCAAAGACTTATCTGAAGATAAGAACATATATGTCGTGTTGTATATGTTGTATATAAATTCAAACTCATATGTAACTACAAAATGGCCTCAATAAAACAGATACCCGGGAGAGAAAGGGACGGTGAGCCGGGAAGGATAGTATAAACAAGAGAGATTTATAGTCATGGCAGTCCCTGATTGGACGTCCTTCCCCTCTGACGTCACAATTAGGATATAAGCTGGGGCAGACAGGGAGGTCCAGACAAGGAGACCCAGATGAGGAGGTACCCAGACAGACACACCAAGAAAGTATTTATTCAAATAAAAGACACTTCGACCAGTAAATATTTTTATTGTCTCGACGTTTCGACAAAAAGCTTTTGTCCTCGTCAGGAGCAAACAAAAATTAAAACATTTGGCAAGGCGTTAAAAATCATTCTAAGGCTCCAAGGGCGTTCTCACGCAATATTCGCGAAACGTCGAGACAATAAAAAGATTTACTGGCCGAAGTGTCTTTTATTTGAAGAAATATGAATGCCGGCCAGGCAGCCTCTATCTTTACGATACCAAGAAAGTAGTCATGTAGTACAGAGCGGTCCCAGTCTCATCCTTTACGGGAACCACCCTAAAACCGAGGTAATCATGTTCCTATGCCTGTGGTCTCCATTTGTCTTCACGCTAGTGCACCTTCACTTCCGGCCCATGACTGCATGCTGGATGAGGAGCCCACTGTGACCTTGTCGGCTCCACCACTCTTTTATTATTACAACATATATATACACCTTTTTTATCCAGGCTTGGGACGGGCAAAGGCGGAGTTCTAGGTTGACAAGATGGTCAGGAATAAAAACTAGAGAATAGAAAAATATATATTCCCTTTCAAAAAAACAAAAATTAATAAAAAATAGTTAATATTTTATTAAAATGAACTAAAAAGGAGAAAATAATCCCTTGATTGTGGGTGTTGAAAAATGTTAACACCAATCCTCTATCAATCTGTGTTGTTTCTAAAGAAAAGCAGTGACAAATCCTTCTTGATTAGCATGGCCTATAACCTTCCTTAGCAATAAAAATAAACAGAATTCACTATTCCTCTGTGTTGAGAAAAGATTATATATTTGTAGAAAAGAAAGAAGGCTGATAATTACAAAGATCCTATATTACTTAAGGGTATAAACAATAAGGAAGGACAAGACTAAGTGCAATACTCAGCCTGCAATCCCAAGACACATTATTGACTGTATTGACTCATACATTGATGAGCTCTACTCTTCCCTGAACTCCGCCTTTGCCGGTCCCAAGCCCGGATGAAAAAGGAGGAGGGGGAGCAGTAACAAGCTCGCTGAAAAACCTGGGCTCAGCTGGCCCGGCTGATAATACCCTGTGAGGGCTCCTGATCCAGGGATACAGGATGAGCAGTGTTTGTACTCCATGTTAGGAGCGGCTGCACATGCCGTCTGTTCCTCATGTCAGAGGCGGCCATTTCTTTTGGAACTAAGTCGGCCTGTCACTGAGTAGTGCTCCCATTCTTTATAACAAAGGCAGACGCATTCTACTTCACCTAGTCATGATGGTTTCAAGCTTTACAAGCTTGATACCTTAATATGATTTAGTGGAGATAAGAAAGAAGAAGAGATTAAATTATATACACAAGCTTTACAAGCTTGATACCTTAATATGATTGAGTGGAGATAAGAAAGAAGAAGAGATTAAATTATATACACAAGCTTTACAAGCTTGATACCTTAATATGATTGAGTGAAGATAAGAAAGAAGAAGATATTAAATTATATACACACCAGCAGCTATCAGCGGTCTGTCCTATCCAATAACCACTAGCCAACCAACAACAATCCAACAAAGCTGTGATATATAAGCAGAAAGACAAATTAGCATAGACAATATTACAACAATATACAAATTAAAACAGTATTACATCACTGAAATATTCTAGAATTGCCACTTTTAACAATTCCTAACAAGTGTTCCTTTTATTTGCCGTAAAGGCCAGCCAGTTATGACAAATTCATCTATACGCATGGACAAAAATTTTAAGAAAGTTGTACCTTTATAACTCTGAAAAATATTACAGTGACCTTTATTGAAGACACAAAAGATAACCATGTGTGAATAAAATGGCCTGTCTTCTTAAAAAATATATAGACGACCAGCAATAAAGACTTTTCTACTTCCTTAAGTTTTGTCCATGAGTGTATATAAAAATCATATATTTCTAACCTATAATCCAATGTGTTTTTTTTGCTTATGCCTAGTACATGTGGTATAGGCCATGATAATTATGGTGGGTAGAGGTTGACGACTGCTTTTACTGTAAGTGCACTACATGTCTACACATGTGAAAAGCAGTTCGACTTTGCACTTACAAATGTTCCAGAGCCCTATTCCAATGTGTATCTAATCTGGTTAACCAACATTTTTCCTCATGTGTATTTTTATATAATAAGAGGAAAAAAAATCAAACTTTATAATAATAATAAAAAAACTTTATTAAACTTTCTTTTTTTTCCTTTTAAAAAATGCATGAAGAAAAATAAGCAAATCACAAAAAAAAAGGTAAATATAAAAAATCTTAATATATATTTGAAAAATGCACACACATGGAAAAAAAACTCAATAAGAAAAGCATAAAAAAAAACACAGTATGAATATTATATAAATATATTATATCTCAAACCTTTCATATATTCTATATTAAATACAGTTTGGAGCATTGGGTTATTGGTGCCTTTTTTGAGACAAAAATATAGTTTTTTAATATATACATACAGTAGAACCTCTCTATAAAGGACAATACCTAGTTGCAAAGCAAAAATATATTCTAGTGCAGGGGTGGCGAATGTGCGGCCTTAAGGCCGCATGTGGCCTTTTCTTACCCAAGTTGTGGCCTTTTCATAAATTCAAAATTATAATTTTTGTTCCGCAGTTTTCAATTACTTTCATTATTTTATTGAAAATATCTAATACGAATGTCATATATTATATAATATATAGTAAATGTAAGTATTTAAATTTCTAAAAGTAATTCAAGTGTCGTGCTAAAAATGAAGTACATAACTATACCACTATATCGGCAGCGCCGATTTGCGGTTAACACTAGTACTAAAACTAAACGTAACGTTCAAGTAACGTCGAGGCAACATAATTGCCAGTGTGCGGCCTTCTCAAAAATGGTAAAATGAAAATTAGCCTTCTAATATAAAAAGGTTCGCCACCCCTGTTCTAGTGAATGGTGTCTTCTAACCAGAGAGAGTAGCTAGTTACAAAAAAAAATGGTAATTTAAAGTTGCATTCCAGTTCCAGAATCACTTTATTAGGTACTACTCAAAAAGAACAACCTAGTTTATGATAATTGCAACAATGAATAATATGTGAAGGTTATTCATATATTAAACAAAATGTTAACACAGGATTCGATCCCGGTTTATGACTGTCGGGAATCAAGTGTGTTACCTACTCGTCCACCGAATTCTTTATTTAAGTTGCATAATCACCTGGAGCAGTATATTATCAAAAGAACAAAATTCATGAAGCAAAAAGTTTCTTATAACTCTTTAAAACAAAAAAAAGTACAAAAGTGAAATTATACTGGAATTAGGTTGATAAAAACATCTACAGTCCTCCGCTCTGCCAACTGAGATATATATAGGAGGGTAGAAGTCCAACCACACCTCCCTGCAGTCCCTCCTGGACCCTTGGAATAATCTACCAAATACTGGTTTCATTTCCAAAGTGACTAACGTGGCAATGGCACCTATTTTCCAATGAAGAGCAACATCAGGTTGATAAATTAAGAAAATGACATCTCCTTAGCATACAACTAAAAGTTAACTAATGGCTTGCACCATCTATCAGAATAAATATCAACTATTTCAAACATAAAAACAAAGAATAGTTTATATTTATTCCAACAGATGGTGCAAGCCATCAGCAACTTTTATTTGCACGATCAGAAGATACCTTTTTCTTAATCTTTAGAAGAAACTGTCATCCTCACGATTTTGTTCTTTTCATTATGGTAATTTTGGTAATGAAAACTGTCTTTTATAGAGAGGTATTGTTTAGTGAGTGTCATCTAATAATAATTCTACTGTATATCTAAAAAAAGAGTAAAGTTTGTGTTTAAAAAAAAATGGATAATACAATTGGTATATGCGCGCGCGCACTTTAGTTTTGGTTTTTAATTTAGGGAAATATGTATATATGGTAGAAGCTGGTTAATTTGCATACTGGATTAGTTATATTTGAGGATAATTAGTGCTCAAAGTAATAAGACCAAATCCAAATAAATAAATAGTGTGTTACACACTATTTATTTATTTGGTCTTATTACCTTGTTTATAATCTATAATCCAAATTGTGCCTTATCGATAATTAGTGCTGTTTATTATCTATTCATAGACTTGCCACTTCTTTAAAATCCTTTTTTTTTGTTGTTAATTGGTACAGTAGTCACCCACACAAGAGACTGTATGCTGAAAAATTGGGGTAACAGAGTCTCTCGTGGAGGTAGTAGTCTCTTATTAGAGATTCTGTCATATCAAAATCATGAGGAGTCTTTCTCAACAAAACAGAATTTATGATCATAAGGTAATAAGACCAAATCCAAATGAAGAGTGTGTTATGTTTCAATTACAGCATTGTTACCATCATTACATAGACCTCAGCAAGGGTCCCACTCCAGGGAAACGGAGGAGCTGCGTCTGTACTCATGTTAGAGTCGGCAGCAAAGGCGTCTGCTTCCATGTTAGGAACAGCCTCAAACTACAGGCAAAGTCAGACTTTCACCAAAGTGTGCCTGGATCATGATGCCATGATCAACGAAAGCTGCACCCCTATACCCCATTCCATGAACTCATGGAATTCGTGTAATCTTTACACAAGGGGATAAGAAACAACAACAACAACAACATATTCAGTACTTTTATCTGATGATGATAAAAAAGCATTGTTACTGAAATGTCATATACTCTTTATTTATTTAGATTTAGTCTTATTATACCTTATGTTTTGGGTTTTTTAAACCATCAAAAGTGTCAAGATCTACAAGCTTGATACCATGAGTGGAGATATGAAAGAAGAAGACCATATGTTTTTAATCTATAATCCAAATTGTATACCTAACTAGAATCTATGTTTTTAGACTATGATCTCTCATGGGAGACTCTACTGTATTCAGTCAGTTCCAAGCCCTTATGAATTAACCAGCTTCCAATGTACATATAACCTATATAATTCAACTGACTATAATTAAACATTTGGCAGGATAAAAAGAACTTGAATATTAATTGAACTTACAATAATTTAAACCAAATTTTCTTTAATTCTGACTAATTCAAATAAGCATTTTTAATGTACAGTAGAACCTACCTGTAAAGGACATCTAATTGCAGACCCAAAGTGTCCTTTAAATAAAGGTGACCTCTTACAGGAGAGTGTCAAAATAGTAAAAATTATAATTTTACAAATGAAAACTGTTCTTTGTAGAGAGGTGTCCTCTAGTGGAGGTTCTACTGTATAATCTTTAGTTGACAAGAAAAGAATATTTAAATTTAAAAAATTAGAGAAAATTCTAAAAAAAACAAAAAGTTAAGGTAAAGTGAGTGTTCAAATTATAGATGATTGAATTAAAGAGAGGCTCTGTTCTACATTATAATGAAACCAAAGTCCCAAGCCCAGATGAAAAAGGAGGAGGGGGAGCAGTAACAAGCTCACTAAAAAACCTGGGTTCAGCTGGCCCGGCTGATAGTACCCTGTAAGGGCTCCTAATCCAGGGATACAGAATGAGCAGCGTCTGTACTCCATGTTAGGAGCAGCTGTACATGGCATCTGTTCCTCATGTCAGAGGTGGCCATTTATTTTGGAGCTAAGTCGGCCTGCCACTGAGTAGTGCTCCCAGTCTTAATGACAAAGGCAGACACATTTTACTTCACCCAGTGTGGAGATAAGAAAGAAGAAGATGAGACTATTCAAAGAGATGCCAAACTAAGGAAACTAGATACAACATTTTGGTAACACCATTGTTACCATCAACAGACTATAAGGAAATTACTTGATGACTAAATACTGGAGTTCTGAAAATGGTAACAATGCTGTTACCAAAACAACACCAAAAAATGTTTATATATAAATTAACCAAAGCTATTACCGAAACACCACACACTATTAATTTATTTGAATTTGGTCTTATAACCTTGTGTTTCTAATCTATAATCCAAATTGTATCTATTTTTCAACCAAAGAATAATTTTTTTTTTTTTTTGCTTATCCCTAGTACATGTGGTACAGGCCATGATAATCATGGTGGGTAGTTAGCGACTGCTTTTTTACTGTAAGCGCACCGACTTTGCACTTACAAATGTGCCAGAGCCCCGTTTGGTTACTTGCACTCGCTGGTGGGGTTGGACTTTTGCAAGAATCGGGGGGCCATTGGAGCATTTTTTTTTTTAAACAGAAAAAAGTGTCCAATGCGGGGATCGAACCCGGGTCGTAGTGGTCGTAAACCAAACGGTTTAACCAGCCTTCCACCGACCCCCCAAAGAATAAATTAAAGGATTAAACTGGTCAAAATTTTTAAAGTATAGTTTCCCATGAGAGTTCATAGCCTAAAACCATGGTTAAAACTGGTTCCTCCTGGAGGTTGTTTCTCAACAGACACTCTGCCATGTCAGGCCAGGTCATGAGGAGTTTTTCAACTGAAACTGATGTCTCTGATCAGAGCCCACCTTCAAGAGACACCAAGTTTACCCATGTTTAAAGACTAAGATCTCTCATGAAAGACTACAGTGTAGTAAACATTGAATTGTGAGTAGTCAGTTAACTTAGGGAACTTATCAATTGTTTGTGCAATAAACTAGAGACACAAGGTAATATGATCGAATCCAAATAAATAAATATTGTGCAATGTTTCTGTAACAGTATTATTACCGAAAAGTCACACACTATTTATTTATTTGGATTTGGTCATATTACCATGTGTTTCTAATCTATAATCCAAAATGTATCTATTTTTCAACCAAAGAATAAATCATTCTCATGAAAGACTACAGTGTAGTAAACAATGAATTGTGAGTAGTCAGTTAACTTAGGAAAGTTATCAATTGTTTGTGCAATACCTAGAGACACAAGGTAATATGATCGAATCCAAATAAATAAATATTGTGCAATGTTTCTGTAACAGTATTATTACCGAAAAGTCACACACTATTTATTTATTTATCTGGATTTGGTCATATTACCTTGTTAGGATCAGACATGACGTAGCCACGCAATAATTGAAGGATCACATGAAAGAGGCTGCTGGTAAAGTATGCTATGCAGATGTTTATAGAGATGGAACTGGCGTGGTAGAATTTTTGCATTATGATGATATGAAATATGCAGTTAAACATCTTGATGATTCAAAATTTAGATCCCATGAAAATGAGGTTGCTTGCATTCGTGTGAAACAAGCGTATCTTGACAATTTCAAATATTACCTTGTATTTATAATCTATAATCCAAATTGTGTCACCTAACTAGAGAGGTATATATACTGTAAATATTACAGTAGAACCTCCCTGTAAAGAACACCTAATTCCAGAGACAAAGAATCCTTTACAGAGAAGTATCTTCTTACCGAAAAGTTACTAAATAGTGAAAAATAATCCTTTTTCAAATGAAAACTGTCCTTTATAGAGAGGTGTTCTCTAGAATGAGTATCCTCTCATGGAGGTTCTACTGTATTATAATTTGAAAAATAATTTAAAATAAAACCAATTGAAAGAAAAGCGGCAAAGAGAGAAAGAATTTAATCTTAAATTCACAAAACGAAGAAAGTTAAAACTTGCCTGCAAGTTCCTTATTTACAACGAATAGACAAAAAAAAAAAAGAAATTCATTTATAAATATACAAAAAAAAATTTGAAGAGTTTTTTTTTTTATCAAAACGATATCTTAAATACTGGAGATCAATTTAAAAAAAATTTTTTTTTTTTTTTTGAAAGGAAACAAAATAATTATTTTTTCGTTTTTTTTTATAATGGATTAATTTAAAAATGTAAAGAATAATTGGCTTGTAATACAAAAAAAAAATGTCTAGAATGCCAATTTACTAAGAAATTATTCTTTAAAAAAAGAAAGAAAGATATAAGTAATATAAACATATACAAACCTTAAAAAAAAAAAAAGGCAAGTGAGATCAAATTATATAATTTTATAAAACAATAAGCATAAAAAAAGAACACAAAAAAAAAAAGCTAAAGCTATCAAAAAGTTTTTCTTTAACACACACAGTAAACAAAAAAATATATATAGAGATTAAATAAAAGTAAAAAAAAAAAAACTCATAAATTCCAGAAAACAAAAAAAAAATTCTGGGAAAAAAAATGCAAAAAAAAGCTTTTAACAAAATAATCAAAACAAATACTTTTTTTTTTTTTGTTAAAAAAAAAAAATTGAAAAAAATATAAAAAAAGAAGACATTCTACTTTAAATATGTCGGGAGAAATCCACAGAAAAAAAAATATATATATATAGAGAGTATATTTAATTAATTAAAAAAGGCATATATTGGATCAAAATATCATTTTATTTTACCAATATTTCAATTGGTTGAACCTTTATCAAGGAATTATAACTTATTAATGTATGTCAACAACAAACTCAGCGCCACATAACATCAATAGATCTAAGTTTAAAAAAATATTGCTTATATTCAATGAGAATGACGATTCAATAACATTATGTGGCGATAAGTTTGTTGTTGATACACATTAATATTAAGAAAAAAAAAGGCATTTCCTGATCGTGAAAGTTGTTGATGACTTGCGCCATCTATCGGAATAAATATCATCTAATCATTGATTTTTATTCCAGGGATACGGAGGAGGAGCTGCATCTGTACTCATGTTAGAGTAGGCAGTAAAGGCATCTGCTTCCATGTTAGGAATGGCCTCAAACTACAGGCAAAAGTCAGACTTTCACCAAAGTGGATCATGGTGCCATGATCAATAAAAGCTGCACCCCTACACCCCATTCCATGAGATTGATCAGTTGATATTTATTCCAATAGATGGTGCAAGCCATCAGTAACTTTCAGTCGCACAATAAGAAGATACCTTTTTTCTTAATTTATCTACTTGATCTAAGTACAGATTCACTTTCATACTAATTTTTTCACATATTAATGTTATAATACCTTCATAACATTCATCCAAGTGAAATAATGGTAAAATAAATGATATTTTAATCCAATATATGCCTTTGTTAATTAAAGATTTGAGTAAAAATCAATCATTCCTTCAGGGAAAAGTGTCTTTTCGAAAACATTTTTATTGTTCTCTAGCTTTCGGGCATGGACATCCTTCTACAGGAGAAAACATGGTATTCCCTTCCATTCCATACCAGGTATTCTCCTGTAGAAGGGTGTCCATGCCTGAAAGCTAGAGAATAATAAAAATGTTTTCGAAAAGACACTTTTCCCTGAAGGAATGATTGATTTTACTCCATATTGATACAAAGGATTATTTTATAGTATTCAAGATTTATTTATGGTTTGCTTTATTTTCAAAAAACACAAAAGAGTATATAGATATTTCCATAAAAATAATCCCATGTATCAAATGATTAAGACAATATCCTTTAAATATTGATTTAAGAAGAAGAGAAAAGAGGGAGAGGGAAAAAAATGTATTGAAAATACAATATATCTTAGATGTATGACAAACTTTGTCACCATTTATTTACTTTTTATATAAAAAAAAGAGTATTTACATATATTAATAATATAAAAAGAGAGAAAAGCAGTAAATAAAATATTAAAAAAAACATCACAAATTTTGAAGATGGTTGTTTATGTATGAAAAAAAGAAAAGGGAAAAGATACTATTGGAAGGTGAATAGAAAAAAAACATGTGAATTGTGATTTTAAAAAAAGAACAAAAGAAAAGAGTTGTTTTTTTTAGCCATTGAAAGAGATTGTCTGAATGAATGAGCTGATAGAGTACCAAAAAATATAGATGATTTCAAAGTCTTTTTTTTTATTATACAAATATGGCCTTTTTTTAAAAGATTTCTTTTTTTTTTTTGCTAAAAATGTCTCAAACACAAGGTAATAAGACCAAATTCAAATAAATAAATAGTGTGTGACGTTTCGGTAACAGCGTTGTTTATCAGACAAAAGTACTGAATGATAAATTTACATTCAGTACTTTTATCTGAAGATGGTAAACAATGCTGTTACCAAAACATCACACACTATTTATTTGGATTTGGTTTTATTACCTTGTGTTTATAATCAATCCAAATTGTGCTTTATCATGTCTCAAACAGAAAAAAAAAAGGTTATGTATTTATATATATATAATCAAAATGGCAGTTTTCTTTTTATGGATGTATTTCTGGGTATCATTTATATAATAATGAAAAAAAAACTGGCGAGAAAAAGAGATTAAAAATACTGATTTGAAAAAAAAAATTTCAGTCAGATCTCTTATTCCAGAAAAAAAAAACTCAATACTATGATCTTAAAATGGAAGTATTAATGATTGAGCAAATAACAATACACTTTGATGGCAGAGTAGAGAGGGAGAAAAAAAAAAGAGAGAAGTATGAAAAAATAAAGCTCAATATGTGCGTTTAAGAGAGAAAGAAAAAAATGAAAGAGATTTCACAATAAAAAAAAAAGATATCCAAACAAAGGTATATATATATGTAGTGACAAAGAGATAATACTATAAATGAAGATGTAAATATTATATAATACTCTGTGTTGGTCCAACTCCGAGATGGATAAAACAAACAAAAATGGCAGTATATCACATCAGAAATGGTGCTTATTCTTCCGGATGAAGATTATAGCAGCCACTGTCATGGTGATGAAAAAGGCAAAATAGACGATATTGCTTCCAATATGAAACACTTGGTTCTGAAACAACAACAATTAAGATAATAAATAAACAAATATATTTTTTTAACTTAAACAAAAATATGTTAAATAATTAGAAACAAAAATTAAAAAGGGATACTTAGCATCTACACAAATTATTCTTCGAAGGATTCTCTGTACACTCATTCTCTGTATATCTACACTCATGGACAAAAAGGAAATGGAAAGTCTTTAGTGTCACTGGTCATCTTATTTTTTTTAAGGAGACAGAGGTAATTTTGTTTACACTTGGTTATCCCATGTGTCTTCAATAAAAGTCACTGAATATCAAATATCTTTCAAAGTTGTTGTCTGAATTCCGATATACATGATAAAAGGTACAACTTCCTTTTGTCCATGAGTGTATATTCCGCCGTATTATATTCGAATAGAGCGCTCACAAGTTATTCTGTGAACTATATTTAAAAATTAAATTATTTTTTTAAAATAAATGAATATTCCCAACACAGCACAAGCGGCAGTATCTGATCATTTTCAAGAAGATTCAAGCATCAGGTTCCAAGAACATGCCAGGAACTCACCCATCCTCCAGCCTGTTGCACCAGCTCGCACACCTGGCCACTGAGGAACTGCAGGCACCACTGGAAGATCCTGAAGGCAAAACCCAGCAGGGGCAGGTTCTTCAAGGTGGAGATGAGGATGTCCGAGCAGAAGAAGAAGAGGGTCACCACCCGCTCCAGGGTATTCCTCCGGTCATTGAACAGCTCGCACAGCAGCTCGAAGAACTCCTCCTTCGACAGGTGGGTCACGTCCACCTGCCCCATCCACACATTCTCTCACATGTCAGTCACCAATGTATAACACACTACACCCAAACATGCCATATACGTACACTAGAGCATTTTAGAGAGGAGAGCTGTATATTAATTCAAAGCAATAACGTGCCATCTTGTTGTTGTTGTTGTTTCTTATCCCCTTGTGTAAAGATTACACAAATTCCATGAAACAAGGTAATAAGACCAAATCCAAATAAATAAATAGTGTGTGACGTTTCGGTAACAGCATTGTTACCATCTTCAGACAAAAGTACTGACTATATTTGTATGAAGATGGTAACAACGCTGTTACCGAAATGTCACACACTATTTATTTATTTGGATTTGGTCTTATTACCTTGTATTTATAATCTATAATCCAAATTGTGCCTTATCAGTGCCATCTTGTTGTTGTTGTTGTTTCTTATCCCCTTGTGTAAAGATTACACAAATTCCATGAGTCCATGCTCCTCAAGCTGTTTTATGATAAGCAGCAGCCTCTCCCAAAGGTCCTGTTTAGTGCATCTAATGCAAGCCAGAATGACAATGTGCCATCTATATATATCGAATGAAGACATTAAGACGCGAATGTTTATTTTCTCAAATAAATCAAACTTCTACTGTCCTTACTGCGATAAAAAAAATATATTGGGAGGGCTTGGCTCATCAGTGGTGAACCCTCCCAGCTGTTTCGTCAATTTTTTTTTTTTTTTTTTTTTTAATCTACCAGACCGCTTCTTTAGAGGGCTATATAAGTAGGAACATTTCAAGAAGAATTAAACCTAAAAACCTGTAACTAAAATAGCAGCTATTCCAAGGCTTCTACAATTTACCATTACAGATTAAGACCAAGTACCTAGAACCTATAATCAAGTTTTTTTTTTTAAACAGCCTAACTGTAATAGGATTCCTAAATGTAATATGGAACTAAATTTATTTTTGAAAAATATATAAGGAAATTTTCCCGGGATTGATCTATAAAAATAAAGGTCTGTAGTCGTGCTCTTCATTTTTTTTTTTATTTGTAATATTTTAAAAGTGTTTAAAAACTATATTTTTATTAAATAATGAATATGCAAAATAATAATACTTCACAATGTTTTATTTTAAAATAAATAATTATTTGTATTTTTTTGATAACTCTGTGACCTGAAAATATAGAAGTTCTATATCTATATATATAAAAATGGATGTTTGTTGGTCCGTCCGTCCGTCCGTCCGTTTGTCAGTGATAATCTTCTACATCGCTCAACCAATCGTGATGAAACTTTGGGAAGATGTTTAGTATACTACCGGGATGGTTTATGGCTAATTACTCTTTAGAAATAACCTTTCGTTGCATTTTTATTTACAATAAAACGTAAATTCACTCGCAATCTGCGCCCCTCTCGCGGCAGACGGGGGATGGCGGCGCGCGACGATTGGCTGCCGGCGCAGCACGTGACCTCCCTGCCTCCCCCCGCCGAGTAAATGAGATCTCCCGGCTGACGGCCGAGCAGCGCCCTCTAGAACGCGTTACGATTTTGACGGCGCGGGGCGCTCCCGGTTGGACAGTTGCGCGGGGGCAGAGTGACCTCGCGGGTGCCCTCCGGGAACTACGTCCATCTTCCATATGTAATATACATTTAATCGTGTAAACCCGGGCGTTGCCCGGGTCATTCGTCTACGAATTCGCAGTAGTTCACTAATTCAAACCAAAATATCCATACATAGGTAAAAGAATACTGGGAAGACTGACATTTATTAATGCAGTGATTATAATCAATGATTACAATGAAGGGCTATATTGTCTATATATATAAAAATCACTTTCAAATATTAACGTAACGTTCCATTCTCAATCCCGTTGGGCTTTAGATCGGCTAAAACATTTTTATCTTTATTAGTGAATATTAACTTTACTGTACTGAATAGTTTAGTATAATGTTAATTCAACATATTACAATTTAGCCACTGCAACGCGTGGCCGGGTTCGCTGTGTAGTATACTATCAGGACGATTTCTGGCGAATTATTTTAGAATAATATTTATAGCAATAAATATAGCGAAATTAAGACGTAGTGATAATATTCTGTGTTTGTGCATATATAAATATTTTACAGAAAATGTGAGAACGTTCTATTAGAATATCTCGAAAACAAAAAACAATACATATAATAACATATACAATATACAATACATATACATTTTATCTTTATAAGTGAATATTGACTTTACTGTACTGAATAGTTTAGTATAATGTTAATTTAACATATTACAATTTAGCCACAGCAAGGCGTGGCCGGGTCCACTAGTATATATATATATATAATTAGTTCGTTTGGGTAGATGTAAATATTAGCCACCATTTTAATTTGTCAGATTGTATTTAAATAGAAAATAATTTGATTTAAAAAGGCTAAGGCTATTTCTTCAAAACATCTACCATAGGTCATCTATCCTGTCATAATTTATGCTAAAACAATGCATCTATAGACCATCTAGACAAACTAGTGAAGACTTGGGTTGGTTACAAAGTTGCATCTCCAGCAATTTGAGAAGCATTCACCTGGAAGCCATGGTTTCGGGGTAATGGCCCTCATTAGTCCAGGGTGGGGTTCGATTTCATGAGAGATTCACAAGGGATCAAATGAAATCTTCACAATCTGCCAAAGAGATGGTTAGCTATTAGAATGGCTAAGCCCTATCTATAATAACGAAAAGATTCAAAACGGATAAGTTTCTTTATTTGAAAAATAAATTCGAGCTTTCGGGCGTAAGCTGCCCTTCTACAGGAATAATAGATATAATTTTAAGTAGTCATGTATTTACAGTTATAAATATTTTCTTTAAATGGTTTCTCGCTTTGGTCTTGCACAGCGCGAGTGGATCGCATACCCACGTGATTTAGTTTAAATCAAAGAAAAGCCTTGATAAAGAGAGGCGTGTTGCCCCTATAAATACTAGTTAACCAATAATTTATATCCAGTATATAAAACGAAAATTAAAATTATACCGCGAATGTTTCTTTTAAAAATCGAAATTTATTTTCAAAGAGAAATAGCGACATTTCTAACTTTGAGGATGAGGTATGGAAAGGTGAAACATGAAGAGTAATGGAGAACGGAAAAATAAAAAGTGTCCAGGGGCGGGAATCGAACCCACACCCTTCTGCTTACCGGGCAGGTGCCTTGTCCACTCGGCTACCCTGGACGTATTTTTCCGTTCATAACTTATATTTAAAGTAACATTTAAAATACAATATAACGCGGCTGATGATTGTAAAACGAAAATTAAAATTATACCGCGAATGTTTCTTTTAAAAATCGAAATTTATTTTCAAAGAGAAATAGCGACATTTCTAACTTTGAGGATGAGGTATGGAAAGGTGAAACATGAAGAGTAATGGAGAACGGAAAAATAAAAAGTGTCCAGGGGCGGGAATCGAACCCACACCCTTCTGCTTACCGGGCAGGTGCCTTGTCCACTCGGCTACCCTGGACGTATTTTTCCGTTCATAACTTATATTTAAAGTAACATTTAAAATACAATATAACGCGGCTGATGATTGTAAAACGAAAATTAAAATTATACCTCGAATGTTTCTTTTAAAAATCGAAATTTATTTTCAAAGAGAAATAGCGACATTTCTAACTTTGAGGATGAGGTATGGAAAGGTGAAACATGAAGAGTAATGGAGAACGGAAAAATAAAAAGTGTCCAGGGGCGGGAATCGAACCCACACCCTTCTGCTTACCGGGCAGGTGCCTTGTCCACTCGGCTACCCTGGACGTATTTTTCCGTTCATAACTTATATTTAAAGTAACATTTAAAATACCATATAACGCGGCTGATGATTGTAAAACGAAAATTAAAATTATACCGCGAATGTTTCTTTTAAAAATCGAAATTTATTTTCAAAGAGAAATAGCGACATTTCTAACTTTGAGGATGAGGTATGGAAAGGTGAAACATGAAGAGTAATGGAGAACGGAAAAATAAAAAGTGTCCAGGGGCGGGAATCGAACCCACACCCTTCTGCTTACCGGGCAGGTGCCTTGTCCACTCGGCTACCCTGGACGTATTTTTCCGTTCATAACTTATATTTAAAGTAACATTTAAAATACAATATAACGCGGCTGATGATTGTAAAACGAAAATTAAAATTATACCGCGAATATTTTACAATCATCAGCCGCGTTATATTGTATTTTAAATGTTACTTTAAATATAAGTTATGAACGGAAAAATAGTCCAGGGTAGCCGAGTGGACAAGGCACCTGCCCGGTAAGCAGAAGGGTGTGGGTTCGATTCCCGCCCCTGGACACTTTTTATTTTTCCGTTCTCCATTACTCTTCATGTTTCACCTTTCCATACCTCATCCTCAAAGTTAGAAATGTCGCTATTTCTCTTTGAAAATAAATTTCGATTTTTAAAAGAAACATTCGCGGTATAATTTTAATTTTCGTTTTACAATCATCAGCCGCGTTATATTGTATTTTAAATATCCAGTATATGCCCCCTATTTATCTATACATATATATATATAAGCTATTTTTTGCATATCTAGGATTATTTATGTGGTTTTATATTTTATTATTTAAGAAAAATTATTGCTATCTATAATATCTATGGCTAAAATATAGATGGAAATTTTGATGGGAGGAGTGAAATTGATCTATAAAAATAAAGGTTTCCCCCATCATCAAAATTGACACTAAACAAATAGAATCACAGAATTCAAAACAGTTTTATTGTCATCAAAAAAAAAAAGAGATATAAATTCTTAGAATCAAACCCACAATATATAGTTAATATGGCACTCTGTTGCTCAATTACAACCATTGAGCTTAAAAAACCTTGCAAGTTGATTGGCTAATGAACCAAATGATGATATATTAGCAGATAACCAATGAGCTGGCAAAAGTGTCTCAGGGTGGAAACAAAAGCACTTCATACAAGAAACTGAAGAAAGTAACTAACAATCACAATCATCACAATTTAGTCTGAAAGGACAAAGAATAAGAATACAAAAACTACTGTTAAGGTACAATTTGGATTTTAGATTAGAAAAATAAGGTAACAAGACTGCCTCTCCAAATTAATGTAATTGTTTGTGGCATTTCATTAATTTGTATGGAGTCTTGTAACCTTACTTTTTTAATCTATAATCCAAATTGCACCATATCCTTTTTGATAGACATCAATGGACCCATGAAGTTATTTTTTATTCGACACTTTTATCTGAAGATGGTACCTGCAACCCCAAACCACATTATCAACTGTATTGATTCATCCATTGATGAGCTCTACTCATCCCTAGCAGACACCATCAACAAGCTCTACAAGCTTGATACACTAATATGATTGAGTGGAGATAAGAAAGAAGAAGAAGATCTGAAGATGGTAACAACGCTGTTACCAAAACACATCACAAACATTTGAATTTGATATTGTTACCTTAAGTAAAAAAAAAACTGTTAATAAAACCCAAGTCAAAATATGATATCATAAGCACTGATATATGCTAGCAGAACATCCAATTTTGCATATTTACACTCGGAATCACATCCAAAATACATTCAATAATCAAAATCCAACTTTTTTTTTTATATATAGAAAAATGTCTATCGAGAGAAAGGTACAAAAAGGAATAAACATTCTGACAAAAGAATAGTTGAAAGACTAGTTGCCATGGATCTACCTGTTCAGCTTTCATCTTCACAAGCTCCCGCTCCGGACTGTTGGCAAACTGGTCAGCCAGATTTCGCAGCTCCATGCCCAGCCGTCTGCTTTTCTTTGTTGGGCCCCCCACCGTGGCAGTGCGCATTATCCTAGCGACACACACACATGGTTAGGAACAATATCTATCAAACACAAGGTAATAACACCAAATCCAAATAAATAAATAGTGTGTGACGTTTCTGTAACAGCGTTGTTACCATCTTCACACAAAAGTAACAATGGGAACAAGTTACAATGTACAAAAAAAGTAGACAATGGTAACAACGCTGTTACCGAAACGTCACACACTATTTATTTATTTGGATTTGGTCTTATTACCTTGTGTTTATAATCTATAATCTAAATTGTGCCTTATCATTATCTATCAAAATAATAACAAGATATACCCCACTTTCCCAAAATGTAGCTTGGCACCTGCAGCTCCAGAACACATTTAGGCTTGCATTAGATGTACAAAACAGGACCTTTGGGAGAGGCCACTGCTTATCATCCAACAGCTAAAGGACATGAAATCATGGAATTCGTGTAATTTTTACACAAGGGGATAAGAAAAAACAACAAGGAACAAAATCCACCAATATCAGATAGCTTCGCAAATAAGAATATATAAAAAATGTAATATATTTTTTTAAAGAAATGATAAGGTACAATTTGTATTTTAGATTAGAACTACAAGGTAAATTAGACCAAATCCAAATAAATTAATAGTGTGTAATGTTTCGGTAACTGCGTTGTTACCATCATCAGACAAAAGAGAATAAATCTTTTTATTTATTTACATCTTTACAATAGATCTTTACATCTATTCTTTTGTTTGATGATTGATGATGGTAACAACTCTGTTACTGAAACATCACACACTATTAATTTATTTGGATTTGGTCTTAATACCTTTTTATTGAAATTAATTTTCATATTTAAACTTTTCCTGTAAAAAAAAGGTCAGCAACCAATGTCTTTTGAGCTGTACTACCTCATAGCGTGGGGTAAGCTGTACCTCAACAACCCATCAAAATGATCTCTTAGAAGCTCCTTGATAAATCAATGATACAATATGTTTGGCCAATACATGTGGGAACAGTTTAACATATGTAAAAACAAAAAAGAACAATAAGGTAAAGAGGAAGAAAATCATGGTGGTAAAATAATAACAAAAACATCTCCAAATAATGCAAATGAAATTTACCACCTGTATCTTCTTTACATTCTGTCTGCACTTTTATTCCAATACTTATTTACACACCAAAAAAATGTATTTCATTGGTTTTCTATTTACTTGCAAAGAAGTGAAAATTCTAAAAAAAAAAAAAAAATTGAGCTTAGACATTTGCTTTCACCATTACTCAGCCTTACATAAATTACTTGCCTATGAATTACAGCCTTGAATAAATTAAAGAAGTAAATTTAAGAAGCAAAAAAAAAAAAACGAAATAATGACAATTAAGGGAGAGGGGGGTGAGGGGGGGGGGGGGGGGGAAGTTGCAAAAAAAAAATCAGAAATAACAATAATAAATAATACAGTATATATAACTCTTAAATTCAACATTTTCTCTATACCAACCGTTTTTATAATTACAATCAACCTATTTACCTTAAATAAGCCGAATATAATTCAACACCGACTTCAATTCAACCAAACCCCAGGGGTAGGGGGGGGGGGGGTAGTGGTGAATCAACGAAGTCAGAGTGTATTGCAGGGAGTAACAGTTCCCAACCAACTTTCTGAGAGAAAGATCAAGAATACAAGGTTGTCCCAAAAGTTCTCAAACACTTACAAAAAAAAAATGAAATACCAATATTATTCGCCGTTATGTATAATGTAATTGTATTATGTACAATATAATACACTGCGGCCTGTGATTATAAAACGACACTTGAAGCTACACCACACGAGTTTCTTTTCAATGAAAATCAAAATTTTATTTCAAGGTGAAATATCGACTATTTCTAACTTTTTTGGATGAGGTATGAAAGGATGAATTATGAAGAGTAATGACGAACGGAAAAATAAAAGTGTCCAGGGATGGGAATCGAACCCACAATGTTCCGCTGTATTATGTATTATATTATGTATTTGCTGTAATAATATTATTCGCCAGGTAATAAGAAAAACACTAACTTTTGGAACAACCTTAAAAGTTTTGTAAGGAGCGGGGAGAAATGGTAAGAGGAGGTAAGATCTATCAATATCCCGTATAAATAAATAGCGAGAGAGAGAGAGAGCACGCGACTGCCGACTCACCCGGGAGGTAGCACGGTAGCATCTCCGCTGGCATCGATTCCCGGTAGCCAACAAGTGCCCTCCCTGGTGTCGGGGTTCAGATGGGGAAAAATTAAGAGCTAGAGGAATGGTGTAAAACTGTCGGTTTTAGACAGTCACTAACCGGGATCGAATCCCGAATTGTGCTTTTTATTTTTATGTTTTTTTTTTTTTAAAGACGAAAAACCAAGTTTCGATGGCGTCCCGATTCTTGAAAAAGTCAAACCCCGACCCAAGATCGAATCCCGAATAAGGCTTTTTATTTAAAGAAAAACTAAGTTTCGATGCCGCCCCGATTCTTGAAAAGTCCAACGCCGCCAGTAACTAGGGCCTTCCTGGCACATTTATAAGTGCAAAAGACGAACTGCTTTTCACATAAGTAGGTAGACATGTGGTACACAAACAGTGAAAAAGCAGTTACTTACTACCCACCACAATTATCAATCATGACATGTACCACATAGACTAGGGATATTTTTTAAGTAAAAATAATAACAAAGAATATTGAAGAGATCGTCGCTTAAAAAAAAAAAAGAAACGATATTCTAAATCCAAGAAGACTATAATCTCTTTGATAAACTTATGATGGAATGATAAGTTTCAGGGGAAAGAGTTTAACTAATTGTGACAAATCTCTTACTACCTAAATGAAAAATAGTACAAAAGTGAAATTGCACTGAAGGATCAGGTGGATAAATGATGATGGCAATGATCGTGCACCAACAGATGCCTTTTTCTTAACTTACTACCACCTTTCGAGCATTCCTGATCTTCAACGGATGTGTAGACAATGCACTACAAGAACGGCTATATAAAGTAAGAAAATACAATGTCTTTAAACCAGTTGAAGACCTGAGATGATTTCGTGTAGTTTACCGACTTTTTATTATTATTATTATTTACTGTAAATGCACCTATGTGGAAAGCAGATCGACTTTTGAGCTTACATGAATGTCAAGGCCTTGTTTGATTACGTACACTCATTGGTAGAGAGGGTGAGACTTGTAAAGGAGTCAGTATCATCAAAGTGTTGTTTTTCCAGAAAAAAATGCCTAATGCGGACTTCGACGCCGAGTCCTTGTTGTCGAAAATCTACTAAATCACTAAATCCCCTTAAATTCGGTTACAATAATGTTAATTTTGTTCATTAACTTATTTTATATATTCCGTGCCTGACTTTCTGTGGATCAGGAATAACAACGGAGATGTTGCACTACTTATTTGACTGTGCTGCTCTGTCTGAGGAAAGACGAAAACTAAATGATAAAACGGGGCAACTTTGTCCTTCATTTCCGGCACTAATTAATGAAATATCAAAGAATAGGTATATAGCGGTGGCGATATTTGGATTCCACAAGACTATATCCCGGAAAAAGGCCACACAGTGTTCTCCCCATCCCTTGTGACCTGGCGAATCCTGTATGGGGCGAGAGGCCCTAAATAAAGGCTTTGTTGTTGTTATATATTCCATGCCTGTATATTTTAACTTTCAAAAAAGAAAAATCCCGAGAAAAAATATTGCGAAAAGTATCGTGATCATAAATGGGACATATGAGTTGACCTGGACACCTTTCATGCAACCGATGAGTCGTGTGTGATGAGAAAAAAATATATATATCGTAATTTAAACAAAGCTACATAAGTTAATAGTCCTTATTCAAGCTTGTACCATAGTAATAACCATTAACTCTGTCCCATCTGCTTTCACCACATATTTCGCGTAATTAATTATAACTTTATTAATATAACTTAAATATTTACTATTTTTGTACCATGGGACAGGCCTTAGTTAAAATAGTATAAATCCATATAAATTGTAACACTATTGATTATGTTTAACCACTCAATTGCTCTAAAATATCACAATCTGCCTTATGTAAGTAATAAAGTATGACGTCTTTCTAGTCGCCTCAGAGTGACACCAGTTTGCCACCGGACCCCAGGGGAGGGGAGGATGACCCACATAAGTCACTGACCAATGAGAATCAATCCCCGGGGATCCGGGCAGAGGGAGAAAAAGGGAAGGCTGGCCGGCTGTAGTCAGTTAGGTTCGTTCGGCTGGGATTTCTGACATGCACGCTCAGAAGTAGGTCCATTGTCATCTCATGACGGCCCCCGCAGCTTCAGCTGGACGCCTAGTTTTCCTCTGGTAGTCCTCAACTTTCACTCGGTCCTGGTGCCACTTGGGAGAGCGCCTTTTGATCCCAAACTTTGTCCTTACTGTCCCGTGCGGGCTTCCCACTCTGCAACGCCTTGCCACTCAACCCCGACTGCTTCCAACTCACTTGTTGGCTTACCCGGGTTTACGACATACATATAATTTATTGTACCAAAAAGGAGATACCTCTCTCTTTAAAAATACATTAAAAGTTGGGCGTTCTTAATTTACCAGGAGTTTTGAATTTTGGCTTTGTCACGTATCCGCTAGTTTTCATAGATGAGGCAGAGTTCCTGCGTCATTTTGATTGGGAGATGTCTGTCTGTATTTTCATAAATTTTATGTAATTCACACACACACCACTACCCAATAGGTGCACGCTATTTAGGGGGCAGCTCTCCCGAAATAGGCGAATGTTACTGACTCAAAGCACAAACGACTTTGAGGTCATTAGTGTAAAGCCTAGCATTACAAGATGGCGGGCCGTCAGCCGTCGTCAGATTACTGGAGAAGTTGGTTGAAAATACTGTGGACGCATGCGTCACAAATGACGAAACGCTAATACTAGCGGGAGAGAACCTATGCTTCATTGAAATGATAATAAAAACAATGCCTGAATTGTGGATGGTCGTGCCAAGGCATGATAGCCCACTAAAAATACTACTTAAAGGCATCAGATCAAAAGGACGCCCTTGTAATACATTTGTAGAACGTCTTTGCAACGTATTAACCCCAGTTGAAAACTGTGGTTCGATCGTATTGAAGGAGGTAGACCAGGACCGATTGACCTGAAAGAATAATAA
>CP092872.1:81077020-81152036 GCA_030710605.1 Cordylochernes scorpioides
TGTTCCACTATAATGGCCAAACCATTTACTTGATAAATCAAGAAAAGCCAACCCCATATAGGTTTCGGGTTGTTAAGCATGGTGTAGACTGTACAAGCTGGTCAAATGAGACTTACTGGAAAAAAAAAAGAAAGAATGAGTAGTCTAGGCAGAATTTGTGTGTGTCTGAGAAAGAAAGAAAAAATGTGAAAGAAGAGGAGAAAAGGCAAGGGGCAAGTTGAAAATAAGATAATACGATACATACTTAAGAGAAAACAAAGTAAAACTAGGGTCAAATACTCACTCAGATATCTTCTTCAATACAAACTTGGAGGGAGTTGGAGGGGTGGCAGCCTCGTCTTTAGGTTTGTCAGGAGGCTTGGCGGTGATGGGCAGCTGGTCCACCTCCCAGTTGAAGTCGCTGGTGGTGTTCTCCTTGAGGAAGGAGGAGCACATCTTGAACTTGTGGTGGTGCACCATGTTGTTGAGTCGGGTGGTGGTGAAGGGGCATTTGAAGCAGTTGTAGTTGGTGGTGGACTCCGGCACAATGGGCTGGATCCTCACCCGGATCTCAAAGCCACCATCTGACACCGGACTCTTCTTTTTCTTCTTCTCTGGAGCCTTCTTGCTCTGGCGGGGCGGGGAGATGGGTACCTTCTTTCTTGGAGGAGGAGGAGATTCCACTCCATTCTGGGGCGGTTTTGGAGTGACAAGAGATGTGTAGGAGAGTTTCTTGGGCTTGGTTTTCACACTGGGTGTGGGATCGCAGTACGAGATATTTGGATATCTATAGAGCCCTGGTTTATAGGCAGGAGTCTTTTGTTTCTTAATGAGGTCGAAGATATCTATTTCTTTTTTTTTCTTGGATGTGGACTTTTCTTTGGAGGACTCAAGCTTCCTCTTTTTGCCTAGAGGGGTATCTGTCTTTGTGGGGGTAGAAGGAGTTGTGGCTGAGCTAGCAGCAGGAGCATTCTCTGTAGTGGCTGTTGATGGTTCATCATCATTTTTTGGTTTAGGACTAGGAGGCCCAGAGTCTGAGGGCTTGCTAGATGATTCTGAATCCTTTTTGGAAGTTGTCTCCTTAGATTCATTTTCCTGGGGTCCATTTGTAACTTCATCTTTAGACCCATTCCTTGTTCTTTTGGGCTGCTGTTTTGTATCATTGGAATCTACTTGGGGTTTACCTTTGGGAACTTCTTCAGTTTCACTGTCTTTTTCCATTGTCTTTTCAGTCAAGTTCTTTTGAACTTTTGGCTTCTCAGATTTGGAGGCATCGTTTGGTGATGCCTCTGATTTGGTTTCTGGATCTTGGGTTTTGGACTTTGAAGTGGAGGCAACAGGGTGGGTGGAGTTGTCTTCGGGATTTGAGGGAGCTTTTTCCTGAGGAGGAGCAGCTGACTTACCATCTTTTGTGGATTTCAATCCTGGTTTGGGCCTTTTACCTGGGGCTTCTTGGCTGGGTATTGCTTTCCTCTTTGCCCTGCCCTTTGAGTCGGGCCCTTTCCCGGTGTCTGGGGCAGAATTTTTATCTTCCTGACCTTTATCAGCGGGTAAGTCTTCTGCTATGGCAGTCTCCAACTTATCCTGGTTAATGAGGGCTTCCGCCTCATCCAGGCTGCAGTCTATGACTTTGATGACATCACTCACCTGCTGGGCCAGATCCGGAGTACAGTTCTTGACTTTCCTGGATGGGATCTGGTAGAAAAGGTCTTCGTCATCATCATCATCTAAGTTAGATGCTGTCGACGTGGAGGGCTTAGGCTCTGAGTCCCACGACTTGGTTTTCTCAAGGATGTTGCTTGAGGAACTTGAAGCCTTTGAGGCTTGATTTTTGCTACTTGAACCAGAGGCCCCTTCTGATGCCTCTGCTGTCAGTTTGGTTCGACGTGTCTCTCTTACAGAAGGTTTATCCTCGGCTTTCTTTTCGTTTGTTTCCTGATTGATCTGGGCTGAAGGGGTCAAACGCACAATGTTTGGGCCTCCCTGGTTTTTCTTCGGAGGGCCACTTGAAGTGCTGGGGGAGTCCTCTTCCTGAGAGGTGGTGGCTTCTTCAACGAGACCCTGCATCAGGATGCCGGATTGTGGGTTTTCCTGGTCCGATTCAACCACCACGATGAAGTCTCCGTTCTCGTCCTCGTGGGCAAGGATCACGTGCTCCCCGTCTATCTCAATCTGCTGGGACTGTAGGAAGAAAGTGTTCTCAGAAGAGGGTTGCATATGAAGATAACCCAAGACCTCGTCGCCTCCTTCTTGACCGGTGTCTAGTTTAGCAAATACCACCTGTTGGTCTCCTTCGCTCATCTGGAACACAACCATGTTTATTTGCTTTAGAGACACCAGACAATAATTTAGCAGGATATAGTAATAGGGAAAGAAGAAATTGTCCAGTGGTGGACCAAAACCCTGTGACCAAACCTTAGGAGTGTGTTCCTCAAAGAACAATTTAATTCTTTGGCTTATCCCTAGTACACGTGGTACAGGCCATGGTAATCATGGTGGGTAGAAGTAGGCGACTACTTTTACTGTAAGTGCACCAAATGTCTACACATGTGAAAAGCAGTTCGACTTTGTACTTACAAATATGCCAGAACCCCCGTTTGGTTACTTGCACTCGCTGGAGGGGTTGGACTTTTGCAAGAATCGGGGGCCATTGGAGCATTTTTTTTTTTTTTTAAACAGAAAAAAGTGCCCAATGCGGGAATACCCCAAGGAAAACCCCAGGTCGTAGCGGTCGAAAACCAATGGTTTAGACCATCCTTCCACCAACCCCCTCAAATTTAATTTAAATAATTTAACCAAAGAGAGAAAAAAAAAATCCCTCTCAATGTATTTTAAAATCCATGTTCAAGATGGCTATTGGTTTTTGGTCAAGAAATATAAAATTGGGTAAAAAATAGGTTATATAGATTCATTTATTACCATATTCAAATTATAGATAAACTTTTGTCCCACTTTTTTTTTTTCTTTATAAAATAACCCAACCATTAGTTGATATTTATTCTGATAGATGGCACAAGCCATCAGCAACTTTTAGTTTCACGATCAGACTTTGTTTTTCTTAATTTATTCACCTGAACCAAGTACAAATTCCATTGTTGGGAGGTACAGTAAACCCTCTACACGATCGTATCAAGTCTTGTTCTAGTAGACTTGATGCTGTAACCAGGAGGGACACTCCCCCTTTAAAAATCCTGAGTTCAACTGACCCGGTTGATGGTCCTCAACAAGAGTCCCACTCCAGGAATAAGGAGGAGCTGTGTCCGTACTCATGTTAGAGGGCAGCAAAGGCTTCCATGTTAGGAACAGCCTCAAACTACAGGCAAAGTCAGACTTTCACCAAAGTGTGCCTGGATCATGGTGCCATGATCAACGAAAGCTGCACCCCCTATACCCCATTCCATGAGATCATGAACTCATGGGATTCGTGTAATCTTTACACAAGGGGATAAGAAACAAAAACAACAAGTACAAATTCACACTTATTTTTCACCTTCAAGAAGATGTCATAAAAATGCTATAAATGAGTCGCTATTATGAATAGGTATCAATTCTGAGCTGGGAACAAGAAGTCAGAATTATATCTGTTTTGTTGTTGTGTCCAATGAAGAGCTTCAGATGTTTCCATGCATCTCTATCACAGCAGTCACAATGTTCTCTATCTTGGGTGTGTAAAGTTGCTGCTCTGGGTCCATGTCAATTTTTTGTTGTTGTTGTGTCCAATGAAGAGCCTCAGATGTCTCCATACATCTCTATCACAGCAGTCGCAATGTTCACTATCTTGGGTGTGTAAAGCTGTTGCTCTGGGTCCATGTCATTTTCTGTTGTTGTTGTCGTGTCCAATGAAGAGCCTCAGGTGTCTCCATGCATCTCTATCACAGCAGTTGCAATGTCCACTATCTTGGGTGTGTAAAGCTGTTGCTCTGGGTCCATGTCAATGTTCTGTTGTTGTTGTGTCCAATGAAGAGCCTCAGATGTCTCCATGCATCTCTATCACAGCAGTTGCAATGTCCTCTATCTTGGGTGTGTAAAACTGCTGCTCTGGGTCTATGTCAATTTTCTGTTGTTGTTGTCGTGTCCAATGAAGAGCCTCAGATGTCTCCATGCATCTCTATCACAGCAGTCACAATGTCCACTATCTTGGGTGTGTAAAGCTGCTGCTCTAGGTCTATGTCAATTTTCTGAAAGCCTGCGGCCATTGTTGGACATGAGATTATGTAGGTAGGTGTTAGTTCCACACAAGACAATTTTTGTATGTCCTATAGGTTATTGTGCCATCTGGATGTATTGTCATTCCTTTATAATGTTTCGTTCTGAGTCTTGTTATTGCTTTTGTAATTCTTCTCTCTCAGAGTTTATTTCGCATATTTGATCTTAAGGTGAAAATGCTAGAAGAGGAATTGGTTGCTCTAATAGAGAAGGCTGGAATTGAAGATATAGAAAAAATTGAGATATGAAGAACAATGTATTGACAATTTCACTACATTATAATGTGATTAGGTATTGAAATAAGGATTTACAAATCTAGATAATGATGAGGCACAATTTGGATAAAAGATCTAATCCAAATGAATTAATAGTCTGAAGTTTCGGTAACAGCATTGTTACCATCACCAGACAAAAGCATTTTTAACAAATAATCACCGAAACGTCACACACTATTAATTTATTTGGATTAAGTCTTATTTTCTTGTAGTTCTAATCTAGATGATGTTACTAACACCAGCATTGTTATCATCTTCAGACAAAAGTTAGACAATGACTTTCCAGAATGGTTGCAAGGTTTTCCCACTATGTACTAATTGAAATTCTCAGCTTGCAACCCCAAAACACATTATTGACTCATTCATTGATGAACTCTACTCTTCCCCGGCAGACACCATCAAAAGTCTAAAGCTCTACAAGCTTGATATCTTCTTCTTTCTTATCTCCACTCAATCATACTAAGGTATCAAGCTTGTAAAGCTTGAGATTTGACAACCATCAGGACTGGGTGAAGTAGAATGTGTCTGCCTTTGTCATTAAGACTAGAAGCACTACTCAGTGGCAGGTCGACTTAGCTCCAAAAGAAATGGCCGCCTCTGACATGAGGAACAGACGCCATGCGCAGCCGCTCCTAACATAGTGTACAAACACTGCTCATCCTGTATCCCTGGATTAGGAGCCCTTACAGGGTACTATCAGCCGGGCCAGCTGAAACCAGGTTTTTTAGTGAGCTTGTTACTGCTACCCCTCCTCCTTTTTCATCCGGGCTTGGGACCGGCAAGCTTGATATCTTAATATGATTGAGTGAAGATAAGAAAGAAGAAGAGACAAAAGTAGTTTGAAAAGTTTTGCTAATATACATTTAGATTAGGTGAAACTGCTGAGGGTTCACTACTGATGAGCCAGGCCCTCACAATATATAATCATTACATTAAATGCAATAGATAATTATTTTAATTCAAAAAGAATCATACGTGTCAAAAATAGTTTATATTTCTTATACAGTAGAACCTCCCTGTAAAGGACACATAATTGTAGAGCCAAAGTGTCCTTTAGAGAGAGGTGTCCTCTTACCGGAGAGTTACTTCTTCTTTCACAAGGTAATAAGACCAAATCCAAATAAATAAATGGTGCTTGACGTTTCAGTAACAGCGTTGTTACCGAAACGTCACACACCATTTATTTGGATTTGGTCTTATTACCTTGTGTTTATAATCTATAATCCAAATTGTGCCTTATCTTCTTTCTTATCTCCACTCACTCATATTAGGGTATCAAGCTTGTAAAGCTTGTTGATGGTGTCTGCTGGTGATGAGTAGAGCTCATCAATGGATGAGTCAATACAGTCAATAATGTGTTTTGGGGTTTCAGGTTGAGAATTGAACTTAATACATAGTGGGGAAACCTTGCAACCATTCTGGTAAGTCATTGTCCGTAGATGACCAGACTTAAGTCTGAAAATCAAAGACTGTTGTTCTCTTGGGAGGACAGAACTGGTGCTTGTCCCTCCTGCTCTGTACCAGCCATGTACAGCATTAGATGAAGAGTTGCTAAATAGGAAAAATGGTAATTTTTCAAATGAAAGCTGTCCTTTGTAGAGAGGTGTCCTCTATCGCGAATGTCCTCTCATGAAGGTTCTACTGTATTTAGATTAGGGTTAGCAAAATTATCAGCAAACTTATACCAAAACAAGACATAAAATTTGACATATTTGGAAAGTTAAAAACTTGTGACTATAGTCAAGTAAAATTCAAGAGTTGCAAGGTCTTTCTTTAACTTGAAATAAATCAAGTGAGATTGGTGGAAGAGTGTGGTATAAATAATCATTTTCAATAACCCGGGATCAAATCCCGCATTGGGCACTTTTTTTCTGAAGATAAAAATGATTAAATAGCACCTGATTCTTGCAAAACTACAATTTCACCAGTGAGTGCAAGTAATCAAACAGGGCTCTGGTACACTTGTAGGTGCAAAATTCGAACTACATTCAACCTGTGATGCACTTACAGTGAAAGCAGTCGCTTACTACCCATCATGAATATAATGGCCTGTACCATATTGTATATACAAGGAATAAAATTTTGAAAAAATATTGAATTTTTTTTTTGTGTAGAATTTTAAAAAATAGTCTTATTTTCTATAATTTAATTGATTTTAATTTTGTAAAAGGGTAAATTAATTTTGAGATTTATAAATGACATGTATATCAATCCTTTAAATATATATATAAGTAGGCTAAGAATTTTAGAGTTTTGCTTGAGTTTTGTATGGAAATAATAATTACTTTAAAATATTTCTAGTGTTTGTAATTTATAATGGCAGTAAAATATATTAAACAGTCATCATTCAATATGAAAAAGGTTGGAATAACGCTTTTAGAATAAAGGTGCAAGTGTGTTAAAAGGAATGTGTATATGTTTGCTTCAATAAGAAAATTTAAAAATTAATAATTTTTATAAGAGTTTTTAACCTTTTATAAATTGTATTCTTACGAAAGGTATAGATTGAAAATATAAATTTTTAAAAATATTTTAAAAATCAAAAAGATAAAGATGGGCGATCACGTTTTCATTAATTTTTACATGCTTATTATGAACTTTTAATATAGCTTTAATTTTAATATTGGAAATCAAATTTGGGCGTGCCATTGATGGGTTTGACAATTGTGATATACGTACATATACTTTAATATTTATTAAATAATAATTGTAAACTAAAACTTAATTACAGGAAGGTCTGATATTAAAGTGTTCATCCATTTGTTTTCGTTTGTTACCAACGCGAGCAAAACATGAGCTCCATTTAACTCTTTATTTTTTCAAAATAAATAAATTTTACCTTATCCAAAGCTACTAAAAATTATCCAGACCATTAAACAACCCAAGTTTAACTATATTATTACAAAAATAGTTATTAATTTTTCAAATGTTAAAGCGATTTTACTCAAATAGTAAACAATTTTCTTAAACAAATTATAATAACTATCTGGCAACATTAATATTCTTTTTTTTTATAAATGTGATTTGACGTTTATTGAAAATTCTATTAGGAAATTTGAAAAAGTTTTAACTTTTTATGCATAAAAAAAATACATATTTGATTATTGTTTCTATCTTTAATTTTTTTTTCAAAAGTACGTGTATCAAATAGTTTATATATATTGCTACATACGTATTTCTTTCAAATTCCAACGCATTTTAAATTCAAAATGATTTTTTATATATAATTTCAGTATATAATCTATTTTGGAATTTAAAAAAATATATTTAAAAACCTCAAATTAATATTACTTGATCTTTTTTTATTTATATTTTTTATATAAAAAATATATTAAATGAAATTTATAATTCTAAAAAAGTCGAATTGTCATTATTTTCAAATTAGTAATAGTAAAAAAAAAATAAATGAAAAAAAAAACATTAAATCTTTCGGACCTGTAGTCAATGAGTCACTCAGTTTAGTTGATCAACAATGCGTCTTATGTTTATTTCTGTATTTTCGCTTCAGTTGTTTGCAAACTAACCTATATTTGCATTTGCACGATAATAAGTATTTACACTCAAAGGCATTCTGTGGTAAGAATATTATTAATTGCATTGCATGTGCCGAATTTTCTTTTATTGGCTTGACATATTATGTGTATTTCAATCTTTGCCCTAATCTGAAAGCAAACTATATATTTTTTCGTTTCTAAGTAATATTTGTAGTGATATTTATTTAAATGCATGCTCAGTTACTCTCAGAGCTCACGGATCAATAATAATTTATAATTATTTCTGAGATTTATTGGTAAATTATCAAATGTAACATGTTTCAACTTGAATAATGGCCTTTCTGGCGATCGTGCTTACATTTTAAAATTCGTTTGAAAAAATACCTAAAAAGCGCTTTTTTATATGATTAAATATTTTCAACTTACTTTAATGAATTTAAAAATTTATTCAATCTTTAATAATGCATTAATAATATTAGTATTTTCAACAATACATTTTACATTATATGAAGATGCTATTTTTAGTCAAAAAGCATTTCACTAGCACACAATGGTTTTTATACACGTATTAGGACCATATTTAAAACAATTGAGACTTAAAACTTTAGGAGTATGATGAATTTTATTAAACCCAGTTGCAGTTCTATGGTGGTGGTGGTGCTTATTTCCATGGTTAAACCAATTCCTGAAGTCCAATTTTGCCATGGTAGTTATAAGCCTGGAAAATAGTTTCTCTATTGTCAGTTCTGAGCATGACAAGATATGCTCCGGAGAAGCTTCCGCACTATTGCATTTCAAGCAGTTATTGGAGGTTTTTTTGTCCATTTTGAAATTTTAAGATTTTTTATATGGCCACTTCTTAGTCTTGCTAAAGCTGTTTGTTGATTTCTATTGAGGTTTTGAAGTTCTTCCAATTGTTTCAATGTACCAGTGATGATTTGGATAAGCTGTCAGTTTTAATTTATTTTTTTATATGTATATATTTCTTCAAAGGTAAGATTATTGCTTGGTAGATGACATGGGGGGGGGGGGGTATTATAACAATGTTTTAACAGTATTTCACTGTATGTTTAATATAGGGAAACTATATACCATTTTACAAATCTCTTGAAGACCTGATTGGTGTGAATGATGTTCTTCTGATTTTTTTCTGTTCCATGCAATTCTCTAGATAACTGTATGGCCTGTATTGGGCTGTTGGTCTTCCTTGAGATAAGAAAGAAGAAGGTAGTGCTCCCAGTCTTAATGACAAGACAGACACATTCTACTTCACCCAGTAGAATGTGGCTGCCTTTGTTTCACCCAGGGACCTTTGGGAGAGGCCGCTGCTTATCATAAAACAGCTCAAGGAGCATGAACTCATGGAATTCGTGTAATCTCTACACAAGGGGATAAGAAACAACAACAACAACGTCGCCCAGTCATGATGGTTGTCAAAGCTTGATACCGTAATATGATTGAGTGGAGATAAGAAAGAAGAAGAAGGCTGTTGGTCTTCCTTGAGATAAGAAAGAAGAAGGAAATACTCCCAGTTTTGGGGCTAGAAGACCATACCTGAATTGGCCAATTAGCCCAGAATTGAAGCAAGCTAGTACTCCCAGTCTTAATGACAAAGGCAAACACATTCTACTTCACCCATTCATGATGGTCGTCAAAGCTTGATACCCTAATATGATTGAGTGGAGATAAGAAAGAAGAAGACTGTTGGTCTTCTTCTTTCCATTGTTGGCAAGTCAGTAAAAGAAAAGCCAGTTGAAGTTATGGTGCATGAGGATGTTTCTGGAGGTGTTAAAACCACTTCTTATTTTTACATGACATTGATTAGAGAAATACAGTTAAATATCATTAAAACAGACTTTTTTAAAATCACAGCATGTAGTTATAACATCATAATTCTAAGGTCCCAAGTTTTAAGTCCCAATTATTTTAACTGTGGTTATGACAACAATGTAGTTATCACACTTCTAAGGTCCCAAGTTTTAAGTTCCAATTGTTTTAACTGTTTTTATGACAACAATGTAGTTATAACATCACAATTCAAAGGTCCCAAGTTTTAAGTCCCAATTGTTTTAACTGTTTTTATGACAACAATGTAGTTATAACATCACAATTCAAAGGTCCCAAGTTTTAAGTCCCAATTGTTTTAACTGTTTTTATGACAACAATGTAGTTATAACATCACAATTTTAAGGTCCCAAGTTTTAAGTTCCAATTGTTTTAACTGTGGTTATGACAACAATATAATTATCACAATTCAAAGGTCCCAAGTTTTAAGTCCCAATTGTTTTAACTGTTTTTATGACAACAATGTAGTTATAACATCACAATTCTAAGGTCCCAAGTTTTAAATTATAAGTCTGCACATACAAGCATTTATATATTCATTTTCAAGACTTCCCATATACACATGCAAACATGGATATATAAGCATGCACATATCCATATACAAGCATATATATGCAAACATGCCCACTTGTGTAAAGATGCCCATGCATATACAATGCTCAATACATCTTTTTGTTCAAAATTGTTTTTTTTTTATGCTGCCATTTAACTCTTTTTGGTACCTGGGGGAAATTTCTCACCAACTGGTCATTGGGATGGAATGGCATGTCCATGGGTGACTCACCAACTTCCCCTTTTTGATGGACTTTGGACAGATTGGAATTTGCCAGGTTTGGCCTATTTAGTTTATGCTGTTCCTGCCTGCCACTCATTAGTGCTCCCAGTCTTGATGACAAAGGCAGACACATTCACCCAGTGTGGAGATAAGAAAGAAGAAGAAGAGTTTATGCTGTTTCTCTTTAGCTTGGTGTTCAACAACCATTGTTGCCTGCACTGCACAGACTGAATGAGCTGAATAGACTGGTTCAATTTGGATTGCACCTTAGAAACATAAGGTAACAAGACCACAAATCAAAATTCAATGAATCGTACCTGACGTTTTGGTAATCACGTTTACTGTGCTTTACCGAAGTACATCATACACAATATATTAGTTTGGATTTGTGGTCTTGTTAGCTTATATTAGCTAAACAGACTGTTACAATAGTTGTGACATTTTCTAGTAGTTTACTTTTCATCTTCCATTTAATGGTTGTAGAAAATTTCTTCAAAAAAAAAAAATAAAGAAAAATAATTAGTGCTGATAATGATGATAAATTAACCTTTTTCACATATAGATGGCACTATGTGTTTGTGTTCAAATAAATTATTTCTTTTTACTTTGCTTAGGTGGCCGGCCTTTAACCAATTACTGTACATATTAAATCATTTAGAGGCTCCAAAACTCCAACGAAGAGTTCTTCTGTTTAGGATGAAAATTTCTTTTTTTCTTTCTTATCTCTACCCAATTACATTAGGGTATTGAGTCTGTGAGGCTTGACATTTTTGATGGTGTCTGCTGGGGATGATTAGAGCTCATCAATGGATAAGCTAATTCAGTTAATGATGTAGTTTGGGTTTGCATGTTGAGGATTGCACTTAGAACTTAGTGCGAAAACCTTTCAGCCTTTCTGAAGGTCATTGTCCATGTCAGGTTTGGAAATCAAGGGCTGCTGTTCCCTTGGAAGGATAGACTTGATGCATATTCTGTCTGTTCTCTACTGGTCATATGCAGCAGTATATTTCCACCCTCAATTGTTTTAAATCTCCTGGAATTGAATTAAATGATGCAACAAGCTTCTGGAGAGGAGTTTCTTTTAATCTTTATTAATGCAATCTCAAGCTCTTGGGCATTTCTGCCCTTCTACAGGAGTACATAAAAAAATGATAGTGGACATTGCTGCTGCTGTGATAGAGATGCATAGAGACATCTGAGGCTCTTCATTGGACACAACAACAACAACAGAAAATTGACATGGACCCAGAGCAGCAGCTTTACACACCCAAGATAGTGGACATTGCTGCTGCTGTGATAGAGATGCATAGAGACATCTGAGGCTCTTCATTGGACACAACAACAACAACAGAAAATTGACATGGATCCAGAGCAGCAGCTTTACACACCCAAGATAGTGGACATTGCTGCTGCTGTGATAGAGATGTATGGAGACATCTGAGGCTCTTCATTGGACACGACAACAACAGAACATTGACATGGACCCAGAGTAGCAGCTTTACACATCCAAGATAGTGGACATTGCTGCTGCTGTGATAGAGATGTACGGAGACATCTGAGGCTCTTCATTGGACATGACAACAACAACAGAAAATTGACATGGACCCAGAGCAGCAGCTTTACACACCCAAGATAGTGGACATTGCGACTGCTGTGATAGAGATGCATGGAGACATCTGAGGCTCTTCATTGGACACGACAACAACAACAGAAAATTGACATGGACCCAGAGAAGCAGCTTTACACATCCAAGATAGTGGACATTGCGACTGCTGTGATAGAGATGCATGGAGACATCTGAGGCTCTTCATTGGACATGACAACAACAACAGAAAATTGACATGGACCCAGAGAAGCAGCTTTACACATCCAAGATAGTGGACATTGCTGCTGCTGTGATAGAGATACCTGGAGACATATGAGGCTCTTCATTGGACATGACAACAACAACAGAAAATTGACATGGACCCAGAGCAGCAGCTTTACACACCCAAGATAGTGGACATTGCTGCTGCTGTGATAGAGATACCTGGAGACATATGAGGCTCTTCATTGGATACGACAACAACAGAACATTGACATGGACCCAGAGCAGCAGCTTTACACACCCAAGATAGTGGATATTGCTGCTGCTGTGATAGAGATACCTGGAGACATATGAGGCTCTTCATTGGATACGACAACAACAGAACATTGACATGGACCCAGAGCAGCAGCTTTACACACCCAAGATAGTGGACATTGCTGCTGCTGTGATAGAGATACCTGGAGACATATGAGGCTCTTCATTGGATACGACAACAACAGAACATTGACATGGACCCAGAGCAGCAGGTTTACACACCCAATATAGTGGACATTGCGACTGCTGTGATAGAGATGCAAAGAGACATCTGAGGCTCTTCATTGGACACTACAACAACAGAACATTGACATGGATCCAGAGCAGCAGTTTTACACACCCAAGATAGTGGATATTGCTGCTGCTGTGATAGAGATACCTGGAGACATATGAGGCTCTTCATTGGATACGACAACAACAGAACATTGACATGGACCCAGAGCAGCAGCTTTACACACCCAAGATAGTGGACATTGCTGCTGCTGTGATAGAGATACCTGGAGACATATGAGGCTCTTCATTGGATACGACAACAACAGAACATTGACATGGACCCAGAGCAGCAGCTTTACACACCCAAGATAGTGGACATTGCTGCTGCTGTGATAGAGATACCTGGAGACATATGAGGCTCTTCATTGGATACGACAACAACAGAACATTGACATGGACCCAGAGCAGCAGGTTTACACACCCAATATAGTGGACATTGCGACTGCTGTGATAGAGATGCAAAGAGACATCTGAGGCTCTTCATTGGACACTACAACAACAGAACATTGACATGGATCCAGAGCAGCAGTTTTACACACCCAAGATAGTGGACATTGCTGCTGCTGTGATAGAGATGTATGGAGACATCTGAGTCTCTTCATTGGACACGACAACAACAGAACATTGACATGGACCCAGAGCAGCAGCTTTACACACCCAAGATAGTGGACATTGCTGCTGCTGTGATAGAGATGCATGGAGACATCTGAGGCTCTTCATTGGACACAACCACAACATAAAAAAACATATTAATGTCTGAAAGCTGAGATTGCTTTAATAAAAATGAAAAGAAACTCATCTCCAGAAACCTATTGCATTATTTAATTCATATTTCCATTCTGTTGACAGTGGGACTTGATGGTACGGAGGAAGTCTTTTTTGTTTAGTAGGGTAGTTGATTTTCTGTCCTCTGGTTGGCCAAAAGCTCCAGATTTTGCCAGAGAGTCTGCCAGTTCATTTCCAGGAATTCCAACGTAAGCTGGAAGCCATTGTGACAGAGCTGTTTACTAGGAATAGGTTTACAGATTTTGTGAGGTTTTTTAGAGAGCTTGTTACTGCTCACCCTCCTCCTTTTTTAATTAGTCGGTGGACGAGTGGGTAACACCCTCGATTCCCGACAGCCATGAACCGGGATTGAATCCTGCATTAACATTTTGTTTAATATGTGAAAAAACCTTCTCATATTATTCATTGTTTCAATTATCATAAACTAGGTTGCTCTTGTTGAGCGGTACCTAATAAAGTGATTTGGAACCGAACTCTCCTCCTTTCTAATCTGGATTGGGACCGGAAAAGGCGAAGTTATATAATGAAGTAATTAGCACTGATAGGAATGTAATAGTGATACATTTTATCTCATAGCTACATGTGAAAATGTGAAATTATAATCATGATTAGTGCAAATAATTTTTGGTCCAATTTTCTAAAAGGCCAATTTTCATCATAAAAAAAATTTCATTCTGGGAAAAAAAAGTCCCAATGGTATTAAATCACATTATTAATTAAAATATATTACAACAATTATTTCTAAAAGTATTATTTCAGATATATATTTGATTATCCTAGAAAAAAAAGTCCACTAGCAGTTATTTATTATTATTTTTTGCTTATCCCTAGTACACATCGTACAGGCCATGATAGCCATGGTGGGTAGTTAGCGACTGCTTTTACTGTAAGCGCACCATATGTCTACACATGTGAAAAGCAGTTCGACTTTGCACTTACAAATGTGCCAGAGCCCCGTTTGGTTACTTGCACTCGCTGGTGGGGTTGGACTTTTGCAAGAATCAGGAGCCATTGGAGCATTTTTTTTTTAAACAGAAAAAAGTGTCCAATGCGGGAAACGAACCCAGGTTGTAGTGGTCGAAAACCAAACGGTTTAACCAGCCTTCCCCCGACCCCCACTAGCAGTTATGAAATCATCTAACTCACTTTAATTCAACTGAAAGCTCAGATCCTTTGGGGTGTTGAAAATAAAGAGGTTAGACTGTAAAGTGACCAAATTAGCAGAAAGACTGATAGAGCACAATTTTGATTATAGCTTATAGCTACAAGAAAATAAGACCTTTAATTATAATGTATAAATTTCATTATCTCAATATTGATTGTGATTAGCTTTTGCTTTTTTATCTTCATTTGCGGTGAATCTGTAGTAATAAATTCCCTTTCCTCCAATTTACCCAGACCAATCAATTTATTAACTTGTCTTTATATAATGTTTCCTGTATATAAATATCATATTACCATTAAGGTACTATTACTTTTTTCCTGCATGTATCCTACATTTCTGCTTGGAGAATCTGTATAAGACTAAAAGGTCTTGATAAAGATTTTTGTTGTTGTTGAAAATAAGACCTAATCTAAACAAATCCATTGGATTAGGTCTTATTTTCTTGTAGCAATAATCTATAATCCAAATTTTTGAAACACTTCAATGAACCTAAGAAGTTATTCTTCCTATGAACTGAAGAAAATGGATTCCAAAGTGAATAGAGTTCAGAATCTGAAGCTCTCCTCTATTTTTTTTTTGGATTAGTTCTTATTTTCTTGTAGCTATAATCTATAATCCAAATTATGCTTCATCATTTTTGATAAGACTTCAATGGACCTAAGAAGTTATTCTTCCTATGAGCTGAAGAAAATGAATTCCATAGTGAATAGAGTTCAGGATCTGAAGCTCTGCTCTATTATGTTGGATTAGGTCTTATTTTCTTGTAGCTGAAAGACTGTTTGGCTTCTCTCCCCCCCCCCAGAATTCCTTCTGATTTATCACTGGGGAGGGGGAAAGGAGGTAAACAAACATAACTCTTAAGTCAACAAGGTTTGTTTATGACCAAATGTACCTAACCCTTTACTTTTACTATCCTCTTCAGCAGCATTTTTAAAAATATATTTGATCTTTATAGGAATATTTATCAGAAATATATAAGGTAATAAGATCACATCCAAATAAATTATGTGATAGTAACAATGCTATTATGGTCTTGTTACCCCTTTTATATTCCTTTAATCTAAAAAGGCTCAATAGAAAAATTGAACTACCCCCGCAGTACATAGCTTTTTGTAATAGCATGGATCCTGCATAAGGAATTTTAACCTCAAGTGTTTTCCCGATTTATGTATCTATTTTATTTATTTTAAACTTATTTTAAACTGAATTTCTCGCTCGCTCTCTAGGTGTGTTGATACGTGCTTGTTCGTGGCAATTCCGCTTCAATATTCAAATCTTACTTAGTTGGGTGTATATACCTCTCCGCATATTTTCTTGGATTACCTGAAGAAAAGCGTTTTGCTTGAAAGCTTGTATTTTCAATAAAAAGAAACTCACCACGTTATATTTTCGTTTTCTCTTTTGTACCAGTATATAATAGAAGTTTGAGAGCCTCACAGTTGATGTGTGCTGCAGATGGCAGTGGCATTCCAACTTCCAAGCTACCGCCACCAGCCTACCCCGCAAGAAACCCAGGCGGAGGGTCGGGCGCTCTTCGAAGACTTTGTTGTCGACCAAATCCGGGGCAAATGGCCTGAACCCAGAAGAACTCTTCGAAAATGCTGAGTGTCCTGATGAAGCCCAGCTTCTAAGAGATGAAACCATTGGCTGCGACTCACTGGATGGACAGTAAGTACTTCTCTCTATCTCTCTGATGGCATAGATACATCAGGCTGTTAGGTAGCTGATGAATTTGCTCAGGAAACCTTTTAGTATGAAGTCTTCTTCTTTCTTATCTCCACACTGGGTGAAGTAGAATGCGTCTGCCTTTGTCATTAAGACTGGGAGCACTACTCAGTGGCAGGTCGATTTAGTTCAAAAATAAATGGCCGCCTCTGACATGAGGAACAGACGCCATGTGCAGCCACTCCTAACATGGAGTACAGACTCATCCTGTATACCTGGATTAGGAGCCCTTACAGGGTACTATCAGCCGGGCCAGCTGAACCCAGGTTTTTTTAGTGAGCTTGTTACTGCTCCCACTCCTCCTTTTTCATCCTGGCTTGGGACCGGCAAGGGCGGAGTTAGTATGTATGAAGTAACCAGTCCTAACTATATATATATACAGTAGAATCTCTCTGTAAAGGACACCTAGTTTCAGAGATAAAGAGTTCCTTATGGAGAGGTGTCCTCTTATCGGAGAGTTGATATGTATTAAAAATAGTAATTTTGAAAATGAAAACTGCCTTTTGTAGAGAGGTGTCCTCTAGCATGAGTGTCCTCTCCTTGAGATTATACTGTATGTATATACCGGAGGCCCATGTGATGTTGTGATAGGCCATAATTAGTCTTCGGCCTTGTTATTTAGGATCCATATATATCTCCAGATTTCCAGTAGAGTTTAACAATTAGGAATGTCCTAACTAAGAGAGCTATGTTTCATTGTTGTTGTGTTGTTCCATTTTCCATATAGAGAGGTTGGTCATCATGGAATGCAACTTCACTCTCTTCTGCCACAATTCGCCCTCTTTGTATCTTCACACTGTTGAAATTGACAATTGCAGATATTTCTACATTATTTGATATGCAGATATTTGCATAATTTTAGTATTGTCTTATGCAAATTGACATCTCTGTCTATATAGCGCGGCCTTATTGGATTGTTAGTTAGCTAGTGGTTATTGGATAGGGCAGGCCGGCATGAGCTGCTGATGTACATATAATTTGATCTCTTGTCCTTCTTTTTAGTTTTATATCTTTTAAGTAATAAAATTTCTTCCTCTACAAATCTATATTTATTCCCAACACACACAAGCTAAGACTGTTTTATTAGATTACCAAACCAATTTTTCCTTAATTTACATATTTCCCTCTTCAATGTGTTTCCCTTCAACAATGCTGTAGGGTCCCCATTAAATCTTCTTTAAACTTCTCATGATTTAACCATGTTTACAGAGGATATACTGAGGGAACTAATCATAGTTCAATACTCTCTATTTCTCAAGTTAATTCAACATTTGAAGATAATATTGATGAGACTGAGGTGGGGATGTAATACTCAGTTTATTTAAAGACTGCAGGGCATTGTCCTGGTGGGTTATGGTTACCAAGGCCCGTTCCAGTGCTAGGTTCATGGTCCGGTCTCGGAGGGTCGTTGTTGTCTCGTCGGTGTGGCTGTAGGAGGGGTTGTAGCTGTGACAGGACATCTTTCGTTCCCTGGTTAAGGAAAAAAAAAAATAGGACGAAGGTCAAACGATAACTGGCACCTTGTATTTAAAGTATTGCCGCAAAACGGTGGTCAATGGTCAAATACAATTTATACCCGTCATCTCTGTGGTGCAGTTTCTCTGTTTAAATAATTAATTAAAAATAAACTAAAATTAAATAATTTTTACTGTTCCCGTGTACCATCGGCCGGCTACTTGTTGACACACAACAATATCTTAGAAAGAGAGTGAAAGGTAAGAAAAAATAACTATACAAACATACATAACCAACAAATTCATTGCCACCAAAATGGAGACAGCTTGCCCCCAAATAGTGACAGTTCAACAGATGTGAGAGGGTATAAATATAAGAAAAAGAACTACAGTAGAACCTCACTGTAAAGAACAACAGCTAATTGCAGAGCTAAAGTGTCCTTTAGGGAGAGGTGTCCTTTTACATGAGTGTTGCTAAATGATAAAAATGGTAATTTTGAAATTAAAACTGTCCTTTGTTGAGAGGTGTCACTAATTAAGGTTCTTTTGTACTAAAAACTTACAAAAAAAACCCACCACAAATGAACAACTGTTAGAAACAATTGTACAGAGCAGAAGGAGTGTTTTAATAGAATTAAAATAATACCCCCCTCTCTTCTCTTAGTCTGTCAATGATAGATAGCAATGGTATTAGAGAATGTACCCATTGCCAACATCTTTAGAACAGGCCATCTCAACCCATTGAATATAGAAAATAACAAAATCTACCCCACTTGCCCAAAATGTAGCTTGGCACCTGCAGCTCCAGAACACATTTTGGCTTGCATTAGATTCACTAAACAGGACCTTTGGGAGAGGCCGCTGCTTATCATAAAACAGTTTGAGGAGCGTGAACTCATGGAATTCGTGTAACCTTTACACAAGGGGATAAGAAACAACAACAACAACAACCCAATCCCATTTGAGACAGCAATATGGGAGACATGTGAATATTTCCAGTAGGGTTCAAGTTGTGGAGGACACTGGATAGTTAGGTAACTTTCTCTAACAAGAATATTTGTTCATTCTACAATCTAAAGAGAGGATTTCAATTTAGGTGATGGTTGGTACTTTTTCTTGGAATTGAGAATATCTTTTTTTTTTGCTTATCCCTAGTACACGTGGTACAGGCCATGATAATCATGGTGGGTAGAAGTAGGCGACTGCTTTTACTGTAAGTGCACCACATGTCTATACATGTGAAAAGCAGTTCGACGTTGCACTTACAAAGGTCCCAGAGCGCCGTTTGGCCACTTGCTGGTGAGGTTAGACTTTTGCATGAATTGGGGGCCATTGGAGCATTTTTTTTTTTTCAATCAGAAAAAAAGTGTCTAATGCAGGAATCGAACCTGGGTCGTAGCCAACGGTTTAGACCATCCTTTCACTGACCCCCTTCGAATATCTGAAATATTTGAAATTTTCTATTAGTTTGTGTATTGTGGGAGTCCTGAGGATGTGGCAGCCACTCTCTAGTTCAGTATAGGTGTGATAGATTTTTAAAAAAATTATTATCCCTAATACATATGGTACATTTTTTTTGCTTATCCCTACTACACATTGTACAGGCCATGATAATCATGGTGGGTAGGGGTAGGCGACTCTACCCACCATGATTATCATGGCCTGTACCACGTGTACTAGGGATAAGCAAAAAAAATAATGATGGATAGAATTTAGCGACTGCCTTTACTGTAAGTGCACTACATGTCTACACATGTGAAAAGCAGTTTGACATTTGCACTTAGAAGTAAGCCAGAGAACACTGTTTGGGTTACTTGTACTCGCTGGTGTGGTTAGATTTTTTAAAGAATCGGGAGCCATTTTAAAATGAGGAAAAATGGACCCAATGCAGGATTGTAGCAGGTTGTAGCGTTAGAAAACCAATGGTTTAGACTACTCATCCACAGAGTTTTTTGGTTTAAATGAAAGTCATGTTGAGAGAGAATTTCAAAGTATCAAACAGAAGAATGGTTGATTCACCAGAGGTTATAATTGGATGTCTCTGAAGGTCTTAGGATGGTCTTGCCATAAGTCATGCAAGAGGGAGCTACCCCTCTTAAGTCCTCTGTAGGCATTTAACATTCCTATGTTGTTAAAAATAAAAAAGGCATATCCTGGAGCACATGTGCTTTTCAGAAGGCAGAGCACCATCTAGTGGAATAGAAATCAACTTATTCATTGATTTAACCTGTTCCCTGATATTTGGCCAACTCAATTTCTTGATAAATCAAGAAAAGCCATCCACGAAATTGGGTTGGCCAAATATCGGGGAACAGGTTAAATCAATGAATAGTTGATTTCTGTTCCACCAGATGGTGCTCTGCCTTCTGAAAAGCACATGTGCTCCTTGTCAGGATATGCCTTTTTTAATTTTTAATATCAACACCTGGCCTTTTTATTTTTTATTCCTATGTTATGTAAAGAAAGGGCATTCAAGGCTCTCTGATTTCTAGGACCAAAACTGACACATTATCACATTTCTTCAGTTTCTTTACTATTTTACACAATTCAAGCATTTTGATTTTTTTTGGTTCACTTTTTATTAAGATTTTGGAATTGTTCCTTTTTTTTAAGGAGCATTCTAAAAAAAAAACAAAATTTGAGGAAAGTTTTAGCACTGTTTTCAGATCTTTATTTGTTTTTATTCTTATATTTATTTTTATACCAAAAAAAGTGGCACCTCTCCCTTTAAAAATGAATTTGGTTTATCAACCAATATGTAAAGGTGGTGAGATAGAAACAGGCCATAACACAAGTTTTGGAAAATTCAGACAAAAAAGCCAACCATAGTGAGGTGGTTCTTTCTTCATCATCATCTTTACATTCTGTGGCTATCAGGCTTTCATACCATTTTTTATTAAAACCGTGGCTAGGAAATTTTAATTCCTTAAAGAAGGCTTTTTTTTTTGGTTATACAGTTAAACCTGTCTATAGCGCCACCCCCTCTTGGAACTCACCAAAATAGGGTGCTATAGAGAGGGGGTGCTATAGACAGGTCACTTTTAATGTAAGTCGCATTGTACTAGGTATTTAAAATCGGGCACTATAGAGGAAGGCGCTATTTAGAGGGGGTGCTATAGACAGGTTTAACTGTATATATTTATTTTTTATACTAAAACTATATTTGTTAGTAGGATCTCAAGATTGGAGTTTTTTTTTTTTTTTTATCAATTCTATTTAATTTATATTTCGCTTTTAGTGTATTAATATCTTCAAATCTCTTTTCTGCCTCACTATAAGATTAAGGTTTTTAAAAATTTCTCCACTTTTTGAAATACTTTTTCTTTTTGCTTCATATTCTCCCCATAAGCATATGGACTCATGGACAAAACTTAAGGAAGTTGTACCTTTTAGCATGTATTATTGGGATTCAGACAATAACTCTGAACCTTTATTGAAGACACACGAGATAACCAAGTGTGAATGAAATTGCCTCTGTCACCTTAAAAAAAAAAAAAAAAAAAAAAAAAAAAGGTGACTTTGTTAAGCATGCCTATATCTTCATTTGAGATACCTTCACCTGTTAGTTTTCATTTTTTTGGGATTTATTTCCAGAATTTGAACCTGCTTTTAATTTTTTAATTTTCAAGTAATTCTTTTCATTGATAAAATTAATTTCTTTGTGTATTGGCATATATAATAAGTTGAGCATGTCATATTTATTTAAAATCCTTTTTATATTAAAAAATTTTTTTTTTTCAAGTTTCTTAACAATGTAAGTGTTTTTCTCACATACATTGTTGATGTAGAATAATACATGTACATTCAGAGGTTTAGACTAAGGCATCAGAATTGTAAGACCATGCATATTCCCCAGAAGTGTGGAGGTTATTATTAGGCATTATTAGGTATTATAAGGTTTGAAGCTCAAATAACCCACAAGCCTAAATATAAATAAACGAAGTAGAAAATCTTGTAAAGATCACAAGTCACACTCTATCAGATTCTTGCATCTACCATAGTATCAGATGCTAGGAACTAATCCACCAATGTATATTGGTGGTAAATAAGCAAAGTGGCAAATTCCCCATGTGTAAGCAACTAGAATAGCTAGTTTGTAAACGTTAGTTTTGATCCTTGTTCGAAATAATTTGAATGCCACTCCTCCACAAGCAGAAAGTTTAGGCCCCCAGGAAAGTCGATAGCAAATCTATAAAGTTTCTAGTCGAAATCGTGCTGGGATGTAGATAGACGAAGTTACAAGTTGTTTCCTAAAAGATTGAAGCCTGAAAGGGCTTGATAAAAAAAAAGCAGTTTTGAACAATTCTACACAAGCCGGCACGTTGCAGCTTAGATCGTCGAAATGACAAGACTATAGATCAGTGATTCTCAACCAATGTGCCGCGGTAATTTTGTGTGCCGCGAAATTCTAAAAATGTGCCGCCGAATTTTAGTCATATGATTATGTTCACGTTTGTATTGGTTTTTCTTTTTTTCTTTTTCATTTTTTTTACTTTTTAAAATAACGAAATTAGCAAATTGAATGTTAGAGATGTATATTACTTATATTTTGCATAGAAATATTGATACATAATTTGAATTTTCTTGCATTCAAGTTAGCAAAAGTGTGCCGCGAAATTCTAAAATTGTGCCGCCAAATTTTCAAATCTTTAAAATAATGCCGCAACAAAAAAAAGGTTGAGAATCACTGCTATAGATAGTAGGTGTTCTTGGAATCTACAGAACGAAAACTAGACGGGAACTAGTTAGTATTAAACAATGCCATAAACTGGTACGTAGTCGTGCATATCGACGACATAACAAGCCCATACACGTGTTAAATATAAGGTGAAAGTGTTTAGCAGAAGGCATTGAGCAGAAAAAGCAACTGATTTTATCGAATAGGCGAAAGATTAAGCTCAAACGCAAAATAGTATTAAAATAATATTCTATCACGTTGAAGTGTAAAAGGTAGGCAAGCATTGAGCAAGGTCAGTCATCGAAATTTCGTTTTTTTTTTTTAAACAGAGTTGTTCCGAAAGTTATATACAATGTAGTTTAAGTTCAAGCATTGAACAAGGTCAGAAATCGACTCGTGGAGTGTAGATGGTCTAAATGACAATCCCATACAATGGTTCTAAGAGGTAAAATTTCAGTGGAAGTGTAGTCAGAGGCCTCTCGAACACAAAAGCCCGGACATCGGCCGGGTCACGTGCAGGTGCAGACAGGGGGTGGCGTGATTCAGCCGACGGCCTTGACGCGACGCACCTCTTCCCCGACCGCCCCGGGTCGTTGTCTTCCTGCTGCCGTCCCTCGGTAATTCACCTCCTTGCCACCGCAGGGTCGGTCGGCTGTTGGCGACTTCTGAAAGCCTGGATCTATAGGGCCCTCTCTGAGTCAGGTACCCCTCACCCGCACAAATCTAGCCCGGACTAGTGATTGGCTGGGTTCAGTCGCGTGTTGCATACATAACACAGTATAGAACAAGCATGTCAAACTCAAATCCTAACACGGGCCAAATAAAAAAGTAATAAGATTATGTGGGCCGCAAAAAAGAAAACAAGTAATTAAATTTTATAGTAACATTTATGTAGATTTATTTTTAAAAATACTAATAAGAAAAAAGAAAGTAAAGTTAATATTTTCTCCCTGATATTTGGCATCTCTTTTCTGCTACCATCTTTCCTACTTCTTTAAACCTTCGTAGGTATCATATTTTGATTTATGTTGTTCATAATGACGTTTAATGTTATATAATTTTGGTACACTAATAGCATTATTACATATCAAGCAGATGATTTTATCTTTTACTTCAGAGCAAAAATACTCTAATTCCCACTTTTCTTGAAAATTCCTATGTTCGTCAGCAATTTTTCGTTTAGTTTTACTGCCACTTGGTTTTGATGAAGACATATTGAATACAAAGGTCTGAAAAAAAATTAGTAATCGCTAACACAAAATAATAAAACGTTTTAATTAATATTTAATTTTTTTTTTCAATTAATATTTTTTTAACTTACCAGACACAGAATAACTGCACAAATTATTGAACGTAACTGGCGATGTACATACGTTATGTATGTAGGTATAATATTATCAAAACTTACGACTTATGTATGGCGACCAGTGGTTCGTTATTAATAAATAAATTATGTATAACTACAATTTTTAAAAATTAGGCTACAAATTTTTATTAATTTTTTTTTAATTTATAATTTTTTTTTATTAAAATATATTGTCTGGTGGGCCGCAAATTTATTCGTTGTGGGCCGGCCGCATGAGGCCCGCGGGCCGCGAGTTTGACATGCTTGATGTAAACTTTAAAAATTGACACAAATAAATTTACTGGCAATGCGTTTCTTTTAAATATCATATCAAATATTATCTATATAATATTATCTAATTTTACCTATATTATGTAAACTTTACTACGTACATTTACTAGAAATTGTGTTAGATCCCTGCTATATTCAGCCGTTTTGTTTTGGTCTTCTGAGCTTAAGAAAGGTTTAAATGTTGCTTGTACATTTGGTATATATATACACGAATAGGAATTGGATTAATTTACCATTCTTTCTTGAAACTTTGCATTCCTCTGAAACAGCTGGTTTTTTTTTGTAGAATTATCTGTGCTGGTTGGTTATTATTCTTTCAGGTTAATCGGTCCTGGTTTACCTCCTTCAATACGATCGAACCACAGTTTTCAACTGGGTGTAAGACGTTGTTGCAAAGACGTTCTACAAATGTATTACAAGGGCGTCCTTTTGATCTGATGCCTTTAAGCAGTATTTTTAGTGGGCCATCATGTCTTGGCACGACCATCCACAATTCAGGCATTGTTTTATTATCATTTCAATGAGGCATAGGTTCTCTCCCGCTAGTTTTAGCGCTTCGTCATTTGTGACGCGTGCGTCTACAGTATTTTCAACGAACTTCTCCAGTAATCTGACGACGGCTGACGGCCCGCCATCTTGTAATGCTAGGCTTTACACTAATGACCTCAAAGTCGTTTGTGCTTTGAGTCAGTAACATTCGCCTATTTCGGGAGAGCTGCCCCCTAAATAGCGTGCACCTATTGGGTAGTGGTGTGTGTGTGTGTGAATTACATAAAAATAATGAAAATACAAACAGACATCTTCCCGTCAAAATGACGTAGGAACTCTGCCTCATCTATGAAAACTAGCAGATACGTGACAAAGCCAAAATTCAAAACTCCTGGTAAATTAAGAACGCCCAACTTTCAATTTATTTTTAAACAGAGAGGTATCTCCTTTTTGGTACCATAAATTATATGTATGTCGTAAACCCGGATAAGCCAACAAATGAGTTGGAAGCAGTCGGGGTTGAGTGGCAAAGCGTGCAGAGTAGGAAGCCCACACGGGACAGTAAGGACAAAGTTTGGGATCAAAAGGCGCTCTCCCAGGACGTCTCAAGTGGCATCAGGACCGAGTGAAAGTTGAGGACTACCAGAGGAAAGCTCGGCGTCCTGTATGAAGCCGCGGGGGCCGTCGTGAGATGACAATGGACCTAAAACTGAGCGTGCATTGGTCAGTGACTTATGTGGGTCATCTTCCTCTCCCCTGGGGTGGCAAACTGGTGTCACTTTGAGACGACTGGGAAGACGTCATACTTTATTACTTACATAATGCAGATCATGATATTTTAGAGCAATAGAGTGGTTAAGCATAATCAATAGTGTTACAATTTATATGAATTTATACTAATTTAACTATGGCCCATAGGTACAAACATAATGAAGATTTAAGCTATATTAATAAAGTTATAATTAATTACGCGAAATATGTGGTGAAAGCAGAGATGGGACAGAGTTAATGGTCATTAACATGGTACAAGCTTGAATAAGGACTATTAACTTATATAGCTTTGTTTAAATTACAATATGTATATATTTTTTTCTCATCAGACACGACTCATCGGTTGCACGAAAGGTGTCCAGGTCAATTCATATGTCCCATTTATGATCACGATACTTTTCGCAATATTTTTTTTCTCGGGATTTTTCTTTTTTGAAGGTTAAAATATACAGGCACGGAATATACAACAACAACAAAGCCTTTATTTAGGGCCTCTCGCCCCATACAGGATTCGCCAGGTCACAAGGGATGGGGAGAACACTGTGTGGCCTTTTTCCGGGATATAGTCTTGTGGAATCCAAATATCGCCATCGCTATATACCTATTCTTTGATATTTCATTAATTTGTGCCGGAAATGAAGGACAAAGTTGCCCCGTTTTATCATTTAGTTTTCGTCTTTCCTCAGACAGAGCAGCACAGTCAAATAAGTAGTGCAACATCTCCGTTGTTACGATTTATTACTTAACATAATTCAGATCATGATATTTTAGAGCAATAGAGTGGTTAAGCATAATCAATAGTCAGGCACGGAATATATAAAAAAAAGTGTGTGTGTGTTAATGAACAAAATCAACATTATTGTAACCGAATTTAAGGGGATTTAGTGATTTAGTAGATTTTCGACAACAAGGACTTGGCGTCGAAGTCCGCATTAGGCACTTTTTTCTGGAAAAACAACACTTTGATGATACTGAATCCTTTACAAGTCTCACCCTCTCTACCAATGAGTGTACGTAATCAAACAAGGCCTTGACATTCATGTAAGCTCAAAAGTCGATCTGCTTTTCACATAGGTGCATTTACAGTAAATAATAATAATAATAAAAAGTCGGTAAACTACACGAAACATGATTATTATAGCCAGTTTACTTGTGTGGGACAGGTTTAAAAAAAAACCCTACATGTTTAGATTTATGATTAAACGATAAGATTTTTAGGGGAGAATTTTTTTTTTCATTGTGACAATATCACAGCACAAACTTCCAATCATCTCAGGTCTTCAACTGGTTTAAAGACTTTGTATTTTCTTACTTTATATGGCCGTTCTTGTAGTGCATTGTCTACACACCTCTTGAAGATCAGAAATGCTCGAAAGGTGGCAGTAAGAAAAAGGCATCTCCTGATGGTGCACACACGATCATTGTCATCATCATTTATCCACCTGATCCTTCAGTGCAAGTTCACTCTTGTAACATTTTTCCCACTTAGGTAGTAAGAGATTTGTCACAATTAGTTAAACTCTTCCCCTGAAGCTTATCATTCCATCATAAGTTTATCAAAGAGATTATAGTCTTCACAGATTTAGAATATCATTTTTTTTTAAGCGACGATCTCTTCAATATTCTTTGTTATTATTTTTACTTTGAAAAAGTATCCTTAGTACATGTGCTACATACCATGATTGATAATCGTGGTGGGTAGCAAGTAACTGCTTTTTATTGTTTGTGCACCACTTGTCTACTTATGTGGAAATCAGTTCGTCTTTTGCACTTATAAATGTGCCAGGAAGGCCCTGGTTACTGCTGGGATTGGATTTTTTTCAAGAATCGGGACGTATCGAAACTTAGTTTTTCTTTAAAAATAAAAGCCCAATTCGGGATTCGATCCCGGGTCGGAGTTTGACTTTTTCAAGAATCGGGACGTATCGAAACTTAGCTTTTCTTTGAATAAAAAGCCCAATTCGGGATTCGATCCCGGGTCGGAGTTTGACTTTTTCAAGAATCGGGGCGTATCGAAACTTAGCTTTTCTTTGAATAAAAAGCCCAATTCGGGATTCGATCCCGGGTCGGAGTTTGACTTTTTCAAGAATCGGGGCGTATCGAAACTTAGCTTTTCTTTGAATAAAAAGCCCAATTCGAGATTCGATCTCGGGTCGGAGTTGGACTTTTTCAAGAATCGGTTCACCATCGAAACTTGGTTTTTCTTAAAATAAAAAGCCTAATTCGGGAATCGATCCCGGGTCGGAGTTGGACTTTTGCAAAAATCGAGACGCCATCGAAACAATTTTCTTCTTAAAAAAAAAATAATAAAAAGCACAATTCGGGAATCGATCCCGGGTAGTGACTGTCTAAAACCGACAGTTTTATACCATTCCTCCAGCTCCTATTTTTTTCCCATCGGAACCCCGACACCAGGGAGGGCACTTGTTGGCTAACGGGGCTGATCGATGTCAGCGGAGATGCTACCGTGCTACCTCCCGGGTGAGTCGGCGGTCGCGTGCTCTTTCTCTCTCTCGCTATTTATTTATTTACACGGGATATTGAAAGATCTTACCTCCTCTTACCATTTCTCCCCGCTCCTTACAAAACTCTTAAGGTTGTTCCAAAAGTTCGTGTTTTTCTTATTACTTGGCTAATAATATTACAGCAAATACATTACAACACATAATACAGCGGAGCATTGTGGGTTCGATTCCCATCCCTGGACACTTTTATTTTTCCGTTCGTCATTACTCTTCATAATTCATCCTTTCATACCTCATCCAAAAAAGTTAGAAATAGTCGATATTTCACCTTGAAATAAAATTTTAATTTTCGTTGAAAAGAAACTCATGCGGTGTAGCTTCAAGTGTCGTTTTACAATCACAGGCCGCAGTGTATTATATTGTACATAATACAATTACTTTATACATAACGGCGAATAATATTAGTATTTCAATTTTTTTTGAAGTGTTTACGAACTTTTGGGACCTTGTATTCTTGTTTTTTTTTTCTCTCAGAAAGTTGGTTGGGAACTGTTACTCCCTGCAATACACTCTGACTTCGTTTATTCACCACTACCCCCCCTACCCCTGGGATTTGGTTGAATTGAAGTCGGTGTTGAATTATATTTGGCTTATTTAAGGTAAATAGGTTGATTGTAATTATAAAAACGGTTGGTATAGAGCAAATGCTGAATTTAAGAGTTATATATACTGTATTATTTATTATTGTTATTTCTGATTTTTTTTTGCAACTTCCCCCCCCCCCCTCACCCCCTTCTCCCTTAATTGTCATTATTTCGTTTTTTTTTTTGCTTCTTAAATTTACTTCTTTAATTTATTCAAGGCTGTAATTCATAGGCAAGTAATTTATGTAATGGTGAAAGCAAATGTCTAAGCTCAAACATTTTTTTTTTTTAGAGTTTTCACTTCTTTGCAAGTAAATAGAAAACCAATGAAATACATTTTTTTTTTGTGTGTAAATAAGTATTGGAATAAAAGTGCAGACAGAATGTAAAGAAGATACAGGTGGTAAATTTTATTTGCATTATTTGGAGATGTTTTTGTTATTATTTTACCACCATGATTTTCTTCCTCTTTACATTATTGTTCTTTTTTGTTTTTACACATGTTAAACTATTCTCACATGTATTGGCTAAACATATTTTATCATTGATTTATCAAAAAGCCTCTAAGAGATCATTTTGGTGGGTTGTTGAGGTACAGCTTACCCCATGCTATGGAGTAGTACAGCTCGAAAGACATTGGTTGCTGACTTTTTTTTTTAAGGAAAAGTTTAAATATAAAAATTCATTTCTATAAAAAGGTATTAAGACCAAATCCAAACAAATTAATAGTGTGTGATGTTTCTGTAACAGAGTTGTTACCATCATCAAACAAAATAATAGATGTAAAGATCTATTGTAAATATGTAAATAAATAAAAGATTTTTATTCTCTTTTGTCTGATGATGGTAACAATGTGGTTACCGAAACATCACGCACTAATAATTTATTTGGATTTGGTCTAATTTACCTTGTAGTTCTAATATAAAATACAAATTGTACCTTATCATTTCTTTAAAAATATATAAAATTTTGTGATATTGTGATATATTGTGATTATTTGCAAAGCAATCTGATATTGGTGGGTTTTGTTCCTTGTTGTTGTTGTTTCTTATCCCCTTGTGTAAAGATTACACAAATTCTATGATTTCATGCTCCTCGAGCTGTTTTATGATAAGCAAAGATCCTGTTTAGTACATCTAATGCAAGCCAAAATGTGTTCTGGAGCTGCAGGTGCAAAGCTACATTTTGGGAAAGTGGGGTAGATCTTGTTATTATTTTGATAGATAATAAGGCACAATTTAGATTATCCGTTCTTAATTCTTCATCTCCTAATCATTTGTCATCTCTGTCACCGTTTGCTTTTTCTTTGGAATGGCGCCCTCCTATTGGTTGGCTACGATCACGCCACCTTTGCCCCCCCACTCGCTTTTTCGTTTTTGTAACTATTGTGTTGGAGCGGGTCGCTCCTTAAATAAATGCATATATTAGTTAATAACCAAATGGAATCCTCTCTTTCTTTTTCCCAGTAAGAGACACCTACGGAAGCCAACAGTACATAGACAGATAAAGCACACAGGCTATAGTTATTAACTAATATATGCATTTATTTAAGGCGCCAATTTATAATTGTAACAAATAGTATTTGAATAAAAACATTCAATCGGGTAAAACACGGGCGTTGCCCGGGTCATTCGGCTAGTAGATTATAAACACAAGGTAATAAGACCAAATCCAAATAAATAAATAGTGTGTGACATTTCGGTAACAGTGTTGTTACCATTGTCTACTTTTTTTGTACATTGTAACTGGTTACCATTGTTACTTTTGTCTGAAGATGGTAACAACGCTGTTACAGAAACGTCACACACTATTTATTTATTTGGTGTTATTACCTTGTGTTTGATAGATATTGTTCCTTACCTGCCCCATGTGTGTGTGCCACTAGGATAATGCGCACTGCCACGGTGGGGGGCCCAACAAAGAAAAGCAGGCGGCTGGGCATGGAGCTGCGAAATCTGGCTGACCAGTTTGCCAACAGTCCAGAGCGGGAGCTTGTGAAGATGAAAGCTGAACAGGTAGATCCATGGCAACTAGTCTTTCAACTATTGTCAAAATGTTTATTCCTTTTTTGTACCTTTCTCTCGATAGACATTTTTCTATATAAAAAAAAAAAAGTTGGATTTTGATTATTGATTTTGGATGTGATCCCTAGTGTAAATATGCAAAATTGGATGTTCTGCTAGCATATATCATTGCTTATGATATCATATTTGGACTTGGGTTTTATTGACAGTTTTTTTTTACTCAAGGTAACGAAATCAAATTCAAATTATTAATCAAATGTTTGTGATGTGTTTTGGTAACAGCGTTGTTACCATCTTCAGATCTTCTTCTTCTTTCTTATCTCCACTCAATCATATTAGGGTATCAAGCTTGTAGAGCTTGTTGATGGTGTCTGCTAGGGATGAGTAGAGCTCATCAATGGATGAATCAATACAGTTAATAATGTGGTTTGGGGTTGCAGGTACCATCTTCAGATAAAAGTGTCGAATAAAGAATAACTTCATGGGTCCATTGATGTCTATCAAAAAGGATATGGTGCAATTTGGATTATTGATTAATAAAGTAAGGTAATAAGACTCTATCCAAATTAATGAAATGCCACAAACAATTTCATTAATTTGGAGAGGCAGTCTTGTTACCTTATTTTTCAAATCTATAATCCAAATTGTACCTTAACAGTAGTTTTTGCCATCTTATCCTTTGTCCTTTCAGACTAAATTGTGATGATTGTGATTGTTAGTTATACTTTCTTCAGTTTCTTGTATGAAGTGCTTTTGTTTCCACCCTGAGACACTTCTGCCAGCTCATTGGTTATCTGCTAATATATCATCATTTGGTTCATTAGCCAATCAACTTGCAATGTTTTTTAAGCTCAATGGTTGTAATTGAGCAAAAAAGTGGCCATATTAACTATATGATTGTGCCATAGAAGCATAAGGTGCCTCTTCCGTCAAAATAAATATCAAAACCTGACGCCATGGAGGTTTTGATGTTTATTTGGATGGAAAGGCGCCTTATGCTTCTATGGATCAATTTCCTCTCCTGGCAAATTTATTCCTTTTTTTTTTTTTTTTTTTACGCATTAAAAATGCTTTTAATTCTGTTATTTGTTTAGCATCAATTTTGATGAGAGAGGAGTCCTTCATTTTTATAGATCAATCTCACTCCTGCCATCAAAATTTCCATCTATATTTTAGCCATAGATAGGACTTAGCCATTCTAATAACTAAACACCTCTTTGGCAGATTGTGAAGATTTCATTTGATCCCTTGTGGATCTCTCACATGAAATCGAATCCCACCCTGGACTGATGAGGGACATTACCCCGAAACCATGGCTTCCAGGTGGATGCTTCTCAAATTGGTGGAGATGCAACTTTGTAACCAACCCAAGTCTTCACTAGTTTGTGTAGATGGTCTATAGATGCATTGTTTTAGCATAAATTATGACAGGATAGATGACCTGTGGTAGATGTTTTGAAGAAATAGCCTTAGCCTTTTTAAATCAAATTATTTTCTATTTAAATACAAACTGACAAATTAAAATGGTGGCTAATATTTACATCTACCCAAACGAACTAATTATATATATATATATGTTATATTAAAATATTTTATAAAAAAAAAAAAATTATAATTTCATAGATATAAATACTCTGTATAAATCGACCGCCAGAGGTCACGCTTTCTCTATAAATACTCATTGTTGTTGTTCCCCGTTGGTCGACCCAAAACATTTGTACATTATGTAAATAATCTTTTGTTTTCCTTATTTTATTCGCCTTAAGCCAGGCAGCACTTTTATCAAATTATGTTCTTTTATATACCCCTTTATCACAATTAAAGCAATTACTGATCAAAACCATATTATTATTTTTATTTCAAGATTATTCAACCACGACTGCACCACCATAGCATAATCATCAATATGATCCAAAACAACAGAAATTTTATCTTTTTTTTTTTAAATATAATATATATATGTTATATTAAGATATTGTTTTATTTAAAAATATATTTCATAGATAAAAATATTCTGTTAAATCGGCCGCCAGAGGTCATACTTCCCATATAAATCTCATTGTTGTTCTTCCCCGTTGGTCGGCTCAAACATGTTTGTAATTATGTAAATAATATTTTGTTTTAATTATTCTTACGCCTTAAGCCAGGCATTACTTTTTACCAAATTATGTTTTTATATATTCCTTTAGAACAATAAAGGCAATTACTGATCAAAAATCCATATTATTATTTTTATTTCAAGATTATTCAACCACGACTGCACCGCCATAGCTTAATCCCCAAGATAACCAAAATTAAGATAATCTCAACAATTCAAAATACAAGCATCAAATCTTTTTTCAAAATATAAGAATAGCCGACAGGGTTTTCCCCCCTGTGAAAAGACTTATATAAGATGATCCAATATCAAGCAGAAACTCAAAAATCTTTTTTTAAAATTAATATAATATATATATAGAACTTCTATATTTTCAGGTCACAGGGTTATCAAAAAAATACAAATAATTATTCATTTTAAAATAAAACATTGTGAAGTATTATTATTTTGCATATTCATTATTTTATAAAAATATAGTTTTTAAACACTTTTAAAATATTACAAATAAAAAAAAAAAATGAAGAGCACGACTACAGACCTTTATTTTTATAGATCAATCCCGGGAAAATTTCCTTATATATTTTTCAAAAATAAATTTAGTTCCATATTACATTTAGGAATCCTATTACAGTTAGGCTGTTTAAAAAAAAAACTTGATTATAGGTGCTTGGTCTTAATCTGTAATGGTAAATTGTAGAAGCCTTGGAATAGCTGCTATTTTAGTTACAGGTTTTTAGGTTTAATTCTTCTTGAAATGTTCCTACTTATATATAGCTTTCTAAAGAAGCGGTCTGGTAGATAAAAAAAAAAAAAAAAAAAAAATTGACGAAACAGCTGGGAGGGTTCACCACTGATGAGCCAAGCCCTCCCAATATTTTTTTTTTCATCGCAGTAAGGACAGTAGAAGTTTGATTTATTTGAGAAAATAAACATTCGCGTCCTAATATCTTCATTTGATATATATAGATGGCGCGTTATCATTCTGGCTTGCATTAGATGCACTAAACAGGACCTTTGGGAGAGGCTGCTGCTTATCATAAAATAGCTTGAGGAGCATGGACTCATGGAATTTGTTAAGGCACAATTTGGATTATAGATTATAAAACAAGGTAATAAGACCAAATCCAAATAAATAAATAGTGTGTGACGTTTCGGTAACAGCGTTGTTACCATCTTCAGACAAATATAGTCAGTACTTTTGTCTGAAGATGGTAACAATGCTGTTACCGAAACGTCACACACTATTTATTTATTTGGATTTGGTCTTATTACCTTGTTTCATGGAATTTGTGTAATCTTTACACAAGGGGATAAGAAACAACAACAAGATGGCACGTTATTGCTTTGAATTAATATACAGCTCTCCTCTCTAAAATGCTCTAGTGTACGTATATGGCATGTTTGGGTGTAGTGTGTTATACATTGGTGACTGACATGTGAGAGAATGTGTGGATGGGGCAGGTGGACGTGACCCACCTGTCGAAGGAGGAGTTCTTCGAGCTGCTGTGCGAGCTGTTCAATGACCGGAGGAACACCCTGGAGCGGGTGGTGACCCTCTTCTTCTTCTGCTCGGACATCCTCATCTCCACCTTGAAGAACCTGCCCCTGCTGGGTTTTGCCTTCAGGATCTTCCAGTGGTGCCTGCAGTTCCTCAGTGGCCAAGTGTGCGAGCTGGTGCAACAGGCTGGAGGATGGGTGAGTTCCTGGCATGTTCTTGCAACCTGATGCTTGAATCTTCTTGCAAATGATCAGATACTGCAGCTTGCGATGTGTTGGGAATATTCATTTATTAAAAAAATAATTTAATTTTTAAATATAGTTCACAGAATAACTTGTGAGCGCTCTATTCGAATATAATACGGCGGAATATACACTCATGGACAAAAGGAAGTTGTACCTTTTATCATGTATATCGGGATTCAGACAACAACTTTGAAAGATATTTGATATTCAGTGACTTTTATTGAAGACACACGGGATAACCAAGTGTAAACAAAATTACCTCTGTCTCCTTAAAAAAAATAAGATGACCAGTGACACTAAAGACTTTCCATTTCCTTTTTGTCCATGAGTGTAGATATTGTACAGAGAATCCTTCGAAGAATAATTTGTGTAGATGCTAAGTATCTCTTTAACTCGTGTTTCTAATTATTAAAACATATTTTTGTTCAAGTTAAAGTAAACAAATATATATTTATTTATTATCTTAAATGTTGTTGTTTCAGAACCAAGTGTTTCATATTGGAAGCAATATCGTCTACTTTGCCTTTTTCATCACCATGACAGTGGCTGCTCTAATCTTCATCCGGAAGAATAAGCACCATTTCTGATGTGATATACTGCCATTTTGTTTGTTTTATCCATCTCGGAGTTGGACCAACACAGAGTATTATATAATATTTACATCTTCATTTATAGTATTATCTCTTTGTCACTACATATATATATATACCTTTTTTTGTTTGGATATCTTTTTTTATTGTGAAATCTCTTTCATTTTTTTCTTTCTCTCTCTTAAGCGCACATATTGAGCTTTATTTTTTCATACTTCTCTCTTTTTCTCCCTCTCTACTCTGCCATCAAAGTGTATTGTTATTTGCTCAATCATTAATACTTCCATTTTAAGATCATAGTATTGAGTTTTTTTTTTCTGGAATAAGAGATCTGACTGAATTTTTTTTTTCAAATCAGTATTTTCAATCTCTTTTTCTCGCCAGTCTTTTTTCATTATATTATATAAATGATACCCAGAAATACATTCATTAAAAAGAAAACTGCCATTTTGATTATATATATTATATATACATAACCATTTTTTTTTTCTGTTTGAGACATGATAAAGCACAATTTAGATTGATTATAAACACAAGGTAATAAAACCAAATCCAAATAAATAGTGTGTGATGTTTTGGTAACAGCATTGTTACCATCTTCAGATAAAAGTACTGAATGTAAATGTATTATTCAGTACTTTTTTCTGATAAACAATGCTGTTACCGAAAAAATCACACACTATTTATTTATTTGAATTTGGCCTTATTACCTTGTGTTTGAGACATTTTTAGCAAAAAAAAAAGAAATCTTTTAAAGAAAGGCCATATTTGTATAAAAAAAAAAGACTTTGTAATCATCTATATTTTTTGGTACTCTATCAGCTCATTCATTCAGACAATCTCTTTCAATGGCTAAAAAAAAAACTCTTTTCTTTTGTTCTTTTCTTTTTTAAATCACAATTCACATGTTTTTTTCTATTCACCTTCCAATAGTATCTTTTCCCTTTTTCTCATACATAAACAACCATCTTCAAAATTTGTGATGTTTTTTTTTTTTTATATTTTATTTACTGCTTTTCTCTCTTTTTATATTATTAATATATGTAAATACTCTTTTTTTTTATATAAAAAGTAAATAAATGGTGACAAAGTTTGTCATAACATCTAAAATATATTGTATTTTTTATATATTTCTCTCTCTCTTTCCTCTTCTTCTTAAATCAATATTTAAAGGTGAGGATATTGTCTTAATCATTTGATACATGGGATTATTTTATGGAAATTTCTATATACTCTTTTGTTTTTTTGAAAATAAAGCAAACCATAAATAAATCTTTAATTTTATAAAATAATCCCTTGCATAAATATTAAGTAAAAATCAATCATTCCTTCAGGGAAAAGTGTCTTTTCAAAAACATTTTTATTATTCTCTAGCTTTTAGGCATGGACATCCTTCTACAGGAGAATACCTGGTATGGAATGGAATGGAATACCATGTTTTCTCCTGTAGTAGGACGTCCATGCCCGAAAGCTAGAGAACAATAAAAATGTTTTTGAAAAGACACTTTTCCCTGAAGGAATGATTGATTTTTACTCAAATCTTTAATTAACAAAGGCATATATTGGATTAAAATATCATTTATTTTACCATTATTTCACTTGGATGAATGTTATGAAGGTATTATAACATTTTAATATGTGAAAAATTAGTATGAAAGTGAATCTGTACTTAGATCAGGTAGATAAATTAAGAAAAAAGGTATCTTATTGTGCGACTGAAAGTTACTGATGGCTTGCGCCATCTATTGGAATAAATATCAACTGATCAATCTCATGGAATGGGATGTAGGGGTGCAGCTTTCATTGATCATGGCACCATGACACACTTTGGTGAAAGTCTGACTTTGCCTGTAGTTGTGAGGTTATTCCTAACATGGAAGCAGATGCCTTTACTGCCTACTCTAACATGAGTACAGACGCAACTCCTCCTCCGTATCCCTGGAATAAAAATCAATGATTAATTGATATTTATTCTGATAGATGGCGCAAGTCATCAGCAACTTTCACGATCAGAAAATGCCTTTTTTTTCTTAATATTAATGTGTGTCAACAACAAACTCAGCGCCACATAATGTTATTGAATTGTCATTCTCATTGAATATAAGCAAATATTTTTTTAAAAACTTAATTCTATTGATGTTATGTGGCGCTGAGTTTGTTGTTAGCATACATTAATATGTTATAATTCCTTGATAAAGGTTCAGCCAATTGAAATATTGGTAAAATAAATGATATTTTGATCCAATATATGCCTTTTTTTAATTAATTAAATATACTCTCTATATATATATTTTTTCTGTGGATTTCTCCCGACATGTTTAAAGTAGAATGTCTTCTTTTTTTATATTTTTTCAATTTTCTTTTTTTAACAAAAAAAAATAAAAATATTTGTTTTGATTATTTTGTTAAAAGCTTTTTTTTTTTGCATTTTTTTTTCCAGAATTTTTTTTTGCTTTCTGGAATTTATGAGTTTTTTTTTTTACTTTTATTTTCTCTATATATATTTTTTGTTTACTGTGTGTGTTAAAGAAAAACTTTTTGATAGCTTTAGCATTTTTTTTTTGTGTTCTTTTTTTATGCTTATTGTTTTATAAAATTATATAATTTGATCTCACTTGCCTTTTTTTTTTTTTAAGGTTTGTATATGTTTATATTACATATATCTTTCTTTCTTTTTTTAAAGAATAATTTCTTAGTAAATTGTGGCATTCTAGACATTTTTTTTGTATTACAAGCCAATTATTCTTTACATTTTTAAAATTAATCCATAAAAAAAAAACCTAAAAAAAAATTATTTTGTTTCCCCTTAAAAAAAATTATTTTAAATTGATCTCCAGTATTTAAGATATCGTTTTGATAAAAAAAAAAAAAAAACTCTTCAAATTTTTTTTGTATATTTATAAATGAATTTCTTTTTTTTTTTGTCTATTCGTTGTAAATAAGGAACTTGCAGGCAAGTTTTAACTTTCTTCGTTTTGTGAATTTAAGATTAAATTCTTTCTCTCTTTGTCGCTTTTTAAATTATTTTTCTAATTATAATACAGTAGAACCTCCATGAGAGGATACTCATTCTAGAGGACACCTCTCTACAAAGGACAGTTTTCATTTGAAAAATGATAATTTTTACTGTTTAGTAACTTTTCGGTAAGAAGATACTTCTCTGTAAAGGACTCTTTGGCTCTGGAATTAGGTGTCCTTTACAGGGAGGTTCTACTGTAATATTTACAGTATATATATACCTCTCTAGTTAGGTGACACAATTTGGATTATAGATTATAAATACAAGGTAATAAGATATCAAAGTAAAACGTTTATGGAGATGAGTATCTTTTATTCCGGTCTTCTCAAGCTTTCGGGCTTGTCCGCCCTTTTTTTAGCATCAGGCGGCATTATATTTTCTCGATATATTGTATATGTTTCTCCTGTAGAAGGGCGGACAAGCCCGAAAGCTTGAGAAGACCGGAATAAAAGATACTCATCTCCATAAACGTTTTACTTTGATATCAGATATCTAAAGGAGATTTAAATTTATTCATCTACAAGGTAATAAGACCAAATCCAGATAAATAAATAAATAGTGTGTGACTTTTCGGTAATAATACTGTTACAGAAACATTGCACAATATTTATTTATTTGGATTTGGTCATATTACCTTGTGTCTCTAGGTATTGCACAAACAATTGATAACTTTCCTAAGTTAACTGACTACTTATAATTCAATGTTTACTACGCTGTAGTCTTTCATGAGAGACCTTACTTATCCCTAGTACACGTGGTACAGGCCATGATAATCATGATGGGTAGTTAGCGACTGCTTTTACTGTAAGCGCACCACATGTCTACACATGTGAAAAGCAGTTCGACTTTGCACTTACAAATGCCAGAGCCCCGTTTGGTTACTTGCACTTGCTGGTGGGGTTGGACTTTTGCAAGAATCGGGGGCCATTGGAGCATTTTTTTTAAACAGAAAAAAGTGTCCAATGCGGGAATCGAACCCGGGTCCTAGTGGTCGAAAACCAAACGGTTTAACCAGCCTTCCACCGACCCCCCTATGAGAGACCTTAGTCTTTAAACATGGGTAAACTTGGTGTCTCCTGGAGTGGTCTCTGATCAGAGACATCAGTTTCAGTTGAAAAACTCCTCATGACCTGGCCTGACATGGCAGAGTGTCTGTTGAGAGACAACCTCCAGGAGGGACCAGTTTTAACCATGGTTTTAGGCTATGGTCTCTCATGGGAAACTATACTTTTAAAATTTTGACCAGTTTAATCCTTTAATTTATTTTTTGATTGAAAAATAGATACAATTTGGATTATAGATTAGAAACACAAGGTGATAAGACCAAATTCAAATAAATTAATAGTGTGTGGTGTTTCGGTAATAGCTTTAGTTAATTTATATATAAACATTTTTTGGTGTTGTTTTGGTAACAGTATTGTTACCATTTTCAGAACTCCAGTATTTAGTCATCAAGTAATTTCCTTATAGTCTGTTGATGGTAACAATGGTGTTACCAAAATGTTGTATTTAGTTTCCTTAGTTTGGCATCTCTTTGAATAGTCTCATCTTCTTCTTTCTTATCTCCACACTGGGTGAAGTAAAATGTGTCTGCCTTTGTCATTAAGACTGGGAGCACTACTCAGTGGCAGGCTGACTTAGCTCCAAAAAAAAATGGCCGCCTCTGACATGAGGAACAGACGCCATGTACAGCCACTCCTAACATGGAGTACAGACGCTGCTCATCCTGTATCCCTGGATAAGAAGCCCTTACAGGGTACTATCAGCCGGGCCAGCTGAGCCCAGGTTTTTTACCGAGCTTGTTACTGCTCCTCCTCCTCCTTTTTCATCCGGGCTTGGGACCGGCAAGGGCGGAGTTTGAATAGTTTCATTATAATGTAGAACAGCGCCTCTCTTTAATTCAATCATCTATAATTGAACACTCACTTTACCTTAACTTTTTGTTTTTTTTAGAATTTTCTCTAATTTTTTAAATTTAAATATTCTTTTCTTGTCAACTAAAGATTATACAGTAGAACCTCCATGAGAGGACACCTCTCTACAAAGAACAGTTTTCATTTGTAAAATTATCATTTTTACTATTTTGACACTCTCCTGTAAGATGTCACCTTTCCCTAAAAGGACACTTTGGCTCTGCAATTAGGTGTCCTTTACAGGGAGGTTCTACTGTATATTAAAAATGCTTATTTGAATTAGTCAGAATTAAAGAAAATTTGGTTTAAATTATTGTAAGTTCAATTAATATTGAAGTTCTTTTTATCCTGCCAAATGTTAAAATTATAGTCAGTTGAATTATATAGGTTATATGTACATTGGAAGCTGGTTAATTCATACGGGCTTGGAACTGAGTACAGTTGAGTCTCCCGTGAGAGACCATAGTCTAAAAACATAGATTCTAGTTAGGTATACAATTTGGAATATAGATTAAAAACATACTTTTGGAAGTAGAAAGTCTTTATTGCTGGTCGCCTATATATTTTTTAAAGAAGACAGGCCATTTTATTCACACATGGTTATCTTTTGTGTCTTCAATAAAGGTCACTGTAATATCTTTCAGAGTTATAAAGGTACAACTTTCTTAAAATTTTTGTCCATGAGTGTAGATGAATTTGTCATAACTGGCTGGCCTTTATGGCAAATAAAAGGAACACTTGTTAGGAATTGTTAAAAGTGGCAATTCTAGAATATTTCAGTGATGTAATACTGTTTTAATTTGTATATTGTTGTAATATTGTCTATGCTAATTTGTTTTTCTGCTTATACAGTATATATTCTGTATATCACAGCTTTGTTGGATTGTTGTTGGTTGGCTAGCGGTTATTGGATAGGACAGACCGCTGATAGGTGAGAGCTGCTGGTGTGTATATAATTTAATCTCTTCTTCTTTCTTATCTCCACTCAATCATATTAAGGTATCAAGCTTGTAAAGCTTGAAACTATCATGACTGGGTGAAGTAGAATGTATCTGCCTTTCTTATTAAGACTGGGAGCACTACTCAGTGGCAGGCCGACTTAGCTCCAAAAGAAATGGCCGCCTCTGACATGAGGAACAGACACCATGTGCAGCCGCTCCTAACATGGAGTACAAACGCTGCTCATCCTGTATTCCTGGATCAGGAGCCCTCACAGGGTACTATCAGCCGGGCCAGCTGAGCCCAGGTTTTTTAGCGAGCTTGTTACTGCTCCCCCTCCTCCTTTTTCATCCGGGCTTGGGACCGGCAAAGGCGGAGTTCAGGGAAGAGTAGAGCTCATCAATGAATGAGTCAATACAGTCAATAATCTGTTTTGGGGTTGCAGGCTGAGGATTGCACTTAGTCTTGTCCTTTCTTATTGTTTATACCCTTAAGTAATAAAGGATCTTTGTAATTATCAGCCTTCTTTCTTTTCTACAAATATTTTCTCAACAGAGGAATAGTGAATTCTGTTTATTTTTATTGCTAAGGAAGGTTATAGGCCATGCTAATCAAGAAGGATTTGTTATTGCTTTTCTTTAGAAGCAACACGGTAAGATTGATAGAGGATTGGTGTTAACAGTTTTCAAGACCCACAATCAAGGGATTATTTTCTCCTTTTTAGTTCATTTTAATAAAATCTTAACTATTTTTTAAATTAATTTTTGTTTTTTGAAAGGGAATATATATATTTTTTTCTATTCTCTAGTTTATTCCCGACCATCTTGTCAACCTAGTACTCCGCCTTTGCCGGTCCCAAGCCTGGATAAAAAAGGTGTATGTATATGATGTAATAATAAAAAATAAAAGAGTGAAGCCGACAAGGTCACAGTGGGCTCCTCATCCACTATGCAGTCATGGGCCGGAAGTGAAGGTGCACTAGCGTGAAGACAAATGAAGACCACACATATAGGAACATGGTTACCTTGGTTTAAGGGTGGTTCCCGGGAAGGATGAGACTGGGACCGCTCTGGACTACATGACTACTTTCTTGGTATCGTAAAGATAGAGGCTGCCTGGCAGGCATTCATATTTCTTCAAATAAAAGACACTTCGGCCAGTAAATCTTTTTATTGTCTCGACGTTTCGCGAATATTGCGTGAGAACGCCCTTGGAGCCTTAGAATGATTTTTAACGCCTTGCCAAATGTTTTAATTTTTGTTTGCTCCTGACGAGGACAAAAGCTTTTTGTCGAAACGTCGATACAATAAAAAGATTTACTGGCCGAAGTGTCTTTTATTTGAATAAATACTTTCTTGGTGTGTCTGTCTGGGTATCTCCTCATCTGGGTCTCCTTGTCTGGACCTCCCTGTCTGCCCCAGCTTATATCCTAATTGTGACGTCAGAGGGGGAGGACGTCCAATCAGGGACTGCCATGACTATAAATCTCTCTTGTTTATACTATCCTTCCCGGCTCACCGTCCCTTTCTCTCCCGGATATCTGTTTTATTGACGCCGTTTTGTAGTTATACATGAGTTTAAATTTATATACAGCATAACAACATATACAATACGACATATATGTTCTTCTCTTCAGATAAGTTTTTGATATAATCTAAGGGCTGGACTCTCTAGGTCGACAATGTCTAAAGAAGAACATAGTGATGGATGCCAGAGCACTTCTTTATATATGTGATGACAAATTATCTCATTTAGATTGATTTCAAACAGGAATAAGTGGCAGAATATCATAAAAGTGTTTTGTATCTGCTAAAAGACATGAATATGAGTAGATTTTACATGCAGTCTAATGGCTCAATTCATTTAAGTTAGGTAACATTATGAGCTTATATCCAATATCTGGTTGGTTGCTGCTGTAATAGATCTTGGTAGAATAAACCCAATTGGTTAGTCCAATGTTGTTGTCGTGTCCAATGAAGTGCCTCAGATGTCTCCATGCATCTCTATTATAGCAGCAGCAATGTCCACTATCTTTGCTCTTCATGGGAAAATGGGTGCCGTTGCCACGTTAGTCACCTTGGAAACGAATCATAATTTGGTCAAATATTCCAAGGGTCCAGGGGGGACCGCAGGGAGGTGTGGTCGGACTTCTCCCCGCCCCCCCCTCCCCGTTAGTCCAATTGGACAGTAGATTGTGGCCCTCGTCAGTAGAGGCAATTCTATCTGAGGCTGGTAGAAGAGTTGGATTCTTTTGCTTTATTTTAAAGGAATAAATTTAGTGAGCATATAGAAAAATTCTTACCTGACATCTTCGGAAAATTTGATATTTAGTCTCACGTTAAAACAAGCTCTTTTTGTATCGTTTTGCTTTTTTCCCGTGATATTCTCCGATATTGAAACCAGGGGTTTTCTATTGGACATCATCAAATAGTAAACTTGAAGCAATTTCTTTCTCTTGAGCTCATTCTTAACACATAGAATTTTGAAGCATATTTATTCATGATAAATTGGGAAAAGCGTTTTAAAAAAACTACAAAATTAAAAAAACTCACTGTGAGAAAATTTTGTAGTTCATAGTTCTTCATATTTTTGTTATTTATGGCCGCTTTGCCTGATCAAATTCAATCAAATGCCTTGTTGAATTATTCGACATATAAATACATACTTGTACTTATTGGAGATATTTATAATCCATAAATGTTCTTTTTTAATTCCCTTTCTTCTCTTTATCTTCAAAATTGATTTTTTAGTGGATAACGTTTTTTTTTGTCTTCGTAAACTTTATGATTGGTGAAGAGAGAGATTTAGTATGCTCTTTTTAATATATATTATTTTAAAGGAGAAAGAATGTTTAGATATAGAAAAAAAATAGCATATTATTCTCTCAAATAGAAACTTATAAAACTTTTTTTTTTAGAAATTAAAAATGCTTCTTAAATATATGAATTATCTCAACCATTGTTACAATTATTCTTATTAAAAACAAACTTTTAAACTTTGATTTAACCAATGTGTCCAGGATAAATATTGTTTTAATGTCCATCTAACAGAGAGCCAAACAACAACTGACTCACCCGTGCTGGCAAGGTCACGCTCCGCTGCGTCACGTGGGAAAACATAAGTAGATGTTCTCGTACATGTTCTCAGCACATCCCCCTTTTTAAGACTTGAAATATATATATACATTACAAACTTTAAATGCATAATATAATTAATAATGAAGGCGATCCACAGGTTTAACAATTCGTCCACTCCGGGTTCTTATCTGGCCGTCTTCTGAGTCGTTAGAGGGATAATCCACAACTGGGGTCTTTTCATTTTCAGCCAGGTCCTCCTCCGAAAAGGTCGGCGTCGATGGGTCGGCTGGATATTGCACTGCAACTCCTTTTCGTAGATGGAACCTGTTTCGACGTAAAGTCCCAACTGGAGTATCAACCATATATGACCTTGGTGTCGATGCTTTCTGCTTTACAATCCCCCAGGTTCGCATATCTGTAATCCAAACCGTGTCACCTTCGGATAGCTCCTCCATGTCCGTAGCTCCGCAGCGTCGATCATATCTGGATTTCATATCCTTTCTCCTTCTCCCCTCCTTTCTTTTCAGGGTCTGAGAGTCCACCAACTTTGGATTAAGATTCTCTGGTGCAATTGGCAAGGTCGTTCGGAGTTTACGTCCCATGAGAAGCTCAGCAGGGCTGTAACCGTTCTCCAAAGGGGTCGATCGATACTCCAGGAGTCCAAGCGATGGGTCTTGATTTTTCTTGAGGATCAACTTAGCAATTTTCACACCTGCTTCTGCCATCCCATTGCTCTGCGGGAATCGAGGACTTGAAGTGACATGTGTGAATCCGTACTGCCTTGCGAAATTTGCAAATTCACGAGCAGCTCCAAATTGCGTCCCATTATCGCTTACAACAGTTTCTGGTATTCCATGTCGGGCAAATATGGATTTGCAACTACGCACCACCACACTGGCTGTGAGCCGATCCAGCTGAACCATTTCAGGATATCGAGAATAATAGTCAATGACGACTAGATACCACTTATTCTCGAACTTGAACAAATCCATTCCAATATTTTGCCACGGTCGTGTAGGAAAGTTGGTTGGTATCAAAGGTTCATGTTTTGAGACGGCTTCCTGGATACAGACACTGCACTTTCTGACCGTTTCCGCGATCTCCTCCGAAATTCCAGGCCACCATACTGTCTCACGTGCGCGAAGTCTTGTTTTTGTAATCCCGAAGTGCCCAGCATGCAACTTATCTAGGATCTCCAGTCTCATACTTGCTGGAATAACAAGACGACAGCTACGCATCAGTAGTCCATTTTGAACGCCGAGTTCATCCTTGACATGCCAATAAGAGAGCAGAGCATGTGACATCTTCTTCTTATCTGGCCAGCCTTGCTCAAGGTAGTTGACTACTGCTTTCAGGGTCGTATCTTCTTGTTGAGCTTCAAAAATCTTCGTCAACATCTCGTCTTTGTCGGTTATACTCGAGAGAACTGCATTTATATGCGCTGAGGTTTGCCGTTCGTTTTCACCTCCCTCGGTTGTAAGAAGTGGTTGTCTGGATAATGCATCGGCGTCGAGCAGCTCCTTTCCAGGGATATGCACTATTTCGAATCCAAACCTCATCATACGCATTCGGAAACGTTGCAGTCTTGGGGTCAGAGAACTCAATTCTTTCGTCGAAAATAGAGGAATGAGAGGCTTATGGTCGGTCTCAATTCGGAAACGCTTTCCAAGCAGGAAATCTTGAAAACGTTCGCAGGCCCATGTAATTGCGAGAGCCTCTTTCTCGATCTGAGCATATCGTTTTTCGGTAGGTGTCATAGTTCTAGAAGAATAAGCAACAGGTCGCCAGATTCCATTCTTACCTTCTTGCTTCAGTACCGCTCCCAAGCCGTATGAAGATGCGTCGGATGACACCATAGTTGGTTTCCTGACGTCGTATGCTGCCAAGATGGGTTGAGTCGTGAGCAATTCTTTCAACTTTCGGAATGCTCGCTCCTGGCTGCAATCCCAAACGAAGTCTTGACCTTTCACCAACAACTGGTTCAGTGGAGCCACAATTTCAGATAAATTTTCCACAAAGCGTCCCAGATGGTTCACCATGCCAAGAAATCTTCTTACGCCATGAACATCGGTCGGAGCAGGCATCTTCGCCACCGCTTCGATTTTCGCTGGATCTGGTCGGATACCGTCTTCATCCAGTATGTGCCCAAGAAAATTAATTCTTGGCACGCCGAAGACACACTTGGCCTTGTTTAGTGTAACTTTCGCCTCTTTCAGTTTTCGGAGCACTAAACGAAGAATTCGATCGTGAGTCTTGGAGTCGGAGGCAAATATCAGGATATCGTCCAGGTAACACATTACACCGTCCATGCCTTGCAAGATTATTGACATAACTTTCTGAAAATACTCTGGGGCGAGTGAGATTCCAAATGGCATTCTGCAGTATTTATATCTCTCAAAAGGAGTGATGAAGGTCGTTAAATGCTGGCAGTCCGGGCTCAACGGAATCTGGTGAAAGCCACTGTTCGCGTCCAGTTTCGAAAAGAATCTTGCTTCCCCCAGTTGCCCCAGCATGTGCTCCACCACTGGCATGGGATGCACTTCGCGCTGTACATGTTCGTTCAGCCTTGAGAGATCCACACAGAGTCGTATGTCGCCATTCGGTTTACCAGCAATCACAGTCGGTGCACACCATTCAGTCGCAACGTTAACTTGTGCTATGATTCCCGCCTTCTCGAGCTCTTCCAATCTTGTTCTGAGCTTTTCCATCAAAGGTATTGGTACCCGTCGAGGAGTATGCACAGCATATGGTTTTGCTCCAGGTTTCAATTTGATTTCGTAAGGGTTTCCGATCTGTCCCAGTCCTTCAAATACTTCAGGGAATTCCTTGATCGGGTTAATTCTCGTCGCAGCCACTTCAATCCGCCTCGCCAGGTTCAAGAGCTCACATGCCCGGCGACTCAGAAGAGGTTCACTCAAACGACGAATGACATAAATCTTCTCCTTGATTTCATAATTGCCATTTCGCAGCGTTGATATAAACATACCCACAGTCTGAAGTTCGGAGAATTCAGCAGCTCTAATGTTGATATCACTTTTCACTAGTCGTTGCTGTCCCATTATCTTCTTGAAGAGACACAGAGGAACACATGTAACATCCGCCTGGGAGTCGAGCTTGAACTTCACCTTTTTCCCGTTCACTTGGATTTCTGCTGTCCATCGCCTCCTGCACTCGCGTTCATCATCATCGAGATTAGATGAATCCTCCACAGCTGAGACCTCCAGGAGAAAACCAATTTCTTTATCAAGTTCAGAAACAGCTTTGACTTCCGCAGTCTTCGTCTGCTTATCTGTGCAGCAATTTGCAAAATGGCCTGTTTTTGAACACAGGTTACATTTCTGTCCTTCAGCACGGCAAGCCTGTCCTTCCCTGTGGGTGAAACCTCCGCACTTTGGACATCGTGATCTTGTTTTGGCTGACTTCTCCTTCTTCCTCGAAGGCTGCTGTTGTTGTTTCGGTGATTGTTTCTTCGAGTTGAACTTCACCTGATTGACCTTTTGGCTTGTTGAGGGACGCTGCAGGTCGACTTGCTGCTGTCGAACGGCTTCCTGCTGTCGAACCATTTTCACCGCCTTTTCCAAAGTCAGTTCGCTGTCCAACTGCATTCTTTCAGATAAAGCTTTGTCCCTCACTCCAACCACTATTCGGTCACGGATCAACTGCTCATGAAGACCCTCAAATTCGCAACTATCAGCCAATTTGTACAATGAAGTGATGAATTCGTCCACTGGCTCCCGATCCTCTTGGATTCTTGAATTAAATTTCGCACGTTCGTAGATAATATTCTTCCTGACACAGAAGTGGCTGTCGAACGCCTTGAGGACGGAATCAATTTTCGTTGCCTCTTCCTCCTTTTCGAACTTGAAGGTCCTGAATATATCATCCGCGCGGTCGCCCATCAAGTACATGAACAAATCAATCTTGTCCGCCTCCTCTTTCTTCTTCATTCCACTGACCACGAGGTATCGTTCGAATCTTTTCCTCCATTTGGGCCATTCGTTGGGAGTCGAGAAGTCGAAAGTTTCTTGAGGTTGAATCTGAGCCATGTTGAATTATCTTCCAAGGTACGCAAAAATCGATATTTTGCGATATACGGGTTCGTATTTTATCCAGTTATCGCTGCCACCATGTTTTAATGTCCATCTAACAGAGAGCCAAACAACAACTGACTCACCCGTGCTGGCAAGGTCACGCTCCGCTGCGTCACGTGGGAAAACATAAGTAGATGTTCTCGTACATGTTCTCAGCACAAATATATTCTCGAAATATCGATCCTTTTGGCATTTATTCTTTTTTTTTTCAATGTGGTGATAGCACAAATGGAATTGATTTCTGTAATGATTTTTTTTTCTGGAAACTTTGTTTTATCAATGATGTGTTTGAGTTTTATTTTAGAACTTGTTTCGTGCTAAATTTAACTTGAAATAGTTCATTTTTCGTATGAAACTATCACACATAAATTAATCATTAACAAAAACTTGTATTGTGAAACGACATTTGAAATACTACGGAAAACGGAAAAATAAAAGTGTCCAGGGATGAGAGTTCCCATCCCTGGACACTTTGATTTTTCCGTTTATCATTACTCTTCACAATTCACCCTTTCATACCTCATCCAAAAGGTTAGAAATAATCGTTATTTCTCCTTGAAATAAATTTTGAATTTTCGCTGAAAAGAAACACATGCGGGATAGTATTTCAAATGTCGTTTTACAATCACAAGCCGCATTATATTATATTGTATTATAAACTTGTATATAATATTTTATGAAAAAGGCATCTCCTTATCGTGCAACTGAAAGTTGCTGATTGCTAACCACGAACGCGTTTCGTGCTTTTGGTCCTCATCAGCGTGGTATTTTTTTTACATTGTATATATTAAAAAAAAAAAAAAAGAGAGAATTTCCTGACCGCTTACATGAGTATTTTAGATGGCAGAGCGCCATATAGTGGAGTAAAAATAAACAAAACGTTTATTTAACTTGATTCGTGATATTTGGCCAACCCAATTTCTTGATAAATCAAGAAAAGCCAACCACAAACGCTTTCGGGCTGTTGCTCCTCGTCAGCATGGTGCAGGTTGTACCTCAACGGCCAAAAGTTAGTACTTGAGGCTTCCTGATAAATCAAGAAATGGCTATTTATATATTAAATACTAGCGGACGTACCCGGCTTCGCCCGGGTTTTACCCGAGTAAAGGTTTGTCTAACGAATCTCTCGATAAAGTGAACATTTTTTCCCGGTCCCTTGAAAAATACTCGATAAGTTGAATAAAATCAATATTAATTGGTTCCCTCGGTAATTGGAAGTTAAAGGAATAGTATCTTGCCTTGGAATTGTATCATTATTCTTGTATGGACGTACCCGGCTTCGCCCGGGTTTTACCCGAGTAAAGGTTTGTCTAACGAATCTTTCAATAAAGTGAACATTTTTTCCCGGTCCCTTGAAAAATACTCGATAAGTTGAATAAAATCAATATTAATTGGTTCCCTCGGTAATAGGAAGTTAAAGGAATAGTATCTTGCCTTGGAATTGTATCATTATTCTTGTCTCAAATAAATTGCCGTGTCATCCTGAATTTTGTCTTTCCTAATTTTCTACATTACAAAATCATCGTATCATCATGATAATATTTAGAGCAGATTGTTGAATTATAACAGATAAATTAGAATATTTATCTTGATTATTTTAAAGCGAAAAGTTATTTCAAAAATTTATTTGCTAGAAACCTTCCCAGTACTATACTAAATAACTTCCCAAAGTTTCATGGCGTTCCAATGAGTAGTTTGGTCAGGCATAAAGGACACACACACATACATTCATTTATATATATTAAAATATATATATATATATATATTTTTTGTTGTTTTCTCTCTCTTGTGTATAGATATCAAAATTTATAATCTGTTATTAAAATAATAAATATTTTCAATCCATTCATAATTCTAATTATACAATTCGCACAATTTTTCCAAGCGGAAATCCTACACAGTTCTATCCAAATTTTATAGTCACTCAATTTGTCACATTACACGTACAATTCCAGATATACTTACATAAAAGAGGTCTATCAGAAACATCAAATTGTTCCTACGGAGAAACTGAACAAACTGCTCTTCACCTTATCTACGACTGTCCGAACTTTACAGAAGTGAGACATCGATTGTTCCCTGATCTAACTCTTTCACCTCAGCCACTTTGTCTCCGCTGGTTCAAAATCACTTTATTAGGTACCGCTCAACAAGAGAAACCTAGTTTATGATGGTTGAAACAGTGAATAACATGTGAAGGTTATTCACATATTAAACAAAATGTTAACGCGGGATTCAATCCCGGTTCATGACTGTCGGGATTCGAGGGTGTTACCCACTCGTCCACCGACTTTTTTCCCACTTTGTCTATATAAATTTTATGAACTCCGTCGAATAATACATGTAAATTTGTAAATATTTAATTCTAAGTTTTAATTTGTTTGTTGTTTTGTTTCCTCTGTAATAGGCGCAAATATTTCAATTTCGCGCCTGGTTGATTGACAAAAGTTACTATTTACGGGTTAACACACAAATACAATATACTAGGGCCTACAGTAAGAGTAACTTAAACACAGAAAAATCGTGGACTCAAAAGTACAACACACAAAAAAAGTAAATAATAAACCACAATTTGTTAAATAAAATAAAAAACAGTACTTAGCTTTATTGCTGCTTAGGTAGGGATCGGACCGGGGTTACACAAGTATGCGCCGAGATTGCCAGACAGGGATATAGCACGCAGAGAACACTTTAAGTGTCCCCACAAGATAATCCACCACACTGGCGTCGACTCATACCATAGCCCCCTTTATATACAAACATGGCCACATTCGTCCAATGAGAAGGCGGGAGAGATTTGCTCACAAACAAACGAAAACACAAATTATTTCCACTAAAACCTGAGATAAGATATGATAAGATTGCAAATATTTGTCAATATAATTTGACAAAAGGTATCTTTCCCAAAAAAAAAAAAAAAAGAAACTAACAAATCTCCCAAACCTTCCCATTGTCCCGTAAGGAAAACCTCCCGCTGTCGGGAGGGAAAAAGCTCACGGGAGCCATGTTATAAAGAAACAAACAAAAAAAAACTAAAGAGAGGAGAAGTAGGCATCCGGGTCGTTCCATAAAGGCGCCTTCCATCTTGCTCCTCCCAAAAGAAACTTGAAAAAAAAAAAAAATCTGCGCAAACTACGTGAGTTACCATGAGTGATTACCAAACACACACATATATAATATGCTTTAGTATACAGAGTTTAATGGGGGACCAAATAAGCTCTCATCTGGGACCGGCTGGGTATGTTAGGTAGAGACTTAGGGTACTGACAGACGCTCACTTGATGAGAAACCGAACGATCCAATTCCATTCAGTTCTCTCAAGTCCAAGAGCTAAAAGCTCTTCTTAACGTCTGTTTCTAAGCGCTTTCATCCTATCGACATGTACAACTTTCACATCGTGCATGGTGACCCCTCTTACTCTAAAGTTAACATCGGAGACCCTAGCTTCCACACGGAAAGGCCCATAGACGTTGGAGTAACCTTCAGTCTTAGGAACAGCTAGCATTACCAGATCTCCTCTGTCGAAACTTCTGGAATAAGGTGGCCTAGGATTCATAAGCTTTTTAGCAGAATTACCTGACATGAACTGTCTGACAGTCTCCTTTGCTTTCCGCATCACCCTTAACCTCTCAGCCCAAGTAGGCTTCCTAAAACTATTAACAGACCCAGCACTACACTCACAGTTTCTGTTAAACTCAGTAGGTGGCAACTTTACAGCCTCGTTTTCAATGCGCTTCACTGATTTCTCCTCGAAGGAGCTTGAAACCATCGGTCTATGCACACTGACAACGTAGCTAAGGTCTACATAATCTCGGTCTTCTGGTTTCAAGGAAATCATGTTGCAACCCTCCCGTATGGCAGGTAACGGGATATTGAATCTCCTTATATCATTGATTCCCAGAATCCCGTCGTAGGCCTTATCTCCGAGTGACATTAGCCAAAACCTTATCTCTCCCAGCTCAATGCCGTTTTCGTTACCAACTCTACAGGTTTTAACACGTGTAAGTGTCTGCTCTTGGCCTGTCACTGACACTATACGTAAAGTTTTAAGTGCATCGTCCCAATTCTCCTTCAAGACCTTACACTTTTCGGAATCAATAATACTGACTTGGCTTCCTGTATCGTATAACAGGTGCCACATATTGCCGTTAATATTAACCTTAACTATTGGCAGATTTCCATACGGATCTCCGCATATGAACGTATGTTCACTATCTCGGCATTGTCAAGAGTATTGCGGTTGTCAAACATAGAAGACTGTCTTGAGCAACAATCACTAGCTATATGTCCTAATCTACACTCAGATGGACTCAGCCTGATTTCGCCCAACAAATTAGTCAGTTTTTCTATCTCACCTCTAAGATCTGTAATACCCTGCTCATTTTCGTGCTTCATCCTGTTTACACTGGCACTAAGCATCTTCATCTCACTCTTAATGCTATTTATTTCTTCAACCCCTTCTACTGAACATACCCCTTTCATAAAGCTGCAACGGTGTTCTACACTATCCTCCGTGGCCATGACACTGACTGCTTTGTCTATTGATTTAGCCTCACTGCGAACAATAGCCTCTCTATACTTATCGAGCACATTTTCGAGGAAAATTTCGAACACTAGGCTATCGTCAAAACTGTACTCTACTTTATCTCTAATGGCCAGGAATCTTTCTTTAAAAACCATAGGACTTTCCCCAACTCTCTGCTTAAGACCTTCTATTAATTTAAGGCATTCCCTAATACCACGCGCTTTCTTAGGGTACAATATGTTCAGTTTACTAGCAATACTTTTGAAACTGCTATCGTTACGGATACCCATCTCCTCTAAGCTAAACCTAACTTCAGGGGATAGAGCCTCGAACATGAGCAGTGCTTTGACCTCAGGATCCCATTTGCCTACTCGAGCTTTAAGCTCGACTTCCCGAATGAAAGATTCGAGATCAACCCCATTAAACACTGACAGGTTAAGCATAGAGTTCACAAACATGATGGAGTACAAAAAAAAAGTAATAAACCACACAATCAAAGAAAAAAACCTCACGTAAAATTACAGGAATTTACACGTGCAAAACACCAGTAATCCTGGCAGGCTCGCCAATGACAAAGGTTACTAATTACGGGTTAACACACAAATACAATATACTAGGGCCTACAGTAAGAGTAACTTAAACACAGAAAAATCGTGGACTCAAAAGTACAACACACAAAAAAAGTAAATAATAAACCACAATTTGTTAAATAAAATAAAAAACAGTACTTAGCTTTATTGCTGCTTAGGTAGGGATCGGACCGGGGTTACACAAGTATGCGCCGAGATTGCCAGACAGGGATATAGCACGCAGAGAACACTTTAAGTGTCCCCACAAGATAATCCACCACACTGGCGTCGACTCATACCATAGCCCCCTTTATATACAAACATGGCCACATTCGTCCAATGAGAAGGCGGGAGAGATTTGCTCACAAACAAACGAAAACACAAATTATTTCCACTAAAACCTGAGATAAGATATGATAAGATTGCAAATATTTGTCAATATAATTTGACAGATTAATAAAAAAAAAATATTTATATATTTTGCTACAATATATTGTTAAAATTTTACACAAAAATAAATTTACTGGCAATGCGTTTCTTTTAAATATCATCAAATATTATCTCTACAGTCCTTACTGCAATGATATGAGTTATTGAATGAGAGGGTTTGGCTCATCAGTAGTGTCAGTAAGGTCTGTAGAGATAATATTTGATGATATTTAAAAGAAACGCATTGTCAGTAAATTTATTTGTGTAAAACTTTAACGATAGATGGCAATTTAATTTACTAAACAATATATTGTACTAGCCGAATGACCCGGGCCACGCCCGGGTTTTACCCGATTAAATGTTTTATTAAAATACTTTTCTTTACAATTATAAATTGGCGTCGTGGATGGCACTCTTTTGAAACGTCCCGCTTCAATCTTTGTGTGTTTTTAAAATACAAAAATAAAAATGTAAATTTTCACAACGATATTTGAAAATTGTATTATTAAGATTTTTTGTATGAATATATTTTAAAAATGATATATACATAAAATGATATGATAATGATAGCAAGTGATTTCTTGTTTCTACCCTGTCATTACGTCACTCAAGGTCACCGTCGCGCCACGTGGTGGCGCAGCAAACGATGACACGTGATCGTAGCCGACCAATAGGAGGGCGCCGGCAAACCGTGACAGAGGCGGCCGATGACTGATTGATTAGGAAAGACGCTCGTAACTGTATATAGAATTCTATAATAACTAATGTATTCTATAATAAAATAATAACTCTCCACAATAGATTTGTATAATCTAAAATACGTTAAACTGCTTCTTGACAAACTAGAAATATATAGTTGTAAATTCCTAGCAGAGTGATAATAGCTGCATATCTTTTTTTTTTTTAATTATCGCTAGTACAAACGTGGTACAGGCCATGATAATCATGGTGGGTAGAAGTTGGCGACTACTTTTTTACTGTAAGTGATGTCTATACATGTGTAGTTAGTACGTAGTTCGACTTTTGCACTTATAAATGTGCCAGAGCCTCGTTTGATTATTTGCACTCGTTGGTGGGGGTTAAACTTTTGCAAGAATCGGGGGCCATTGAAGCATTTTTTTTTATTTAGAAAAAAGTGTCCAATGCGGGATTCGATCCTGGGTCGTAGCGGTCGAAACCCACAGGTTAGACCACCCTTCTACCGACCCCCACGCTGCATATGTAATTGTTGATAAAGGGAAGATGTTTTCTTTCCTCTTTTCGCTCTCCACTTCTCCCATCCATATTTCCAATTTTTTTTCTTATTTTTTCCCTTATAATCTGTATATATTTACCATATGTATATAATCTTTCTCCATTTTTTTATTTCTCACTTTCATAGGTTTCCCCGTCTTGTAACCCCAAGGAGAATCCTCTGTAAGACCCGTGTGTCTTAATAAAGGCTTTTGTGTGTGTGATAAAGGGAAGGATAGCCGTTCTAACAAGGTTTATTGTCACCATCTTGCGGGCATTCCGGCTGATCGCTGCACAGTTCCACAGTGGTCTCCTGTGGTTTTGAACAAGTTGATTGGGTTGTCAGGAATCTCCACAGGTTGACGTCCCTCTCCCACTTGTGCTGGTCCAAGTAATTGCAGGTCGTCACAGATTTCTCTGGTCCAAACACCGTGCTGAACACACAGACATTTTCTTCTGTTTTAAACATCGTTGAGGTATCAGATAAACTAACTGATGAGCCAGGTCCTTCCATTAATTTTTCCATTGCAGTAAGGGCAGTAGAAATTGTTTAATTTTCAAAAGAATCATACGCGTCTATAACAGTTTCGAATTTTCATAACAGATTTACTGTTTAGCAAAACGTACAAAAACAACTTATAAATGTTTCTTTTATTATAAAAGAAAAACGTATCTGTTATTTTTGACTTTTTACTTAAAGAGATTTACTATTTTTCAGAGACACAATTATAGAGCTCAATATTCACAATCAACATTATCCTGAATCAAAACAAAGCTTTAGTAGATTCCTGATTCGAATCCTTGCATGCTCGTACATTTCCTTTACTCCTTCGGTTTTAAACATCGTTGAGGTATCAGCTATATATAGATGTGTAGAAACCAAAGTACATTGCCTTTACAAATTCTGATTACAGATTAAAAAATGATTCCATGTTCGAATTCTGGCAGGATTACTTATGATTCCTTTAGTTCTGTGTCAAATATCGCTGGTGGAAAGTTTTCAGCGAATATTCCACTAAATGAGACAGTTATGGAATTTGATTTTCACCATTAACTCCGCCTTTGCTGGTCTCAAGCCCGGATGAAAAAGGAGGAGGGGGAGCAATAATAAGCTCACTAAAAACCTGGGTTAAGCTGGCACGACTGATAGTACCCTGTAAGGACTCCTGATCCAGGATACAGGGATACAGGATGAGCAGCGTTTGTACTCCATATTAGGAGCGGCTGCACATGGTGTCTGTTCCTCCTGTCAGAGGTAACCATTTCATATTAGAATTAAGTCGGCCTGTCACTGAGTAGTGCTCCCAGTCTTAATGACAAAGGCATTCTACTTCACCCAGTAGATATGAAAGAAGAAGAAGATTATCACTATTTATTTTAATTTGTGCCAAAAATAGTTGAATGGAGTATCTCAGCTAATGTCCAACATATTTAGCCCTCGGTGATGTTTTTAATTTCAAAGTATTGGTCAAATACATTATCTTGATAAATCAAGAGATGCGTGGTGGTTAGCTTATCTTGATTTACCAAGAATGAATATTCAACCATTAGTGTAGAGAGAATATTTACAAAAAAAAAAATCAACAATAAGTTGGTATATTTTCCGATAGATGGCGAAAACCATAAGCAACTTCCATTTGCACGATCAGTAATGCCTTTTTCTTAAAATTATTTATACTTTCATAACTCAAACTACGCTACCCAGATTTTACGAATTCTTGAGTTGAATGGTTCTTCGCTTTTTTCCATGTGTGTCCGCCATCTTCAGTATGTTCCTTGTTTTGAAACAGATGGGAGAGCTCTACGTGTTCATTTACAATTCTACGATTTGCCAAAGTTGATGTTTGTTTTGCTACACGTTTTAGGAACTCGTTTTATAGTTTTAGCATGTATATTGGGATTCAGACAAAATCTCTGAAAGATATTTGATACGCATTGATCTTTATTGAAGAGAAACAAGAGATAACCAAGTGTGAACAAAATTTCCTCTGTCGCCTTCAAATAAACAGACAACATGCGAAATCAAAGATATTCTAATTTCTTAAGTTTTATCCACGAGTGTAGACAACAACTTCCTGTTCCAAAATCACTTTATTAGGTACCGCTCAACAAGAGCAACCTAGTTTATGATAATTGCAACAATGACTAATATGTGAAGGTTATTCACATATTAAACAAAATGTTAACGCGGGGTTCAATCCCGGTTCATGGCTGTCGGGAATCGAGGGTGTTACCCACTTGTCCACCGATTTCTTTTCTTGGGAACAACTTTTTGATTACCATTACTATATTGCAATAATATAAAAGAACAAAAAAAAAAAAGCTTCTTGGAGAACGATGTCGTTCGAAAGCTAGCGGAATAAACGTGTTCTACACAAGAAGCTCCTTTTTTTCTATTATATTATCGCAATATCCATGAGTGTACTTTAGGAGACTTACTTGATGGTATGAGTGGCTTCTAGTGCAAGAGCCTGTCCCGTCTGGACATGCACAATGACCACGTCGCATCCAGACTGCACACACACGTGCAATAGTGAATCAAATTTATAAATTCAATTGCAATGTGTTTCTTAAAAAAGTCGGTGGACGAGTGGGTAACACCCTCGATTCCCGACAGTCATGAACCGGGATTGAATCCCGCGTTAACATTTTGTTTAATACGTGAATAACCATCACATATTATTCACTAGACGAATGGCCCGGGCAACGCCCGGGTTTTACCTGAGTGCGTATATATTTTAAAAACGTTTTAATTCAAATACTATTCGTTACAATTATAAATTGGCGCCATGGATGTCACTCTTGTGAAACATCCCGTTCCAAACTGTGTGTTTTTAAAATGTTTTAATTAAAATACTATTCAAAATACAATATAACGCGGCTGATGATTGTAAAACGAAAATTAAAATTACACCGCGAATGTTTCTTTTATAAAAATCGAAATTTATTTTCAAAGAGAAATAGCGACATTTCTAACTTTGAGAATGAGGCATGGAAAGGTGAAACATGAAGAGCAATGGCGAACGGAAAAATAAAAAGTGTCCAGGGGCGGGAATCGAACCCACACCCTTCTGCTTACCGGGCAGGTGCCTTGTCCACTCGGCTACCCTGGACGTATTTTTCCGTTCGTAACTTATACTTAAAGTAACATTTAAAATACAATATAACGCGGCTGATGATTGTAAAACGAAAATTAAAATTACACCGCGAATGTTTCTTTTATAAAAATCGAAATTTATTTTCAAAGAGAAATAGCGACATTTCTAACTTTGAGAATGAGGCATGGAAAGGTGAAACATGAAGAGCAATGGCGAACGGAAAAATAAAAAGTGTCCAGGGGCGGGAATCGAACCCACACCCTTCTGCTTACCGTGCAGGTGCCTTGTCCACTCGGCTACCCTGGACGTATTTTTCCGTTCGTAACTTATACTTAAAGTAACATTTAAAATACAATATAACGCGGCTGATGATTGTAAAACGAAAATTAAAATTACACCGCGAATGTTTCTTTTATAAAAATCGAAATTTATTTTCGATTCGATTCCCGCCCCTGGACACTTTTTATTTTTCCGTTCGCCATTGCTCTTCATGTTTCACCTTTCCATGCCTCATTCTCAAAGTTAGAAATGTCGCTATTTCTCTTTGAAAATAAATTTCGATTTTTATAAAAGAAACATTCGCGGTGTAATTTTAATTTTCGTTTTAAAATACTATTCGTTACAATTATAAATTGGCGCCGTGGATGTCTCTCTTGTGAAACGTCCCGCCCCAAACTGTGTGTGTCTTGAAAATATAAAAATAAAAATGTGAATTTTCATAAAGATTTCATCATGTCGATTTTTTTTTTTGCATCTCACCTACTAAATCGATAGAGATAATTACATTTGCAACATGAACTTAGGTATATTGACTAAATAGAAAACTGCATAGTAATAAAGATCATTTTTTAAAGGCACCATATCGTTTTTTTTTTCAATAAAATCGAAACAAAAATTAACGATAAATAACGATAATTGCCTTAAAAAGAAATTGCCTTAAAAAAAAGAAACATTCGCGGTGATTTTGTCTTGCATTCGTTTATACAATTATAATATACGAATGACCCGGGCAACGCCCGGGTTTTACCCGATTAAATGCTTTTATTCAAATACTATTTGTTACAATTATAAATTGGCGCCGTGGATGTCATTCTTGTATAATATATAAATGAGTTTTAAAAATTGTAAAAAAAAAAAAAATGCATCGGCCGGGAATCGAACCTGGGCCGCCCGCGTGGCAGGCGAGCATTCTACCACTGAACCACCGATGGTTATGAAAATTCCCATCCGTGAGCTTCAGACAAACAAACAGACAGAATAAGGCAAATATATAAGTAGATTGTTGCAATTATCATAAACTAGGTTGCTCTTGTTAAGCGGTACCTAATAAAGTGATTTTGAAACAAGAATGTGTTTCTTTTCAATAATATTATCTCTGCAGACCTTACTGCAATGATATAAGTTATTGAATGAGAGGGCTTGGTTCATCAGTAGTGAACCCTCTCAGCGGTTTCTCCAAATTAATCTCTAGACCGCTCTACTATTGTATTGTATTGGGATATACCCTGTATTTACTATGGAAGGTAGCTTTGGGGTGTTTAGTGAACATATGGACATAAGCTTATAGGTCTGTAGAGGTATATACATAGATGAATATTATTTGATGATATTGTTGAAAAGAAACTCACGCTATAGTCTCCACTATCTTGCAAATATATATTTATAGTAGCCAAAGAAATGTAAATTGTCACAAATTTACAAAAAATATCGTTATAAACACCAAATAATTGTTATCAGAATAATTTTTGGTTGGTTGATTAGTGGATTGTATTGTATTGGGAATGTCTCCTGATTGAATAAACTGGTGGCTGGCTGTATTTCTGTCTTCTCAGAGCTTCCTTTTTATGACTATTCTTTTTGACAGATTGCTAAATCCATTAGAAAATTTTAGTTACACAATCATAAGATGCTTTTCTATTAATATATATATGTTTTTAGACTTAAAAACGCCATTATTTATACTATAGAGCGATCTGTGCAGAAGACGACCTCCTTGTAAAGGACAGCACCCCTAGTTGCAGAGATAAAATGTCCTTTAGGGAGAGATGTCCTCTTACTAGAGAGTTGCTAAATAGTTGAAATGGTATTTTTGCAAAAATGAAAACTGTCCCTTATAGGCGTCTCTAAGAGCATGCCTCTTTTTTAAAAATATAGTAGCGATTGCTAAGCCAGCGACAAAGAATGAAAGTAATTTTCTGTGCTATAAGCCAGTATATGATTGTCACTTGGAGTGTTAACCGTATATGGGTTATGTATGTGAGTGCCAAGAATATTCCATTTTTGTCAATCTGAGAGACAGTTAGTGTTATTGTGTTGCTGAGTCCGAAGGTCACATTTCACTTTATTCAGACAAAGGATATAAAGAAATGTTCGAAGGATATTTGGTAGATTTACCATGACAGGTTGTCCTTCCATCTCTAGACGGAAGTTCTTGTCCCGCGGGAGAATCTTCCAATGGCAGTCAGCAGAGCGGTCTGTGCAGAAGACGGCATCCTGAGGAGTCTGGAAGATGAGCTGACTCCGTAGGTACAACTGAGAACATACACAACTCTTCTAGGTGTGGATTTAAGACAAAAATGAGATGCCGCCAGAGATGGTAGTATATGTGTGAGTCTTGTGCATTTTGTAAACGTTTTTTGGCTTGTTTCTATATAAAATTCGCGTGAGGTTTCATGTTTTAGATCTCTAAGAATGTCCTTGTCTCTGATCTAATAAAATACATATTAGATATTATATCTAAAATATCTTATAGAAACTAGCTTTAAAATATTTTCTCTCTAAATCCAATCCAATTTATATGATACTACACGTGTACACTCATCAACAAAACTTTCATAAAAGTGAAAATAGAATTTTCTAAAAAAAAAGAAGAAAAATATCAATAAAAACATCAAATGAGAGAAATTCATATAAAATTCGCTCATCAATTAATAATTTTAAGAAAAAAAAATAGCATAGATTAGTACAAGGAATTAACAAAACGCAATAAAAACCATATTTCCATAAAACAAAAAAAAAAAAAAGCGTAAAATGACAAGAGGAAAATAAAAATAAATTGAGGGGAGAGGGTTATCAAATTAGTGTTTATACTGATCCTATCATCTCGGGAATAAAATAATAAATGATGATTATTATCACCTTTTAATCCCCTCATTTATTCTTTTTTCCTCCCCACCAAACGACCCTGAGAAACGCCCTGCTTAATCTGTGAATTTATTTTTTATTTTTTTTGACCCCGGACTCCTCTTTATTTTAATAAAAATGGCGGCCACAAATATTTTAGGCCAAACGAGAAAATAATTATAGTAATCAGACGCTCACAAAATAAGAGAAGGTGTAAATTAAATTTCCACATTCGTATTAACATAAGGACATCCCATTCGCCATTATGGAAATAGGGGTTGCTACATCTATGTAATTATTTATTTTGGTCCAAATGCAGATATTTGTCGTATGTATTCTAAATATTGTTTATTTAAATACTTTTATTGATCTAGATTTTTTTCTTAAGTGAAACTTATTAATTTTCCTAAAATATTTGATAACGATCTCTCTCTAGAGAATAATTGAATTAAAAAAAACTTTATATAAATAAATAGAAAATGTATTTGTTTTCTTGATTCATATAGAAATCCACAATTATCTGGACAAAATTTTACCAGAATTGGTCTGTAAGAAGTCACTTTCATAATTTGAACCCGGAAACGGTTGTAATGATATATTCTTTGATTTATATACATGGATATTCAATTAAAAAGGCATATATTGGACAAAAAAAATGTATTCACCAATATACCAGTTAGCTGAACACCAGCCTTTTTCAAGTTACAATAACGGCATAAATACGTTATAATACCTTTTTTTTTAATTTGAACTATGGCTTTTATTTAAAGATCTATTTATGAATTTCTCCATTTTTAAAATAGAATAATTTATTTTGAGTAAATATCAATCTTGAATGAGTATTTGTAATGTACAACAGGGTGTAAATGTTAAGATGTTTGAAAAAATTATCCAAGTAAAGTTTAGGAAAGATATTGAAACCTTTCCAAGGTTTGGATCGGTGTGGATCATGATGGACTCCCCATAGACCAGAGGAACAGCTGCAGAAGTGCAGAAGCATCTGGAACACAGCCTTTGTGAGGTAAACACACAAAGAGAAATCACAACATATTACACACACATGTGCCTATAATTACAACTTATAAAGACTTTACTAATGTAAATGTAACTTAAAATTTATTTACAAATGTAGAATAGTTGATCAGAAAACCAAAATATTTATATTAAAGAATAATTTAATGATTTCCAATTCTATTCTAAAAAATATGATAAACACGTATACAGAAAGAAAAAGTCTGAATATATATATTCATCAATATATTATTGCTTAAAAATATATGAAAATGATACAACCAATATAGAGAGAGATATTTTTAACCCAGGTTCCAAATGTTTATTTAATTATGCGTTTATCTTATTAAAAGAGAAATGCAACACATAGAAAGGTGAGAGATTCACGAATCAAATTATTCAAACGATTATTTTAAGTCTAAAAAATTAATCCCTAAATTATTTCAATTAAATGAAATCTCACAGAACAACTGTTGTCAAAAAAAGTGCTGGCAACACTGCGAAAGCAGACGACAAGATAATTGGTAAGCCTAATCTCCCGCCCACCGAGGTAATCCGACATTACCGCAGGTGGAAAATAGGTTCTTTCATGTCATTTTAAAACCTTCTTGGATGGGGGCGCTGATGACTTTTTTGATCTCCTCTGGTTTATAGATATTAATACTCGGTGGTGTGGCAGATTACGTCTGCTTCCACATTGGAGGGATATTTCCATCACAATGACGAGCTCAAGTTTGCCTTCTATGGGCTAATACATTTTTAATGCTCATCTCATCTTTTTTTTTTCTGGATGAGATGCCGTTATATTAAATGTAAAAATGTATTTTAATATTTTTTATTATTTCTATGATATGTACGAGAGAGAGAAATATTAATAATTTAAATTTACATGAATTTAAATTTTTTAAGGACTTACTTTGTGGGAAGTAGCAATCTGAGGAACTATCAATATATTACATATAAAATATCTCTTTATTATCTCTATTTCAATCTTAAATATATTAGAGCATAATATTTATTTTAATCGAAAAATAAATAATTTTAATATTCTTTCAATCACAAAAATTTCTCTATGTTCTTTAATATTGTAGCATTTAATGGGTGTACCTAATGATAATACTAGAATATTGGCCTGTTCTACGAACAGGTTTAGAATGACAGTCAATGTTATAACTTTTTAAAATTATGACTTGATAAACCAAAAAAAAAAAAAACGAGTATGTGAAAGATTAGGTGTTTTTCTAAATAATTTACTGATGTAATTTAATGGTAAAAATTATATTACATGGTATATGTTAAACATAATTCTTCAATCTCCCAATATATATGACGGCATTCTAATATACCTTTTTTCCTATTTAACTTCTATGAAAGGATCTATATAAATATGATTTTTCCAGAATTTTTACAACTTCCTCACCCGCCATAACATTATTTATTGAATTGTTTCCTATTTTGAAATAATAGAACCATGACCCATTTGATTAAAATAAATATAACTAACCGAATGAAAAGAACAACGCCCAGGTTTACACTGAATGAATTATTTCGGAGTATAAATGTGTGAAATAAAATGTTGTTTTAAATAAGTTAATATTCTTCACAATATATTATATTTATACCCTGTGCCGGTTTCTCCTAGAATGAAGGCTGGCCCAACAAATGATGCTTTAACAAATATTATTGTCGCTGTATAAAATTTGCAGAGTTTTTATAAAATCTATTTTCCAAGTTGTTATGTGTCATATTAAACAATACTATAAAAGCATACGAAATAAGTATTTACGGGAAATAGAAAAAGCTAGGAAAGCATCATGGAGAATTTTTCTGGAGGAAAACAAGTCGAACAACCCTTATGGAAACTTATATAAGGTGTACAAAAACATCAAAAGTGGATCTAAGCGGAAGAGAAATATGCAAATTTTGGAGGGTAATACTGATATGGAATGTTTGCAGAAGGGTGAGGAATTATTGAATAACTTATTTCCAGATGATAAATGTGAAGAAGATACAAACATCCATAAAAGTATAAGAAATTATAATTTAAAACTACTCAATAAAGAAAAACCGATGGTTATGATTACTGAAGTTAACGACTTAATTGACAAATTAAATCCAAAGAAATCTCCCGGAATTGACAACATCTCTAACAACATGATAAGGCACACTAAACAATTTATAGCTCCTATATTGGTGAAACTATTTCAAAAATGTTTAGACCTACAATACTATCCTGCTGAATGGAAAAGAGCAGAGGCAATAATTATTCCGAAACCTGGAAAAACAGATTTTAATAACTTTAAAAATTATAGACCTTTATGTCTTAATTCCAACATTTCTAAAATATTTGAAAAAATAATTAATAACAGAATAATAAAATATTATGAAGATTTTAATTTACTAAGTGATCGACAACATGGCTTTAGAAGATCGAAATCTACTATTACTGCACTAACTGAAATTAAAAAAAATTGCGTTAGAACATAAAACAAGAGAATATGCAGCAATAATTGCAGTGGATATTAGTGCAGCGTTTGATAATGCATGGTGGCCGGCCTTGATGAAAAGACTAGATGAAGATGGTGTGCAGGCTTCAATGATAAAACTTCTACAATCATACTTTGATAATAGAAGAATAAGATTTAGATATTCCTCAACTGAAATTAATAAGAAACTAAGTAAAGGATGTCCACAGGGAGGACCACTGTCTCCCACATTATGGAATATTCTTATTAATGATATACTGAATAATAATCTGGATGATAATTGTGAAACAATAGGATATGCAGATGATATTACGTTAATATGTTGGAATAAAACTCCTGAACAACTAAGAAAGACAATAGATAATGTATTAAGAAAAATCAATAAGTGGTGTGAAAGTCGTAAATTGAAATTGTCAGATGAAAAACAAAAATATTATATTTATATAAATGCAATAGCGATATAATAGTCTCAGGTAGCAAGTTAATTAAACCGGTTGAAGAACTTAAGATCCTAGGAGTGACTATTAAAAACCACCGAGTCAGAAGCAAACTGGACTTTACGCCTCACGTTAATAAAATGATCATAAAAGTAACTAGAGCTAGTGGATACCTATTTGGCCTGACAAAGAAAGCATGGGGTCTAGACTTTAGACGAAGACTGATATTGTATAAGACATTATATCGAAGTACAATTACTTATGGTTATCCAATATGGTATCCATTCATAAACAAAAAGTCTAAGGACAAACTAAATTCTCTTCAATATAGTATATTAAAACATTGTATACAGGCCTACAGTACAACATCATCGGATTGTACACTTATACTTGCACAAGTCCCCAAACTTACTGAATATATTGAATCTAACATGTTGAAAACCGAAATAAATTACAACCGATTTGAGTCTTCAAGTAGGAATATAATTTCTAATTATATAAGGGGAAAATTGCAGAAATACTATGAGAAGACTAATACCATTTTCAAGTCCTTCTTCACTGATTCCCAAATACCCAAATATGTCAAGCCAAATTTTTACAATGTCCAATTTTTTACTGGACACGGTAACTTTAGATCATATTTGTACAAAGTCAGAAAGAGGGATTCGCCTAAATGCTCATGTGGTGCAGAAGAAGAAAATCCTGTACATATTCTAACGGACTGTCGACTTGTAGAGGACTTGTGAAAGTCAAAAATCAAATAAATATAAATTGTCTAAATCAAATAGTTAATAATAGATATATGTATATAAATTTTAATAGATTTTGTAGAATGTTTTTTAGTAATAGATAGCCTGGGCTGTAATAACTGATATATAGTTATATGCTCTAAATAGCTCTAAATTTCTGTTCTTATCTGTGATGTTCACTAATATTCATTATAGGGTAATTAAATCGTTAACTAACTGACAAATATGTTAATAATTTCTATTATAATAACTAAAATCATATTAATAATTACCGTAAATAAGCTCCCAAACTTGTGTATGCATGCAAATATCCAAGATGGATATCGCGTGCTTTGTAAATGATAATAAAAAAAATAAATGTGAATTTCTTTTAATAATCTTGTATATAAATATTTGGCGTGGAAGGTCAATTAAGATTATAGAGAAAACAGCACCTCGACTAATTGTTTTTGTTAGCGCTAATACCCATTAACACAAGAAATAACTGTAATGAATAAATACCATTCTAAAGAGTGTTATATAATTTAAAAATAAAATAAAACACAACACAGAATATTGATGATAGTAATAATAGAGAGATTTAAATAGACGATTTTTAAATGAAAATAAATTTTTATTTTTATAATTAATTTAACAGATTAATATATTACAATGTATATAAATATACATATGTCACAGAAATATTTTGACTTTTTTTCACACTTTATTTTCATTATAGTAATAAAATATCAATAAAAATTTCTAAAGGAATAAATTTCGAAATAATTATTAAAATTATATTCATGTCTTGTCAGAGAATTCTCTCTTGTCAGATGAAACAATTATAGTCATTGTCATAAAGTCATATAAAACAGAGTAAACAACTAATTGACAGTTATTCGCAGTTCAAGAATCTGGCTTCCATCTCACAGCGAATCTTCCAGCTGGCTATCTGAGGAAGCAAGGAGTCGGAAATATAGTATTCCAGGTCATAGCAGCACAAGAAGCTGTTCTTGTATCTGGCTAGAAAGGCGTACAAGGGAAACTTTGCTTCTTCCACGTAGGAGGACATCCATGACATTAGCTGTATAACGGCATGACTGTTGGTCTCATGGTAAAAACCAGCCCAATCTTCCTGTATGATCATCTGGCGGTAATCCTGTATGTCAAGGGAGTACAGTAAACTCTGTCGTTGATGGTGGCGAGGGAGGCGCTGAAATTGACAATGGTTGCCTTGTAGCCGCACGAATTTACAGAGTGGGACTCGCCGTCCACACGGAATGTCAACTGGGACCTGGATGTTGGTCTTATGAGGACGGTCTCGGCGTGGAGGTCGCGGTGCTCAAAGTTCAGCTCGCACTCCGCGACTGAGAGGGCCAGCGCCACTTGCCGCGTTATGCTGGCGACTTGGTCTGCCGTGAGGGAAAGGCTGTGTACAAACTCCTGCAGGGGCATCCCCGCGTACTCGGTCTTGTAGACTACATAGAGCTGTTTGTATTCAGTGGAATTCAGACCGTAGTCCCATACTATCCACGTTCCAAAGAGTTCTACAAAGGCGGACGTTCTATTCCTTCCTCCATCTTTCAAAAGGGAAAGTCTCTTGGTGATCTTCACTTCTGACTTAATCAGGTCGAAATGGTATTTACTGAACTCCTCGACTCTGGCAACTTTATATTCAGACTTTCCAGATCGGAAACTCTCGACAGCTGAACCATCAGCTATATGCCTGATGTCGGTAGTTCCAAAAATCTCCCTGAAGGTGTAAGTTCTCAATTTTCCAGTACTATCCAGCAAGTCTTGGAAGTGGGGCAGGGAGTGACCTAGTGCTCGACTGAGGTCTGAGGGAATTACTCGTCTGTTATTCTTGTAGGGATTATATCTCACAGACTTCATTCCTCGGTGGCTACGGCGTGCGACACGTCCCATAGTCTGGCGGCTCTCCATTTTATCGAGAAATATATTTTAGGGTTTTTTTAAAGCTTTTTTTAGGTAATATTTTAAGGTATTTTAGAGCTTTTTTGGTGTATTTATTCTGCCCAACCTAAAATAAGAGCATAACGTTTTAAATAAAATAATGAACAATAAATAATGAATAAAACAGATTTGTTGAAGATATTAATCTGTGATTTTAAATGTTTCTTTTTGACCAGTACTTTTGTTTTTGTTTTTTGCTTTTCCTAAAATGTTTCTTTCTTCTTCATTATTATTTGTTCTATATGTAAAGCTTTGTTTTTTTGATACTTGAATAAACAAATTCAAGTTTATTATTTTTTTGTGTGCTTTTAAAGTTAAAACACAACAAGATTAAAAATAAAATTAATTCAAATTTTAAAAATACATAAATTTTTATTATATATATTAAAAAACAACGCGCGCCCTAAAAATTTCAAATCATAAAATTATTAACTAAATATCGATTAATCAAATGGGAATATGAAAAGACAAAGAAATAAAAAATAAAATACTCAACATGGAAATTCAATGAGATATGGAGATATTAAAAACCTACTTTCACTATGTAAGAAATCTTTATTACCGAACTCGAAATAAATATATGCGGGAGATTAAAAAGACCAAAAGAATATCGTGGAGGACCTCTCTAGAAGAAAAAAATTAAACCAATCCTTATGGAAATTTATACAAAAAATAGAGAGATAACTCGAATAAACAACTACAAATATTAGAAACAAACATATCATGAGCAACAAGAGAAAACTGAGGAATTAATAGCGGCTCTATTTCCTTATGACAACCCAGGTGATGTTAAGATTATACATATAAATATATTGAAAAATACGCATTAAGACTTTCGAACACAACAAAGACAATAATTACAATCAATGACGTAAGCGTTATTATTGATAAATTGAATCCGAAGAAAACACCAGGAATAGATATCATTTCTAATAATATGATAATACACGCAAAATAATTCGCGGTACCACTATTAACTATTATTATCAGAAGGGCCTGGATATAAGTTACTTTCCTGATGAATGGAAAAGAGCAGAGGCGCTCATCATTCCAAAGCCGGGTAAATCAGATTACAAAGATTGTGGCAGCTATCGACCTCTATGTCTAAATTCAAATCTTGATAAATTTTTGAAAGAATAATAAACAATATATATAAAATCATCAAATTCTACGAGGAAATGAAGCTATTCAGTAATCGTCAACATAGTTTCACAAAATATCGATCAACAATAACCGCATTTACTGATATAATTAACGCTGCTTTAGCCAAGGAGTATACAGCTTTCAGCCAAAGCCAAGGAGTATACAGCTATTAGTGGAGCTTTTGACAATACTTGGAGGCCAATGGTAATAAAACGACTCGCTGAGGACAATATACGAGCACCAATAATAAAACTATGAAATCCTACTTCACTAACCAACAAATAAGATTTAGGTACACTTCGAATGAATTCACTAAAAAACGAAGTAAATGATGTCCGCAAGGACAAGGGAATGCGAAACTTTTAAAGGTAAAGATTGAAACATGGTAAAATTCTTACAAAACCTTTTCCAAAGTTCTAAATATGGTCATAAAGAAAGAGGCTATTCTAAAATATACTACTCTGATAAAAAAGTTTCGACACTTTGCTCATAAGTAAAAAAAAAAACTTTATTATTCTATTAAATACAAATTGTCCCCTTCAAAGTAGTCCCCGTTGGCCGCGATGCACTTCAGCCACCTTTTTTCCAGTCGGCAAAACACCTCTGGTAGTCTGTTTTCGGGATCGCCTTCATGGCCTTCTTCGTTTCCACTTTGATCTCTTCTATGCTCTGAAATTTCCGTCCCTTTAACTTTTTTTGAGCTTTCCAAAAAGGAAGAAGTCGCAGGGGGCCAAATCGGGACTGTAGGGGGGTTGGGGGAACACAGAGGTTGAGTGGTACTGCAAGAACTTCGAGATTTTGAGGGCTGTGTGCGCCGGCGCGTTATCGTGGTGGAGGATCCACGACTTGCTCCTCCACAGCTCCAGCCATTTCTGCCTGATCACTTCCCTCATGGAAAGTACGTTCGAACTCCTTAGAAAATTGTAAAACAGTAGAACCTCCTTGAAAGGACCCTCTCGCTAAAGCCCCCCCTCTACAAAGGACAGTTTTCATCTGAAAAATTACCATTTTTACTATTTAGCAACTCTCCGGTAAGAAGAGACCTCTCCCTGAAGGACACTTTGGTTCTGAAATTAGGTGTGCTTCATAGGGAGGTTCTACTGTACTACCAAAAATCTGTTGGAGTGCTATAAAGAAAAATATACTTGAAGTCAGAAAGGAAGCAGCGCGTGCACAAAGCCTATAGGGCTCCCGAAGGTCCAGGGTCATAGGTCCCAAAACTTTGACTACTCAAAATTCGAAAACAGAGAATTCGCCAAAATGAGAACATTACTTGGGACAGCTAACCGAGAACTGGCGTAGCTCATGATGTATATCATAATTTTTCTATGTACAATATATTTGCTATATGTTGTTTGTTTTCGAATACACAGTTGGTCCGACATAGCACAACCTCCAGGAGAGACCAAGAGTATCCATGGTTTTAAGTGGTCACTCATGGAAGGTTCTATATTTCCATATTTACGGTTTAAGCTTGTTGATTTAGCAAGAAAGGAAAGGAAAGTTGGATCAGAAGCATCTGTAGTCGAGAGTTGTTTGTTATATAGAGGGCGTAGAAGTTGGATAGGAATCCCTTGGTAATGAAACTCATCTATAATTTTGAAGTGGTCACTCATGGAAGGTTCTATATTACCATATTTACGGTTTGAGGTTGTTGATTTAGCAAGAAAGGAAAGTTGGATCAGAAGCCTCTGGAGTCGAAAACTGTTTGTTATATAGAGGGCGTAGATGTTGTATAGGAATCCCTTGGTAACGAAACTCATCTATAATTTAGAACGTCTAAGATATTTCCTCGATATCCCCACGGCAAAGTTTGCCACGATCTCAATAACTAGGCCTCTTACTCCATTTTTGTAATTTTTAGAAAAAAAAAAAAAAAAGTTGAGAAACAAATTCATTTTACTCTATAAAATTCAACTTTCTAAAAATTGCAAATATGGCAATATTAGGTACCGTAGAACCTTCCATTATCGACCGCTCATAGACAAGGATACTCTGGGGTTGGAAAACGATAATCTATATATATAAAATTGAATGTCTGTCTGTCTGTCTGTCTGTTTGTTTGTCTGTGTGTACTCTATAGATTCAAAAACCGTACATCCAATCGCCGTGAAATTTTGGGATATTATTAGGCATATCCCCGGAAAGGTTTACGAAAAATAATATCTTGAATATCTTTAATATCCTTAGAGTTATTTGCAGATTTGTAGCTTTAACTCGCAAGCAGCGCCACCTTGCGACGAGAATGGATTCATCCGGCCGGCGGCAGTCCAAGGACAAGTTCAAGGACAGTCCAAGTACCCACCGACCAATCAGGGCAGAGTTGGTGACACAGCTGTGCCAAGTAGACAAGAAAAAAAGCCTCGCGGGAGCTTGCCCAAGATGACCTCCGGGAACTTTATCCATCTTCCATAAACGACCATGAATTTATTCAACCTTATCGAGTATTTTTCAAGGGACCGGGAAAAAATGTTCACTAGATAAAACGATGATTTTGTAATGTAGAAAATTAGGAAAGACAAAATTCAGAATGACACGGCACACAGGGACCGGGAAAAAATGATCACTTTATCGAGAGATTCAAATTTACGAGTTTCAAATTATCAAAATATATCTATTTCTTTTTATAAGTTTATAGAGAATTGTTTTAACAAATGTTCGTTAGACAAACCTTTACTCGGGTACCGATTAATATTGATTTTATTCAACTTATCGAGTATTTTTCAAGAGACCGGGAAGAAATGTTCACTTTATCGAGAGATTCGTTAGACAAACCTTTACTCGGGTAAAACACGGGCGAAGCCGGGTACATCCGCTAGTCTATATATATAAAATTGAATGTCTGTCTGTTTGTCTGTACTCTATAGATTCAAAAACCATACATCCAATCGCCGTGAAATTTTGGGATATTATTAGATATATCACCGGGAAGGTTTTTGAAAAATAATTTCCTGAATATCCTTAGAGTTATTTGCAGATTTGTAGATTTAACTCGCAAGCAGCGCCCCCATTGTGACGATGATAACAAGTTTTCTTATCACTAAATTTGTTATCTTAAATATTATTTATCAAAAGTAAGATTATCTCAGGATGACACGGCAATGTGACACGGGATAAAATGTTCACTAGATAAAACTATGATTTTCTAATGTAGAAAATTAGGAAAGACAAAATTCAGGATGACACGGCACACAGGGACCGGGAAAAAATGTTCACTTTATCGAGAGATTCAAATTTACGAGTTTCAAATTATCAAAATACAGGGTGTACCAGGTAAATTGGGACTAACTTTGACAGTCCATAAAACAAAAACTACTTGAGATTAAAAACTTGTTTTTTTTTTTCATTACGTAGCCATATTCATGTAAAATGCAACAGTACATGTGTGCGCAGTGTAGTGATGAAGAGTAACCGAGAATTTGAAAATCGAGCTGCCATCATCGTTGCTCTGCGCGCCGGAAGGAGCCCCAAAGAGATAGTGGATTTTCTTAAGTTGCCCAAAACCACTATTTATCGTGTCAAGAAGCAGTTTGATGAGGCCGACAGTAACAAAGAGGGGATAGCTACAAGGAAAAAGCACTCGCGTCGATCGGACAGGGTAAGAGGCGAAGAATTTGTCAAAAATGTCAAGGAGAAGATTGATGGAAACCCTGGGAAGAGCATGAGGGCCATAGCCAAGGAAATGGACGTTGGCTCTATGACAATTGTCAGAACTATCCATGAGGACCTTGGTCTCAAGTCTTATGCCCTTCGGGAAGGTCAGTTGCTGACTGAGAATATGAAGAATAACAGAAAAGGAAAGGCTGCTGCCCTCCTCAACAACCTGAAACACCACTCTTTTGGCATGCTAAGGTTCTTCTCTGACGAAAAGAACTTTGACGTGGACCAAAAGGTAAATCCCAGGAATGATCGCTGGATCTGTAAAGACCCCTCAGAGATACCTGTCGTGATGCACACGAAATTTCCTGCCTCCGTAATGGTCCTTGGCGTTATCAGCAGTGAAGGTGATGTCATGCCTCCCCATTTCTTTGAGAAGGGCCTTAGGATGAACGCTGACACCTACATCAATGTTCTGGAGACCGTTGTGAAGCCTTGGATGGACATGGTGGCCGCAGGAAGGAAGTATGTCTTCCAACAGGACTCAGCTCCAGCCTATAAGGCAAAAAAGACACAATCGTGGCTGACACTTAACGTCCCTAGTCACTGGGGTCCTGATATTTGGCCCCCTAATTCTCCAGATTGCAATCCCCTCGACTACTATGTATGGGGCGTTGTTGAGAGAGATGTCAACAAAGCTCCTCATACCACCATCCAGTCTGTCAAGAAAGCAGTTCACACGGTGATGACCCAAATGGACAAGGTCATCGTCGCCAAGGCCTGTGCTTCATTCCGCACTCGCCTCGAGACTGTTGTAGCTAATAATGGAAACTACATTGAATAAATAAAAACTATATCCTTTTATCTACTACTGTGTCAAATTTCATTCGGATATTTTAATTTTTGCAAAAAATTTCAGTTAAAATACCATTGTTGAAATTCCCAATTTACCTGGTACACCCTGTATATCTTTTTTTTTAAATAAGTTTTTAGAGAATTGTTTTAACAAATGTTCGTTAGACAAACATTCACTCGGGTAAAACCCGGGCGAAGCCGGGCACATCCGCTAGTAATAATATATTAAGCGGTATATGATTAATATTTGAGATATATAAATAGAACGCACATACTTTGACTTTTATATTTACTGATGTAGACATCTATTACATACAGTTTATATTTATAAGAGTGGCTGTCGTTCTAGAGCCGTTCGTTGGACGGATCATTCGTCTAGTATAGTAGAGCAACTTCAAATCTACGAATATCATGATTAGTATGGTCTGCACCACGCGTACTTTGAATACACGGCACATAATGATGGTTGAGTAGGAATGTATGAAATGATGTTTTGCCAAACTATAAGACTATTTCATATGATTCATATCATACAGTAGTTCTTGCATTAATACAAAAGGTTGTAAGGGGGCGAAGCGAATCTTTTTTATACACTCACGGACAAATTTTAAGTGGAAAGTCTTTTATATGCTGATTGTCTTTTTTTTTAAGAGAGACAGTGGCAATTTTGTTCACACTTGGTTATCTCGTGTGTCTTCAATAAAGTGGTATCAAATATCTTTCAGAGTTAATGTCTGAATCCCGATATACATGCTAAAAAGAACAACTTTCTTAAGTTTGGTCCATGAGTGTATAAGCTTCGCTCTCAAACCTATTGTCTTTATTCTAATTGGCCAGAGGTCGGCAAACTGCGGCTCTCTGGATGTGAAGCTGTGGCTCTTTAGTGTTAGGTATATTAAATTGAAGAAATTTTCTCTATGTAAATAAATTATATAGATATATGAATAAATATGATTTGATGATGATAAGATTAGCTAGCATATGATGATTAACAATTGGCAACTGAGTTAGTGCCTTCTTGATTATTTTTTTGTATTTTTTTTCTTAATTCTTAAATTTTACTTTTGTAGTTTCTATGCATAAAGATAACATTAAAATATATATTTAAGTAACATTTTCACTTTTTTACCCCCAAAAACACTAACATTTATATAGTTCCATACGCAAATATTATTTATACGAGTACTATTTATTGTTGGCAAGAAAAAATGTTGTAGCTTTTTGAAAAATTTGAATTTTTGTAAATTGTAATTTTTGACTCTTCCGAATCAGAAGTTTGCCGGCCCCTGTAATAGACTAATAAGGCTGGCTTCCCACCTCTCGATGTAGAAGACGGAGCGGACTGAGGGGCAGGGAGATAGCGTGGCGGAGGACGGGCAGGGGCAGGGCACAGTGCAGGGGTCGTCTTGGGGCTCGGGGGCCGGGGGTAGGAGGGCTAGGTAGCGGGGCTCGCTGGAGGTCCCCACCATCAAGGGACTGCCGAAGTAGACGTAGCAGTCTCCAGGGGCGGTGGCTCTTAAATCCACCTGGAC
>CP092872.1:81152136-81198200 GCA_030710605.1 Cordylochernes scorpioides
GTTGAACTGGTCACTATGTATACTACTAAATTCAATCCTGGTTCCGAAGTATCATTGGACCCATTGTTGAACTGGTCATTATGCATACTACTAAATTCAATAATATTTCCGAGGTATTATTGCTCCCATTATTGAACTGGTCACTATGCATACTACTAAATTCAACAATAGTTCCGAAGTACCATTGGACCTATTGTTGAACTGGTCACTATGCATACTACTAAATTCATCATTAGTTCCGAGGTATCATTGGACCTATTGTTGAACTGGTCACTATGCGTGCTTCTAAATTCAACAATAGTTTCGAAGTACCATTGGACCTATTGTTGAACTGGTCACTATGCATACTATTAATTCAACAATAGTTTCGAAGTATCATTAGATCCATTGTTGAACTGGTCACTATGCATACAACTGAATTCAACATTAGTTCTGAGGTATCCTTGGACCCCTTGTTGAACTGATCACTATACATACTACTAAATTCAATACTAGTTCCGAGGTATCCTTGGACCTATTGTTGAAATTGTCACTATGCATACTACTAAATTCAACACTAGTTACGAGGTATCAATGGACCCATTGTTGAACTGGTCACTATGCATTTTATTAAATTCAACACTAGTTCCGAGGTATCATTGGATCCATTGTTGAACTGGTCACTATGCATACTACTAAATTCAACAATATTTCCGAGGTATCATTGGACCTATTGTTGAAATTGTCACTATGCATACTACTAAATTCAACAATATTTCCGAAGTATCATTGGACCTATTGTCGAACTGGTCACTATGCATACTACTAAATTCAACAATTATTCCGAGGTATCATTGGATCCATTGTTGAATTGGTCACTATGCATACTACTAAATTCAACACTAGTTCGAGGTATCATTGGACCTATTGTTGAACTGGTCACTATGCATACTACTAATTTCAACCCTAGTTCCGAGGTATCATTGGACCCATTGTTGAACTGTTCACTATGCATACTACTAAATTCAAAACTATTTCCGAGGTATCATTTGTGGCATTGTCGAACTGGTCACAATGCACTCTAATAAATTCAACACTAGTTCCGAGGTATCATTGGACCCATTGTTGAACTGTTCACTATGCATACTACTAAATTCAAAACTATTTCCGAGGTATCATTTGTGGCATTGTCGAACTGGTCACAATGAACTCTACTAAATTCAACACTAGTTCCGAGGAATCAATGGACTCATTGTTGAACTGGTCACTATGCATACTACTAAATTAGACATAGTATAGCCACGCTTAATAGATTAAAACAGGAAGTAGGTGAATAGCGTGGAAAGGTTCTTTATTAATAATAAAGAACCTTACCACGCTATTCACCTACATCCTGTTTTAATACTACTAAATTGAACACTAGTTCCGAGGTATCAATGGACCCATTGTTGAACTGATCACTATGCATACTACTAAATTCAAAACTATTTCCAAGGTATCATTGGATCCATTGTTGAACTGGTCACTATACATACTACTAAATTCAACAGTAGTTCCGATGTATCATTGGATCCATAGTTGAAATGGTCACTATGCATACTACTAAATTCAAACCTAGTTCCGAGGTATCACTGGATCCATTGTTGAACTGGTCACTATGCATTCTACTAAATCCAACACTATTTCCGAGGTATCACTGGACCAATTGTTGATCTGGATCAATGCATACTACTAAATTCAACACTTTTTACGAGGTATCATTGGATCCATTGTTGAAATGGTCTCTATGCATACTACTAAATTCAACACTAGTTCCGAGGTATCATCGGGCCTATTGTTGAACTGGTCACTATGCAAACTACTAAATTCAACACTAGTTCCGAAGTAATATTGGACCCATTGTTGAACTGGAAATATGCATACTACTAAATTAAACACTTGGTACGAGGTATCATTGGATCCATTGTTGAAATGGTCACTATGCTTTCTACTAAATTCAACACTAGTTCCAAGGTGTCAATGGACCCATTGTTGAACTGGACACTATGCATACTACTAAATTCAACACTAGTTCCGAGATATCATTGGGCCTAATGTTGAACTGGTCGCTATGCATGCTACTAAATTCAACACTAATTCCGAGGTATCACTGGACCCAATGTTGAACTGGTACTTTGCATACTACTAAATTCAACACTTGTTCCGAGGTATCATTGGATCCATTGTTGAACTGGTCACTTTGCATACTACTAAATTCAACAATGTTTCCCTGGAATCATTTGTGGCATTGTTGAACTAGTCACTATAAATATATATTCACTCTACTAAATTGAACACTAGTTCTGAGGTATCATTGGACCCATTGTTGTACTGATCACTATGCATATTACTAAATTCAAAACTATTTTCGAGGTATCATCGGATCCATTGTTGAATTGGTCACTATGCATTCTACTATATTGAACAATAGTTCCGAGGTATCATTGGGTCTATTGTTGAACTGGTTACTATGCATACTACTAAATTCAACACTAGTTCCGAGGTATCATTGGGCCTATTGTTGAACTGGTTATTATGCATACTACTAAATTCAACACTAGTTCTAAAGTATCATTGGACCCATTGTTGAACTGGTCACTATGCATTCTACTATATTGAACAATAGTTCCGAGGTATCATTGGGTCTATTGTTGAACTGGTCACTATGCATTTTACTAAATTTAACACTAGTTCCGAGGTATCATTGGACCTATTGTTGAACTGGTCACTCTGCATACTACTAAATTCAACACTAGTTCCGATGTATCATTGGATCCTTTGTTGAACTGGTCACTATGCATTCTACTAAATTCAACAATGTTTTCGAGGTAACATTTGTGGCATTGTTGAACTGGTCCCTTTGCACTCTACCAAATTCTACACTAGTTCCTAGGTATCATTGGACCTATTGTTCAACTGGTCACTATGCACTCTACTAAATTCAACAATAGTTTCGAAGTATCATTAGATCCATTGTTGAACTGGTCACTATGCATACAACTGAATTCACCATTAGTTCTGAGGTATCCTTGGACCCCTTGTTGAACTGATCACTATACATACTACTAAATTCAATACTAGTTACGAGGTATCATTGGATACATTGTTGAACTGGTCACTATGCATACTACTAAATTCAACACTAGTGCCGAGGTATCAATGGACCCATTGTTGAACTGGTCACTATGCATTTTATTAAATTCAACACTAGTTCCGAGGTATCATTGGATCCATTGTTGAACTGGTCACTATGCATACTACTAAATTCAACACTAGTTCGAGGTACCATTGGACCTATTGTTGAACTGGTCACTATGCATACTACTAAATTCAACACTAGTTCCGAGGTATCATCGGGCCTATTGTTGAACTGGTCACTATGCAAACTACTAAATTCAACACTAGTTCCGAAGTAATATTGGACCCATTGTTGAACTGGAAATATGCATACTACTAAATTAAACACTTGGTACGAGGTATCATTGGATCCATTGTTGAAATGGTCACTATGCTTTCTACTAAATTCAACACTAGTTCCAAGGTGTCAATGGACCCATTGTTGAACTGGACACTATGCATACTACTAAATTCAACACTAGTTCCGAGATATCATTGGGCCTAATGTTGAACTGGTCGCTATGCATGCTACTAAATTCAACACTAGTTCCGAGATATCATTGGATCCATTGTTGAACTGGTCACTATGCATACTACTAAATTCAACACTAAATCCGCGGTATCATTGACCCTATTGTTGAATTAGTCACTATGCATACTACTAAATTCAACCCTAGTTCCGAGGTATCATTGGATCCATTGTTGAACTGGTCACTATGCATTCTACTAAATCCAACACTAATTCCGAGGTATCACTGGACCCAATGTTGAACTGGAACTTTGCATACTACTAAATTCAACACTTGTTCCGAGGTATAATTGGATCCATTGTTGAACTGGTCACTTTGCATACTACTAAATTCAACAATGTTTACCTGGAATCATTTGTGGCATTGTTGAACTAGTCACTATATATATATATTCACTCTACTAAATTGAACACTAGTTCTGAGGTATCATTGGACCCATTGTTGAACTGATCACTATGCATATTACTAAATTCAAAACTATTTTCGAGGTATCATCGGATCCATTGTTGAATTGGTCACTATGCATTCTACTATATTGAACAATAGTTCCGAGGTATCATTGGGTCTATTGTTGAACTGGTCACTATGCATACTACTAAATTCAACACTAGTTCCGAGGTATCATTGGGCCTATTGTTGAACTGGTTATTATGCATACTACTAAATTCAACACTAGTTCTAAAGTATCATTGGACCCATTGTTGAACTGGTCACTATGCATTCTACTATATTGAACAATAGTTCCGAGGTATCATTGGGTCTATTGTTGAACTGGTCACTATGCATTTTACTAAATTTAACACTAGTTCCGAGGTATCATTGGACCTATTGTTGAACTGGTCACTCTGCATACTACTAAATTCAACACTAGTTCCGATGTATCATTGGATCCTTTGTTGAACTGGTCACTATGCATTCTACTAAATTCAACAATGTTTTCGAGGTAACATTTGTGGCATTGTTGAACTGGTCCCTTTGCACTCTACCAAATTCTACACTAGTTCCTAGGTATCGTTGGACCTATTGTTCAACTGGTCACTATGCACTCTACTAAATTCAACAATAGTTTCGAAGTATCATTAGATCCATTGTTGAACTGGTCACTATGCATACAACTGAATTCACCATTAGTTCTGAGGTATCCTTGGACCCCTTGTTGAACTGATCACTATACATACTACTAAATTCAATACTAGTTACGAGGTATCATTGGATACATTGTTGAACTGGTCACTATGCATACTACTAAATTCAACACTAGTGCCGAGGTATCAATGGACCCATTGTTGAACTGGTCACTATGCATTTTATTAAATTCAACACTAGTTCCGAGGTATCATTGGATCTATTGTTGAACTGGTCACTATGCATACTACTAAATTCAACACTAGTTCGAGGTATCATTGGACCTATTGTTGAACTGGTCACTATGCATACTACTAAATTAAACCCTAGTTCCGAGGTATCATTGGACCCATTGTTGAACTGGTCACTATGCATACTACTAAATTCAAACCTAGTTCCGAAGTATCATTGGACCCATTGTTGAACTGGTCACTATGCATACTACTAAATTCAATAATATTTCCGAGGTATTATTGCTCCCATTGTTGAACTGGTCACTATTCATACTACTAAATTCGACAATAGTTCCGAATTACCATTGGACCTATTGTTGAACTGGTCACTATGCATATTACTAAATTCAACATTAGTTCCGAGGTATCATTGGACCTATTGTTGAACTGGTCACTATGCATACTACTAAATTCAACACTAGCTAAGAGATATCATTGGGCCTAATATTGAACTGGTCGCTATGCATGCTACTAAATTCAACACTAGTTCCGAGGTATCATTGGATCCATTGTTGAACTGGTCACTATGCATACTATTAAATTCAACACTAATTCCGCGGTATCATTGACCCTATTGTTGAATTAGTCACTATGCATACTACTAAATTCAACCCTAGTTCCGAGGTATCATTGGATCCATTGTTGAACTGGTCACTATGCAATCTACTAAATCCAACACTAATTCCGTGGTATCACTGGACCCAATGTTGAACTGGAACTATGCATTCTACTAAATTCAACACTTGCTCCGAGGTATCATTGGATCCATTGTTGAACTGGTCACTTTGCATATTACTAAATTCAACAATATTTCCCTGGAATCATTTGTGGCATTGTTGAACTAGTCACTATATATATATATTCACTCTACTAAATTGAACACTAGTTCTGAGGTATCATTGGACCCATTGTTGAACTGATCACTATGCATATTACTAAATTCAAAACTATTTTCGAGGTATCATCGGATCCATTGTTGAACTGGTCACTATGCATACTACTAAATTCAACAATATTTCCGAAGTATCATTTTTGGCATTGTTGAACTGGTCACAATGCACTCTACTAAATTCAACACTAGTTCCGAGGTATCATTGGATCCATTGTTGAATCGGTCACTATGCATTCTACTATATTGAACAATATTTCCGAGGTATCATTGGGTCTATTGTTGAACTGGTCACTATGCATACTACTAAATTCAACTCTAGTTCCGAGGTATCATTGGACCTATTGTTGAAATGGTTATTATGCATACTACTAAATTCAACACTAGTTCCGAGGTATCATTGGATCCATTGTTGAACTGGTCACTATGCATTCTACTAAATTCAACAATGTTTTCGAGGTAACATTTGTGGCATTGTTGAAATGGTCCCTATGCACTCTACTAAATTCAACACTAGTTCCTAGGTATCATTGGACCTATTGTTCAACTGGTCACTATGCACTCTACTAAATTCAACAATAGTTTCGAAGTATCATTAGATCCATTGTTGAACTGGTCACTATGCATACAACTGAATTCAACATTAGTTCTGAGGTATCCTTGGACCCCTTGTTGAAATGATCATTATACATACTACTAAATTCAATACTAGTTCCAAGGTATCCTTGAACCTATTGTTGAAATTGTCACTATGCATACTACTAAATTCAACACTAGTTACGAGGTATCATTGGATACATTGTTGAACTGGTCACTATGCATACTACTAAATAAAACAATATTTCCGAGGTATCATTGGACCTATTGTTGAAATTGTCACTATGCATACTACTAAATTCAACAATATTTCCGAGGTATCATTGGACCTATTGTCGAACTGGTCACTATGCATACTACTAAATTCAACAATTATTCCGAGGTATCATTGTATCCATTGTTGAATTGGTCACTATGCATACTACTAAATTCAACAATAGTTCCGAAGTACCATTGGACCTATTGTTGAACTGGTCACTATGCATACTACTAAATTCAACAATAGTTTCGAAGTATCATTAGATCCATTGTTGAACTGGTCACTATGCATACAACTAAATTCAACAATTATTCCGAGGTATCATTGTATCCATTGTTGAATTGGTCACTATGCATACTACTAAATTCAACAATAGTTCCGAAGTACCATTGGACCTATTGTTGAACTGGTCACTATGCATACTACTAAATTCAACAATAGTTACGAGGTATCAATGGACCCATTGTTGAACTGGTCACTATGCATTTTATTAAATTCAACACTAGTTCCGAGGTATCATTGGATCCATTGTTGAAATGGTCACTATGCATACTACTAAATTCAACAATATTTCCGAGGTATCATTGGACCTATTGTTGAAATTGTCACTATGCATACTACTAAATTCAACAATATTTCCGAGGTATCATTGGACCTATTGTCGAACTGGTCACTATGCATACTACTAAATTCAACAATTATTCCGAGGTATCATTGGATCCATTGTTGAATTGGTCACTATGCATACTACTAAATTCAACACTAGTTCGAGGTATCATTGGACCTATTGTTGAACTGGTCACTATGCATACTACTAAATTCAACCCTAGTTCCGAGGTATCATTGGACCCATTGTTGAACTGGTCACTATGCATACTACTAAATTCAACCCTAGTTCCGAAGTATCATTGGACCCATTGTTGAACTGGTCACTATGCATACTACTAAATTCAATAATATTTCCGAGGTATTATTGCTCCCATTGTTGAACTGGTCACTATGCATACTACTAAATTCAACAATAGTTCCGAAGTACCATTGGACCTATTGTTGAACTGGTCACTATGCATATTACTAAATTCAACATTAGTTCCGAAGTATCATTGGACCTATTGTTGAACTGGTCACTATGCACTCTACTAAATTCAGCACCTGTTCCGAGGTATCATTCGCCCTATTGTTGAACTGGTCACTATGCATACTACTAAATTCAACACTAGTTCCGAGGTATCATTGGACCTAATTTTGAACTGTTCACTATGCACACTACAAAAATCATCACTAGTTCCGAGGTATAATTGGACCTATTGTTGAACTGTTCACTATGCATACTACTAAATTCATCACTAGTTCCGAGGTATCATTGGACCTATTGTTGAACTGGTCACTATGCATGCATCTAAATTCAACAATAGTTTCGAAGTACCATTGGACCTATTGTTTAACTGGTCACTATGCATACTACTAAATTTAACACTAGTTCCGAGGTATCCTTGGACCCATTGTTGAACTGGTTACTATGCACTCTACTAAATTCAACACTAGTTCCGAGGTATCATTGGACCCATTGTCAAACTGGTCACTATGCACTCTACTAGATTCAACACTAGTTCCGAGGTATCATTGGACCTATTGTTGAACTGGTCACTATGCACTCTACTAAATTCAGCACCTGTTCCGAGGTATCATTGGCCCTATTGTTGAACTGGTCACTATGCATACTACTAAATTCAACACTAGTTCCGAGGTATCATTGGACCTATTGTTGAGCTGTTCACTATGCACACTACAAAAATCATCACTAGTTCCGAGGTATCATTGGACCTATTTTTGAACTGTTTACTATGCATACTACTAAATACATCACTAATTCCGAGGTATCATTGGACCTATTGTTGAACTGGTCACTATGCATGCTTCTAAATTCAACAATAGTTTCGAAGTACCATTGGACCTATTGTTGAACTGGTCACTATGCATACTACTAAATTTAACACTAGTTCCGAGGTATCATTGGACCCATTGTTGAACTGGTCACTATGCACTCTACTAAATTCAACACTAGTTCCGAGGTATCATTGGACCCATTGTCGAACTGGTCACTATGCATACTACTAAATCTACACTAGTTCCGAGGTATCATTGGACCCATGTTGAACCGGTCACTATGCACTCTACTAAATTCATCACTAGTTCCGAGGTATCATTGGACCCATTGTTGAACTGGTCACTATGCATACTACTAAATTCAACACTAGTTCCGAGGTATCATTGGACCCATTGTTGAACTGGTCACTATGCATACTACTAAATTCAACAATATTTCCGAGGTATCATTGGATCCATTGTTAAACTGGCCACTATGCACTCTACTAAATTCAACAATAGTTCCGAGGTATCATTGGATCCATTGTTAAACTGGCCACTATGCACTCTACGAAATTCAAAAATAGTTCGGAGGTATCATTGGATCCATTTTTGAACTGGTCACTATGCATACTACTAAATTCAACAATAGTTCCGAGGTATCATTGGATCCATTGTTAAACTGGCCACTATGCACTCTACTAAATTCAACAATAGTTCCGAGGTATCATTGGATCCATTGTTAAACTGGCCACTATGCACTCTACTAAATTCAACAATAGTTCCGAGGTATCATTGGATCCATTGTTAAACTGGCCACGATGCATACTACTAAATTCAACACTAGTTCCGTGGTATCATTGGACCCATTGTTGAACTGGTCACTATGCATACTACTAAATTCAACAATAGTTACGAGGTATCATTGGACCTATTTTAAACTGGTCACTATGCATACTACTAAATTCAACATTAGTTCCGAGGTATCATTGGATCCATTATTGAACTGGCTTCAATGCACTCTACTAAATTCAACAATAGTTCCGACATATCTATGAATCTAAAATACAATATAACGCGGCTGATGAATGTAAAACGAAAATTAAAATTATACCGCGAATATTTCTCTTAAAAATCGAAATTTATTTTTCAAAGAGAAATAGCGACATTTCTAACTTTGAGGATGAGGTATGGAAAGGTGAAAATGAAGAGTAATGGAGAACGGAAAAATAAAAAGTGTCCAGGGGCGGGAATCGAACCCACACCCTTCTGCTTACCGGGCAGGTGCCTTGTCCACTCGGCTACCCTGGACGTATTTTTCCGTTCATAACTTATATTTAAAGTAACATTTAAAATACAATATAACGCGGCTGATGAATGTAAAACGAAAATTAAAATTATACCGCGAATATTTCTCTTAAAAATCGAAATTTATTTTTCAAAGAGAAATAGCGACATTTCTAACTTTGAGGATGAGGTACCTCATCCTCAAAGTTAGAAATGTCGCTATTTCTCTTTGAAAAATAAATTTCGATTTTTAAGAGAAATATTCGCGGTATAATTTTAATTTTCGTTTTACATTCATCAGCCGCGTTATATTGTATTTTAAATGTTACTTTAAATATAAGTTATGAACGGAAAAATACGTCCAGGGTAGCCGAGTGGACAAGGCACCTGCCCGGTAAGCAGAAGGGTGTGGGTTCGATTCCCGCCCCTGGACACTTTTTATTTTTATTTTTCCGTTCTCCATTACTCTTCATTTTCACCTTTCCATACCTCATCCTCAAAGTTAGAAATGTCGCTATTTCTCTTTGAAAAATAAATTTCGATTTTTAAGAGAAATATTCGCGGTATAATTTTAATTTTCGTTTTATATCTATGAATCTGTTAAGACAAAGATATCTCTCTATTCCCTATAAAATAAACACAGGTCAGTTAAAAGAGCTTTATATCCGAGGACGTTCGTACAAGCTTTCGGGTAAGACGTTCTTATACGGGTACAAAATGAAACGATTAGCAATGGTTTATATATATATTTACAGTTTCCGAATGCCGTGTCCATTTGGACGAGGAAAGCGAAGACTAGAACGCGGCTGATTCCACACTCGCCTGTTCAGTAATTCGCTAACCATGACGTATGCACGAAGGAACGTGTGGTCATTGGACATAATGGACTATAATTTCTTCCTGTGGTGAATCTGTATAAGACCGGTGGTCTTAATAAAGCTTTATGTGTGTGATATATACAATTTCATGAAATTTTATTTACAGTGATTCTAAAGTGTTTCTAAGCGCTATATTGCTTAAACTATTATGCATAGTATTCGATGATCTGAATCCTCAAAAAAGACCGCTGAAAAAACCCCAGGACTATAATAGAAAAGCTGAGACAATGGAATCTAATAGAGATCGTTTAAACGACATGAGGAATAAGTAACAGCAACAACATAGTATGAGAATATAGACAAAATATGTAGTCATAAATATTTACATGCAAATATTTGAATGTAATTCTACTGTCCTATAAGCTTATGCCCATAGTTTTCTTGAAAACCATTCCTGAGATTCCCCCCTTCAGTGCTGCGTATATAAGCAGAATCGTCCAATACAGTATTAGAGCTCTGAGAAGCGGTCTGGTGGTTCAAATTGGCGAAACCGCTAGGAGGGTTCACTACTGATGAGCCAAGCCCTCCCGATATATTTTTTCATCGCAGTATGGACAGTAGAAGTTTGTATTATGTATAAAAGAAACATTCTTACTTTTAAATCATTTCATTTTATAACTATAAATATATAAATATATGAAAATCCAATCATATACTATGGAATGAAAGAAACAAAAAATTCAAAGGTAGGGTTCAATTACGATAACCAAGACGCGGGATCGAATCCTACATTGGAAACCTTTTTAAAAGAACATTCTCTCTAATGACTCCTTCTGGAAAAATTCCAACCTTACTAATGATTGTAAGTAACCAGACTTGGCACTGGTATCTTTTATGTTTCAAACTCGAACTGCGCTTTCTACATTTGTAAACATTTAGTGAACTTACAGTAAAAGCAGTCGCTAACTACCCTCCATGATTATCATCGCCTGTACCACGTTTGCATGGTATAAATATATGTTTGTCCCAAAAGTTCGTGTTTTCTTAAAACGTTGTTTTTCTTATTACTTGGTGAATAATATTATTACGGCGAATACATAATAATACAATTACTTTATACATAATACAAAGACATTATATATAAAGGTGAATAATATTGGTATTTCAAATTTGTTGCAAGTGTTTACGAACTTTTAGAACAACATTGTAACATGAAACAACGTAGAGTTTCTTTAAGAGATCAATAACCTACTAGCAACATTCATTTTTATATATTCACTATAGAATTTATCCTAACCATTCAGTCAGCTATACTTGGGATAATCAAAAGACATATTTTTGCACCAAGTTGCAGCTTTGCAGGGTCGTTGACCTTGGTTTCCTCCTTCTTGGTGTTATACACGTTTCCCGAGCGGGTTTCAATACTCAAAGCAAATAAAGAAAAGTCTTCTTCTTCTTCTTTCTTATCTCCACACTGGGTGAAGAAGAATATCTTTGCCATTAAGACTGGGAGAACTACTCAGTGGCAGGCCGACTTAGCTCCAAAATAAATGCTGCCTCTGACATTAGGAACAGACACCATGTACAGCCGTTCCTAACATGGAGTACAAACGCTGCTCATCCTGTATCCCTGGATTAGGAGCCCTAACAGGGTACTATCAACCGGACCAGCTGAGCCCAGGTTTTTTAGTGAGTTTGTTACTGCTCCCCTTCCTCCTTTTTCATCCGGGCTTGGGACCGGCAAGGGCGGAGTTAAATATAAAGAAAAGTAAATAAATTAACTCTTAAAGTCATTGTGTTTATTTATTCGTTGTCTTCCTCGTAGGTCGTGATCCGCCTTCTTCGTCTAGGTCCTCTCTCGCTTCAATAACCAATCAAGATATATGTATACAATAACGATATTACAAAACGAATGAAACTATAAAAATGAATGGTACCTTTGTATATAAACTGCTTAATATAAATATTAAATATCATAGAATATTTTGAATAAATGTAGGACGCATTGATGCAACAATATTGAAATAGGATGTATCAGATTGGTTTGTAGAGATATGAGGAGCGTGACTTCAGACGACAGACCGTTACCAAGTATCGACAGAAAGTGTTGGCCTTGAAACTCCACGGCGACCTACAGACCTACACAACTCGGCCACTACATTTCTTGTTCCGTAGACGTCGATAAAGATTTTATACTCGCTTATTGAATCTTTAAGATTATTTGCACACAGCTCTTCCTATTTTAACTAGCTTTGTAGTTACCTACGCATTCTCGATTTTAATAGTTATTAACATTACAGATTCCATTAACAATACATTGCTGTTTTTACTTATTCCCTTTTTATTGGTTATTAACATATAAACTTACCATCAACAATACATTGTTGTGTGTTTGTTAATTGTTAAATATAAATTTCATGTATATATACGCGTATCTATTTTTATTTATTCTTCAAACAATAAAAAATCTATATAATATAGAGATGCATAAGAAATAAATCTATTAAGATTAATTTCTTCTTTTTACAAATAAAACAAACTTCATGCTGTATTTATTGCGATGAAAAAATTGAGGATAAGAAGTGTTCGATGCAAAAAATGTACATGTAAATATTGTCACTGAATAATTATTTTGTATACTCTGTTGTTTATCATCATAAATATTTGCATAGTCATCACCTCTTACCATACTTGTATATTATTACTTGATACCAAAGATTCCAGACAGCCACTCTCCTAGGTATCACAAAAATATGTCCAGCATCCCTAGAAAATCTCCCAAGAAAGAAATCTGCCTGGCGACACCTCATTAATTGGACTTCTACTGGCATTGTATATAAATCCAAGAAGACTTAGGTCAGAAGGACATCCCGGGTAGTTGGCGACTTCTGTACGCTCCAGGAACCTGGGTTACTTGAATAAATAATAATAATTATTACTTGTAAATTAAATTTAAAAATAGTTTGCATTCTAATCAATAAATTATTTTTACTTAAACCTTTGTTATACTCGTTATCACTACCGTGACAATATACTGTCTTCGAAGATATTATGTTCATAGTCTGGTATCCTAACACTTACGTATTCAATTCTACAGTGTAGTATATATACATTCATGGACGAAGGAGACAGAGGCAATTTTGTTCAAACTTGGTTATCTCGCGTGACTTCAATAAAGCTCACTGTGTATCAAATATTTCTCAGAGTTATTGTCTGAATTCCTAAATACATGTTAAAAGGTACAACTTCCTTAAGTTTTGTCCATGAGTGTAAATAAAATCGTCCAATACAATAGTAGAGCTTTAAAAAATCGGTATGATAGATTAAACTGTCAAAACCTCTGGATGGGTTCACCACTGATATAAGCAAGGCCCTCCCAATATTTTTCATCGCAGTAAGAATAGTAGGCATATATTGTTTTGAAAATCCAAAACTATTATAGAGGCGTATGATTCTTTTAAAAATTAAACAATTTCTACTGCTTTTACTGCAATCCATTGCATACGCGTCTATAATAGTTTCAAATTTTCATAACAGATAACGAGCTAATGCATCATAATATATTTCTATGAAAAATAGACACTTCGGCCAGTTAGAGTTTTTTATTTTTCTCAACGTTTCGACAAAAATCTTTTGTCTTCGTCAGGAGAAGTAAATAAAGCATTTGGCAAGGCGTTGAAATTTTCAAATGCTTTATTTTTATTTACTTCTCCTGACAAAGACAAAATATTTTTGTCGAAACGTTGAGAAAAAAAAAACTCTAACTGGCCGAAGTGTCTATTTTTTATAGAAATGTGAATTCCGGCTAGGCAACCTCTATCTTTACATCATAATACACCTATCCCCCGATTTACACGGTACTTGTTTTACACGTTTTCGCTTTTACACGGTTTTCCAAATAAGTTTTTTTTTTTGTTTTGTTTTTATCGCACTATACTAAATGCTACTGTGATTGAACACATGTGCTGTGTACACATCACACGAGGAATCCCGAGCTTATGTGCTGACTACATATTTTAACCTGTCAATGCATTTTATTTTTATTTCTGTGTACACATATCCCCCGATTTACACGTTTTTCTCAGGAACGTATCTACCGTGTAAATCGGGGGTTAGGTGTATATTGTTTTATTGGAAAAAGGAAAAATGGTGCTTATTAGTTCCATTTAGTACATATAGATAGCGCTCTGTTGTTTAAACATTATATTGTTTAATAAATAGAAAGAGTCGTTTATACTAAGTCCAATAATCACCTGGATCGGTATATTATCAATAGTACAAAATTGTTAGACGAAGATTGTCTTGTAAGGTTTTTTTATTTACCTTTAGCTTCGAGTATTTTGGCCTACACATTTTTTACTACTTTAGAAGGGTAGGCATAGCGAATTAGTGTCAAAATAAAAAAAATGTTTCAATAAATTTTTCACGATTTTGTACTCTTAATAATATAGATAGTGATTGTGTCTTGTCCAAGACCGTCAATTTCTGATTTTGTTGCTCCATGGAGTGGGGGGGAGGTGTCATTGCCCCGTTAGTCAGCCACATTTCAGAATTCCCTGTTCACAGTTACCGCAGCGGCTCGGGGCTCACGACAGCGTACTTCACCCTACAGGGCAGTCCCTTACTTGCGCTGCAATGGTGGTGGTGTCTTGTCCACTCCATAGAAAGGGGGGATGCCATTACCCCGTTAGTCAGCCACATTTCAGAGCTCCCTGTAGGCATTCAAGGTTACCGTAAGGGCTCGGAGCTCACTACACCGTACTACAGGGCAGTCCCTTACTTGTACTACAATGGTGGTGGTGGTTTCTTGTCCTCCGTGGAAAGGGGGGTGCCATTGCCCCGTTAGTCAGCCACATTTCAGAGTTCCCTGTTCCCGGTTACCGTAGCGGCTCGGGGCTCACGACGCCGTACTTCGCCCTACAGGACAGTCCCTTACTTGCACTACAATGGTGGTGTCTTGTTCTCCATGGAAAGGGAGGGGGTGCCATTGCCCCGTTAGTCAGCCACATTTCAGAGTTCCCTGTTCACGGTTACCGTAGCGGCTCGGGCCTCACGACACCGTACTTCGTCCTACAGTACAGTCCCTTACTTGCACTACAATGGTGGTATCTTCTCCACTCCATGGAAAGGGGGGGGTGCCATTGCCCCGTTAGTCAGCCACATTTCAGAGTTCCCTGTAGGCCTACAAGATTACCGTAGCGGCTCGGGGCTCACGACACCGTACTACAGGGCAGTCCCTTACTTGTGCTGCTTCTCCCGCCCGCCACGTGGATAGATAGACGTGTTGAATAATTCTCATATTTGAAAACATTCCTTCGATTGTGAGAACTGATTTAATAAAGGAATTTAATTATGATGCATTAGTGCGCCATATATTATGAAAGTTCGAAACATTATAGACGCGTATGATTCTTTTTTTTTTTTTAATTAAACACATTCTACTGCCTTTATTGCAATAGAAGACTTAATAGGAGGGCCACCCATTATTTTTATATTGCAGTAAGGGCAGTAGATATTGTTTAAAAAAAAAGAATCATACGCGTCTATAATAGTTTCGATTTTTCATAAAGGAATTTAATACATTGTTATCTGATATCTCTCTCTCGCTACCTCTCACGTCAAAAGAAACACAACAACCATGTGCGCCATCTATTGATTGTCTTTACAATCTAGCAGACTGGAGTCGTTGACAAAGCCACAACACCAGTTATGGAAAATTCAGAATTCTCACTGGAAGATCATGATTTCTGGCTAATGGCCTTCGTCAGTCCAGAGCGGGTTTTGATTTCACTCTTTTGCAATATATATATGTAGTAATGTTGTTTATGCTGTAGGATAACTGTAGTGTAGCATGTTGGTTAGAAGCAATTGTGGTTGTTGAGTGATGGGTGGTAAGGACACACAGGATCAAGAGGTCCCGTGAGTAATAGATCGGGGATATGAGGAATAGAAGGTCCGAGAACAACCCCTAGAACAACTGGTGTTGAAACCACCTCGGTGAGAAATGTCCCTTGATCATCACACCCAGCCACTTTTAAACCTATTTCAGTAAGATAAATCCCCTAGGAGAGAATGAAGACTTGACACCTGTTTACCAAGGGGGTTTAACCCGGCTATCTTCCCTTGTACTCCCACACAGGCCATTTTATTCATATATTTTCAAATATTATGGCATATATATTATTAAAAATTTCTGCTGATTTTTTTAGAATATTATTGAGATATAGAATTATTACTTGCTGATTTTGATTGTTTTGAGTTCGTAAGCATTTTGAAACTGGTTTGCAATCGTGATATTTTGAAAATATAATAAACCCAATGTGGAAAAAAAATAGTGCAAATGCGATATTGTACTGGGATAAGGTGCATAAAGTATGAAAAAGGCATCTCCTTATCGTGCAACACAATCAGCAACTTCCAGTTGCACGATAAGGAGATACCTTTTTCTTTTTCATAATAAACCCAGTTTTTATGTGAGCAATTGCTCTATTAATCCGAGTTACCTCTATCTTCTCTTATCATGATGATTATTTATAAGTATCTCTATTATCGCTTGGATTCCTTATAATTTTCGATAAGGTAACATAACCTCTTCACAGTTCAAATATGAAAGTAGAAACTACGACAGTTTAGACCTAGAAATTCGACCCACAATGAACAATATAATTATCATTTCCACACTATCTGCTGCTTCAAATGGTTTAAAGCGATAGCCAAAAACCCAGTTTTATTCACAATTTGCTTTAATTGAATTGATGAAAATAATTAAGGACGAAATGCCGGACTTAAGGCGAGTAGAATAGAGAAAACAAAAGACTTATTTACATAATTACAAAATATTTGAGCAGGCCAACTGTAAACAGCAACAATGGGTTTTTTTATAGTGCAAAGCCACGGCATTTGGCGTTCGATTTTACAGAGTAGTTTGATCTGATAAATATAATTTAAAATAAAATAAAAGTTTTTATATAACATATATATGAATACATCTATATATATATATTATATAATCTAAAAACTCAAATATTTCAATATTTTAAAATATATATATCTTTTTTTTTCATTGATATTTCTACTTTTGTTATCATCATTTTTAGAATGACTTTCAGTTTTGTTGTAAATATGCGTAGTTAACATATCTATCTTTTTGAATCACTAAAATATAGGATTAACTTTATAAATTTTATATAATGTGAAAATAAATAATGTGTAATATTTCCTCAAGTAATTGAAAATAAAAGCTACTTGATGGTAAATAATTATCTTTTTTTTTATCACAACTGCACCTTGAACCCTTTATCTTATCAATCCTTTATCTAACAACAAACATATATATCTGAATACGAGGAAATGTCAATCGGTGATTCACGATTTCAAATCAGAAACTGCTAAGATGTGAGACTTGATTTCTTTCAACGATTATTCATAACCTAAGAGAAATAAGAAATCCAAAATTCAGGTTTCTATATTCAAAACTCTTTGAAATTACAAGCAAAAACTGACAAAAATCAATATAAATATTAATTCACACATAAATCAAGGCCAACAGAGTTAAACAAAACTTTTTATAAAAATCGCATAAAATCGTCTGTTATTTTTTTTCCTAGATGAAAACATCTTTAAAGAATATTCTAAGAAAATGTTATTCCTATTATAGATTATATTCATTTAAAATATAAAATTTTATGACTATATAGTAAAATGACACATGATTGTAGAGCCAAACTGTCCTTTAGGGAGAGGTGTCCTCTTACCGGAGAGAATTGCTAAAAAGTAAAAATGGTAATTTTTCAAATAAAAACTGTCCTTTCTGGAGAGGTGTCCGCTAAAGGGAGGTTCTACTGTATATTTTTTCATTACTTGTTTTTTTCTAAATCTAAATATAGAGTGCATCTATGTGTACAACATATAATAAAAATACAATAATGCTTTAAGGCGAATACTATGTGAATTTAATTTAGTTCTGATTTATTATTTTGTGTGTAATCAAATAACACTTTACCGAGATTCTTTAAAGTAAAATACCTTTGTATTATCGAAATATAATGTACATTCTACTTTTCAATTCAAAGATAATCATTTGAAAACGTTGTTTAAAAAACCACGGCCCTTTTCTTTTTTTTTTCTAAAATATATAGCAGAATATTTAAACATCTATAGTATACTTTCTTTTATTATATTATACAGTAGAACCTCCCTTTAGCGGACACCTCTCTACAAAGGACAGTTTTAATTTGTAAATAACCATTTTTACTATTTAGCAACTCTCCGGTAAGAGGACATCTCTCCCTAAATGAAACTTTGGCTCTGTAATTAGGTGTCCTTTACTGGGAGGTTCTACTGTACATATATATAAAAATAGTATATATACCTAATGTCATGTATAATAAAAGATAAGAGTTAATTTGTATATAAAAAAATGTTTACCTATAAATATAAATAGCAATCTGAAAAAAATTGCATTTAAATCCAAACATATTAACGTTTTTCTTTTGATATTCATTTAACAGCGATAACAAAAGTATAAGTTCAAAATCATCAATGCCTATATATTCTCTAGTCTTACCTAGAAGAGACAGCAACGATGGGGCGCCATTGGGGCAAATGATTGTTGATGGAGGTTCAATTTTATTTGTCCCTCAATGTGTTTCGACGTTGTCTAGGGAAACCCTAGGTAAACACCTAAGCGCATGCGCAGCGTGAGCTCGCTAAAAGAGAAAACAAAAGTTGAGGGCCTTGAAGGAATTCGTTTGCGAACAAACAAAGTTCTGAGGGTGAGTAAACCATGGTCGTTTAAATCACGAAGAACGTCTTGCGAAAGAATTATTTTGGTGCCAATCTTAATCCTTATACAGAAAGTATATTTGCCAATTCGTTTGGATGATGTTTGCGTCTTTAAAAAGTGTTTTCTTAATTATTTTCCACGTTAATTATATATGTTGGAATAGTTGTTTATCTTCTTTCATGAGCGTAGTATCTTCTGATTAAAAATTGATGACCCTCAGATAAAGTTTTTATAGGAAAACGAAAGGAAAACTTTTGATATATTGATTGGCAAAATGATTAAGAAGGATTTTTTTACTATTAATGAATCGTTGCCTAACGACACGTTTCATTTTCGTATTGTTATTATTCAAAATTTTAAATTATATAAATTAATTTTCATGTTTCCGAGAGAAAATATTTTTTTTATTTATTAAACCATTCAAAGAAAAATAGACGTTTGTTGCACACAAAAACATGAGTGGTTTTTAAAATTCAGTCTATATTTAACATGGCAAAGTTAAAATAATAAAAATTGACCATTTTTCTTAACAAATCCTATAGTATTAAAGACAAAAATGAAGGAGTACAAAAGTATATATAGAAATATGAAAATGTTTAAATATATATCAAAGAATTGCTCTATCTCTTTATAAGTTTTATTTAGTTTTTTTCAAATTATTTACGGCCTCTTGAGATACTAAGTATAAACGGTATTAAACATAGTTAAGAATGAATGTGAGATAAATATATTCAGCCAATAATTTATTTAACTACCGACATTTCACTGACCTGCCGTCCACTCTCCTCAGGGGAAAGTGACAACTGAGGAGAGTGACAGGAAGACATTGAAACGTCGATGTTAAAATAAACTGTTAGTTGATTTCTCTGAATCTACTTCAAACTAACAAATTATTCTCGGAAATAAATATATATTTGGAAAAAATATATATATACACCAAAAGAAACACATCTCCTTTTAAAAGTTCATTAAAACTTGAGTTGAGATACATTCTTTATCACTGGTGTGAAATATTTTTTTTATTATTATCCCTAGTACACGTGGTACAGGCCATGATAATCATGTTGGGTAGTTAGCGACTGCTTTTACTGTAAAATGTCTACACATGTGAAAAGCAGTTCGACTTTGCACTTACAAATGTGCCAGAGCCCCGTTTGGTTACTTGCACTCGCTGGTGGGGTTAGACTTTTGCAAGAATCGGGGGCCATTGGAGCATTTTTTATAAAATCAGAAAAAAAGTGTCCAATGCGGGAATTGAACCCGGGTCGTAGTGGTCGAAAACTAAACGGTTTAACCAGCCTTCCACCGACCCCCATAATATGAATTGTTTTAATGCGTTTATAAAAGGAAATGGTTGTCGGTAAAAGGATGGTCTAAACCGTTGGTTTTCGACCGCTACGACCCGGGATCAAATTCCGCATTGGACACTTTTTTCTAACTAAAATAAAAATGCTCCAATGGCCCCCAATTATTACAAAAGTTCTACCCCACCAGCGAGTGAAAGTAACCAAACGGGGCTCTAACCCATTTGTAAATGCAAAGTCGAACTGCTTTTAACGTGTGTAGATATGTGGTGCACTTACAGTTTTAAAAAGTCGCTAACTACCCACCATGATTATTATGGCCTGTACCACGTGTACTTGGGATAAATAAATAAAAGAAAAAAAAAAGGAAAGGTGCCTCTTTTTTTCGTACATGGATACCATTCACTCGCAACTTTATATTGTATTCTAGTTTGAAAATCGGCCCTTGCCACTTCACCAGCTTTTGAAAACATTTTCGGCCAATTCGACCAATTTCACAGCTCCTCTTGTAGGTTGTTATGGAATCAAAGCCGCTCCTGTACTGATGAGAGCTAAAGCCAGAAACCATCGTTTTATTTCTGAATTTTCCAAACCTGGTGTAGTGGGTAATTTTTTATCATTACCATTACGTTTCTGCATTGGGGCTATTAACAAAATACGCTGTTTTAATGCATTTTTGAAGGGATAGGTGCCTTCTTTTGGAACATGAATACCATCCTGACGCAACATTATATCTTTATATTATTTTTAGTTAGTTATAACCCAGGTTCATGGAACGTACTGAAATATCTATATATATATATATATATATATATATATATATATATATATATATTTAAATCCTTTTATTTTATATGTATAGATGGCGCGTTATTGCATTGTGTTAATATATATATGTGTATAAAGATAATATTTAGATATAATTATAGAATATCCCGAAAATGTTGCAATAACTTTATCTTTAAACAGAGCGCCACTTTATACCAAAGTTGTGTTCATGATTAAGTGAATTATGTGAATGAGTCATGAAATGTATATTTATAGAGTGAATGAAATATTTAGATGTGAATCGAACGTCTGTATGCAAATGTTATTCCTATGTAAATAAGATAGTATAATAATATATAAAAATTTATAAATAAAAGACAATTCGCTAAGGGAAAAATTTATTTTTTAATCACGATAATACAAGCTTTCGGGGTAACAGCTCTTTGACAGGTATATAATTACGATACTAAACTTAGAAATTAAACAAATCCATATATGAGAAAACAATGAAAAAAAAACGAAAAGGTCAGGTGTTGATATTTAAAATAATGAAGGCATATTCTGACCTTTTTATTTAATTTTTATAATGTTTTCTCATGTGTTAAGCGTATTTTCGCAAGTTTGGGCTTAAATACGCATTTCTTGGTTTTTCAAGAAGCCACTGGGACCAAAAAATATTTTTGGTCTCAGCGGTACAGCCTGCTCCACGCTGACGAGCGCCAACAGGGCGAAAAGCGTTCGTGGAAGGCCTTTATTGGTTTATCAAGAAAATGGGTTGGCCAAATATCAGGGAACAGTTGAAATCAATGTTTAGTTGATTTTTGTTCTACTAGATGGCGCTCTGCCATCTAAAAAGCACATGTGCTTTTGGTCAGGATATGCCATCATTATTTTTAAATCCATATATATCTATCTATCTATATAGATAATACCGTAACAGAGTTTTCCATTGTAAAGTCCTGAGCTATCTCCTCCGAAGATTCTGAACTACACATAACGATCTATATACCAAAATTTTCGTTATTTTTTTCTTCATATGATAGGCCTGTTTTTATTTTCCTAATGTTAACAGTTATTTTTATTTTTTAATTTAATCTATTTTACAATCGTAGATTTTTTTGCATTTATCATCATCAATTTTTTTGTTTTGAAATGCGTTCTTTTGTCTTATTACTACAACCAATCGTGATGAAACTTTGGGAAGATGTTTAGTATACTACCGGGATGGTTTCTGGCTAATTACTCTTTAGAAATAACCTTTCGTTGCATTTTTATTTACGATAAAACGTAGATTCACTCGCAATCAGCGCCCCCTCGCGGCAGACGTATGGCCTTAAATAGCCTCGCATGATCTTATTTGTACCGTCAAGCTTAGCCTATACGTTAGGTACGCAGCTTCGTACCCCCGCAACCTAGGTTCGAGGCTCAGCGTGGGTGTTTTTTTTTTTTCATTTCTTTTATATTATTTTAGCAAATTATTGAAAATATTATTTTATTTAAAATGTAGGCTTTTTAAAATAAAAATTAACATACACAATTTTTTAATAATATTTGTAACAAACCTAGGTTCGAGGCTCAGCGTGGGTGTCTTTTTTTATTTTCGTTTCTTTTATATTATTGTAGAAAGGTCTGTTTTTACAGCATTATTATATTTTGATTGGTTTATTTTAAATATGTTTGTTATGAAGGCTCTTTGTAATACTATTTAGAGCACATTTTACATTTTAAACACCTAAGCCCCCCTCTTTTTAATATTGTAGCAAAGTATTAAAAGTATTATTTTATTTTAGATGTTTGCCATGAAACTTTGGGAAGTTGTTTAGTATACTATCAGGACGATTTCTGGCGAATTATTTTAGAATAATATTTATAACAATAATTATAGCGAAATTAAGACATAGTTATTATATTCTGTGTTTGTGAATATATTAATATTTAACAGAAAATGTTAGAACGTTCTATTAGAATATCTCGAAAACAAAAAACAATACATATAAACGAGTTCACTGACATTTATTAATGCAGTGATTATAATCAATGATTACAATGAAGGGCTATATTATCGATATATATAAAAAATCTCTTTCAAATTTTAACGTAACGTTCCATTCTCAATCCCGTAGGGCTTTAGTTCGCTTAAAACATTTTTATCTTTATAAGTGAATATTAACTTTACTGTACTGAATAGTTTAGTATAATGTTAATTTAACATATTACAATTTAGCCACAGCAACGCGTGGCCGGGTTCGCTATTTATAATATATATTTCTGATTCATTTGATTATGATTATAATTTGTAAGTACTTTGTTATAGTTTTTCATTTAAATAGAGCTCAATTTTTGTGTATGTTTTCTATTTGCAGTATCTTTCCTAATGTCTTTGGCAACGTTTTTTTTTCTCATAAATAGGCTGAGGTTATATTATTTTTCGAATTGTAGATTGAATTATTACTTTTATTCTATAATAATTATCTTTTATAAGTGTTTGTTATAGTTTTAATTAATTAGACCTAATCATTAATAAGACCTAATCCAAATAATTTAATAGTGTGTGACGTTTCAGCAACAGCATCAGACAAAAGAATAAATGAACTAAAGAATAAAATCTCATTTTTTCTTTTGTCTGATGATGGTGACATTTGGATTAGGTCTTATTTTTTTAAATTAATTTGTTATAGTTTTTCTCATTTGAATTTAGCTCCATTTTTGTGTCTTATTTAATAAATGAACTAAAGAATAAAATCTCATTTATTCTTTTGTCTGATTTTTGTGTCTGATTTTATTTTTTACAGTATCTTTCATAATGCCTGATTTGATTACTTGATCTGTTTAAGTTTTTCATTTAAATTTAGCTCCATTTTTGTGTCTGTCGTTTTTTTTTTCTTCTCATAAATAGGCTGATGCTGTATTTGTGTACTCAATTGTTGCTTTTTGTGTCTGGTTTCTTTTTTGCAGTATTTTTTTGGAATCCTTTTTTTTTTTCATCAATTGTTTCCTCACATGCTTGGAATTTTCTTTTTATGCCTGTCCTGGCTTTCAGTTTTATAGTTTTCCTCTGCTTGGTTCTTATTTTACCTTTTTTTTCAGCGTCTTCTGTCATGCCTCAAAAAGGCCGTGGAAGACTCACTCCCCTAACAGCTAGGCGTGCTAATATGACTCGCCGCAGACACAAAACCCCAATTGCTATTTCTCTTGTTTACTTTTTTACCAATGCCTATAATTTTTCACCTGAAAGATTTTTTATTTTATTTGTTATTCAATAAATTATTATCACTTATTTTTGGTCTTCTTTTTACTTACTTATTTTACTGGGGGTTGGTGGAAGGATGGTCTAAGCCGTTGGTTTTCGACCGCTACGACCCGGGTTCGATTCCCGCATTGGGCACTTTTTTCTGAAAAATAATTAAAAAAATGCTCCAATGGCTTCCGATTCTTGCAAAAGTCCAACCCCACCAGCAAGCGCAAGTAATCAAACGGGGCTCTGGCACATTTGTAAATGCAAAGTCGAACTGCTTTTCACATGTTTAGACATGTGGTGTACTTACAGTTAAAGCAGTCGCCTACTCTACCCACCATGATTATCAAGGCCTGTACCACGTGTACTAGGGATAAGCAAAAAAAAAATTATTTTACTCATTGATCTATACATACAATTATTTGCATACAATTATTTACATACAAATATATGCATACAATTATATACATACACTTTTCTACATTTTTGCACTCTGCAGTCTAATATGTTGTTAATAATAGGGGTTTTATACAAATATCAACTGTTGAAATTTGATTTTCCAAAATAGTTGAATTATCGAAAGTGTCGAATTAGTTTGTCATATGATAGGCCGTAGGTCGAGACATCCAAAAATGGTCGAATTATCGTGTGTTGAATTAATTAGATTATATTGTATATATAAAAATATAGAATTGTTGTTTTTAATGAGGTCTTTTAAATGAATTTATTCCTTTAATATGTTGTCATATCTGCAATTTTTTTTCATTTCCAAAATATTTATTTACACTTTCACCAATGCCTATAGGATCTTTGCGATGGAACAGGTATGGTGTTCTAGCGCATGTGCTCTCATGTCCTTGAAGCACATATACTGACAGTACCCAAAGTTGAACACACTGTATAATGTCTGAAATATATGACTATAAAGAGGGCTCAAGGCCAAACCTTTGCTACAAGAGCCTGTGTTTACGCACAGACGACTTTATGTTTTTAATGAGGTCTTTAAAATGAATTTATTCCTTTAATATGTTGTCATATCTGCAATTTTTTTTCATTTCCAAAATATTTATTTACACTTTCACCAATGCCTATAGGATCTTTGCGATGGAACAGGTATGGTGTTCTAGCGCATGTGCTCTCATGTCCTTGAAGCACATATACTGACAGTACCCAAAGTTGAACACACTGTATAATGTCTGAAATATATGACTATAAAGAGGGCTCAAGGCCAAACCTTTGCTACAAGAGCCTGTGTTTACGCACAGACGACTTTATGTGACTTTTTCAAGTGTGCGAACTTTGGATAGCATACATGTAAAGTTGAACCCAAGTATATATAAAATGTAGTTTTTAATGAGGTTATTTAAATGAATTCCTATTATAAATCGTCTCCTCTGAAATATAGTTTGTAAATTTATATTTTGATTTATTTTATCCTTTTTTTTTTTCATTTCCAGAATATATATTTACACTTTTCACCAATGCCTAAAGTTTCTCACCTGAAAGAAAAAAAAACTCCGCCTTTGCCGGTCCCAAGCCAGGATGAAAAAGGAGGAGGGGGAGCAGTAACAAGCTCACTAAAAAAACCTGGGCTCAGCTGGCCCGGCTGATAGTACCTTGTAAGGGCTCCTAATCCAGGGATACATTCTTTTGGAGCTAAGTCAGTGGCCTGGCACTGAGTAGTGCTCCCAGTCTTGATGACAAAGGCAGACGCATTCTACTTCACCCAATCGTGATGGTTGTTAATTTCAAGCTTTACAAGCTTGACACTCTAATATGATTGAGTGAAGATAAGAAAGGAGAAAAAAATATTTTTTGTATTTTTTTTTTGGCAATAATCTATTTATTATCAATTAATTTGATTTTGGTCTTTATTTATTATTCCCCTGCTCTATACATACATTTTGTACATTTACAATGTCAGCCATTTTCTCTGTAATACCTTTTTAGCAGTGAAGTTATATTTGAGCAACAAACAATTGTTGAAATTTAAAATGGTCGAATTATCGATAGTGTTGAATTACACTTTGTTATATGATAGGCTGTAGGTCAAGACAACAAAACATGGTCGAATTATCGAGGTTATATTGTATATATAAAACTAGAAATGTAGTTTTAATGAGGTCCTTTAAATATTTTCATTCCTTTTATATGTTGTCTTATCTGCGATATAGTAGCATTTTTTGCAATTTTATTTGCTGATTTGTGTCATTTTTTCACTCAAAATATATTTATTTAAACTCTTCAACTAATGCCTATAGTTTCTTTCCTGAAATTGCTTAGCAAACATGAGTTGGTGTATTGTTATGCTTCGGAGATATTTTAATCCTAAGCAGGGTCTTTACGAATGATACACGTATGGTTACACAGTGCATGTGCTCTCATGTTCTTGAAGTATTGTAGATGTGTTGTTTGCACTTTTATTTTCTGATTTGTTAGTATTTTTCTTCTTTTTTCATTTTAAATAATTTTTTAGGCATAGGAACCAATGCCTATAGTTTCTCACCTGCGGGCCCTTCGAGTAAACCCGGGGCGTTGCCCGGGTCACTCGGCTAGTATATAAATATACAAATAAGTATAGGATTATTTATAATTTTATCGAAAGTATTATGATATTATAACATATAGAGTTAGTTGGGTTTTGAATAAATAACTATCTACTAACCGCTTAATTGAACATTTTAGATGAGAAGGCGCCATCTATCCGAATAAATAGGTGCTGAACGTTGATTTATGTTTATTCCAAGATATTGGTTATCCTATTTTTTTTATAAATCAAGAAAAACCAACCACATACCTTTTTTGGGAAGTAGGCCCTCTTCAACCAGGTTAGGCTGTACTTTAAAACAGAAAAAGCTAGAAGCTTTTTGAAAAATCAAGAAATAGGTAATAAGGGCTTCTATTTTTGTTCTTGCTTTTTTTTCTTTTTCTTCTTACCTGTTTTAATTGGGGTTTGCCTAACGTTGGAATATCGACTAGCTTTTTCCATTTTTATGAAAAAAACAGTATAGAAGTGAAATTTTACTGGGATTAGGTTGTTAAATTAATAGAAAGGCATCTATCTCGTTATTGTGTAACAAAATATTCACAGATTTTTTCATCTGTTATTTAGAAAAAAATAGAAGAAAGAACCAGTTTCGCCTTGGTATTTCCCAAGTGAATGTTTAACCAATCTATTGTGTAAAAAGTTAATAAAACGAAGAGAAAGATTATTTATTTTTGCTATACATGGGCTACGAGCTTTCGGGCAGTCACGCCCTTCTACAGGTCCACCTGTAGAAGGGCGTGACTGCCCGAAAGCTCGTAGCCCATGTATAGCAAAAATAAATAATTTTTCTCTTCGTTTTATTAACTTTTTACAATTCTATAAGAGAAATTTTCACGATTCATGTTACAATCTATTGTGTTTTAACTAATTATGAAGATTTGCCCGGGTAGTTGACGATTTGCCGCTCCAGCAACCCCGGGTTGCCTCTATTTTCTCTTATGATGATTATCATTTTAGGTATCTTTATTATCCCTTGAATTCCTTGTAATTTTCGATAAAATAACATAAACTTTAATTAAAAAGAGATATATTGGATCAAAATATAATTTATTATTATTATTATTATTTTGATCCATATATGTATTTTTTAATTAAAGATCTATTTATGGATTGCTCTATTTTCAAAATAACAAAAACTCTTCGCAGTTCAAATGTGAAAGTATAAAATACGACAGTTTAGAACTAGAAATTCGACTTACACATCGCCGCTTGAAATGGTTTAAAGCGATAGCTAAAACACTAAATATAAAGTATATAATGCAAAGTATCTTCATAAATTGGCAAAAAGTAAATAGTTTAAAATTATTTTTCCTTGAAAAGGATGACAACCAGTCGCTGTAAAGTCGGCAATAAAGAAAAAACTGTGTTTTAATGGATAATCATACACACAATCATAGAGTATAAAATAAGTTACATTAATATCTGATAATGTTTATATATATTTTGAATTTATAAATTATTTACACTTATCTCCATAAGAGAGATAGACAAAACTCAAGGTAGATGTACCTTTTATCATTTATATCAGGATTCAGACAATAACTCTGAAAGATATTTGATACACAGTGACATTTATTGAAGACACATGTGATAACCAAGTGTGAACAAAATTTCCCCTGTCTCCTTGAAAAAAAAAAGAGAGACGACCGGTGATAATATAGAATTTCCCCTTTCTTGAGTTTTGTCTATGAGTGTATAATTGATCACATAGAAGTTTGGATCAAATATTAACATTGATATCTTTTAAGATATTTTGACACGGTTAATCGTCCATCTTTTTCTAAGAGCATTCCTCTATAAACTTTCTATCCACTGTTTTCTATGAGAACTTAGCTTTTCAACAAGCAAATGACTGTAATCGACATTTTTGCATACATTATCGTTTCTTCTGCTCTTTCACAACCTGGAAAATGTATTCTGATCGAAAATTTCTAACTTTCTTTCTGTATCCTAGTCTATTATATATACTCTCACTTCTTTTCCATTCTTTATAGGAATAGTTGAGACAAACCTTAAGGAAGTTGTACCTTTCAGCACGTACGAGGGTTGTCCGTTAAATAAGTTCCACGGGGCACCACTGTCATGAAGATCGCTTTTAGGCTCGAGCCGACTGCACGGGCTCGTAGCTTGTTCTCCCCACTCCAATTTCACACCAAGGACAGGTCGCTGGTAAGCTTAGTTTTGGCTGAGCAGCCGTTAGTGATGGAGCTTCCCCTCGTGTCTCCCGCCAGCTGTGAATTACGGTCAGTAATTCGCTTTTTGGCCGCAAAGAAGAATTCGGCGAAGGACATACATACTGAACTCTGGCAAGTGTATGGAGAAGGGTGTATGAGTTCCGGGATGGTACGCAGATGGGTCAGAGAATTTAAAAACGGCCGAACAGACGTCCACGATGAACGGCGTGCTGGACGGCCATCGGTTTCGGACGAAACCATTGCCAAAGTCGAAGCGGCAATGCTTGAAGATTGACGGGTTACTGCGTGGAAAGCTCTGCGATTTGGTTCCTGATGTCAGTAGAACCACCATCGACAAGATTTTGCGTGAACATTTAGGGTATTCAAAGGTCTGCGCAATATGGGTTCCGAAAATGCTGACTGAAGGCCATAAACGGCAGTGGGTTGATGCGGCCCAGAAATTTCTCGATTGCCACAAAACTGACGGAGAGGAATTCTTGGATTCGATCGTTACTGGTGATGTTACCTGAGTACACTACACCACACCGGAGACAAAGGAGCAATCCAAGCAGTGGAAGCACACTTATTCGCCGAAACCTCTAAAGTTTAAACAAACACTTTCTGCCGGGAAACTTATCGCTACCGTCTTTTGGGGCCGAAAGGGCCTATTGTTGTGCGACTTTATGCGTCGGGGTACAACAATCAATTCCGACCGGTACTGTGAGATCTTGAAACAACTTCGACGCGTGATTCGGAACAAGAGGAGAGGGATGTTAACCAAAGGGGTGCGTTTCAACCACGACAACGCTCGGCCGCACACCGCCCATCAAACCACTGCCCTCATCGAAGAATTTGGATGGGAATTGGTGTCACACCCACCTTACAGCCCGGACGTAGCTCCTAGTGACTTCCATTTCTTCCCCGAGTTGAAGAAAAACCTGGGTGGAACCCAATTCCAGGACGATAACGAGTTTGGAAGAAGCGGTTTTAGGCTTTCAACGCGGCCAGGCGGCAGAGTCTTTGACTCTGGGTTCCATAAGTGGGTGTCCCGAATGCAAAAATGCGTCGAACGAAACGGGGAATATGTAGAAAAATGAAAAAAAGTCTGATATTTTCGAAAATGTGTAGTTCAGGGCAAATAAACCTGTTTTTCTGTATGAAAAACCTCTGTGGAACTTATTCAACGGACAACCCTCGTATATCGAGATTCAGACAATAACTCTGAAAGATATTTTATACAGTGACCTTTATTGAAGACACACGTGATAACCAAGTGTGAACAAAATTGTTCCTGTTTCCTTCAACAAAACAGACGACCGGTGATATAAAAGACGTTCCACTTTCTTAAGTTTTGTCTATGAGTGTATAAAAGTTTTTATCAAATATTAACATTGATATATTTTCAGATATTTTGACATGGTTAATCGCACTTCTCCAGAAACTTTCTATCCAATAGTTTCTATGAGAACCAAGTCATTTTAACAAGAAAATGATTAGAATAAACATTTTTGCATACATTATCTTTTCTTCTGCTCTTTCACAACCTGGAAAATGTATTCTGATCGTAATGTTAAGTTTTTTTCTGTATCCTAATCATATATACCCTCACTCTATATTTCTCTCTCTTCTTTTCCATTCTTCATAGGAATAGTTGAGTTAACAACCGAATGTAAATAAAAGAAAGTAGGTAAAGAGTAAAGTTATGTGCACGATGTCGGGGTGAGTGACTGACGTCGCGTGTGTCACCCAGTGATCGAAGCTGGTCCACTACGACAGGTAACACCACCTTCTGACACCTTCTCTTCACTTCTGTCTGTGTATCTCACATTTATCTGCTATGTTTCGTCTATGTATTGCTATAATCATTTTTGTAGAAGAGCATTGCTCTATGAAAATTCTTGTAATTATATGTATTCACCTTTACAGACCTATAAGCTTATGTGTATAGACTCGCTAAACACCCCCTAAGCTGCATTGTATAGCTATAACCATTTTTGTGGAAGAGCATTGTTCTATGAAAATTCTTGTAATTATATGTATTCACCTTTACAGACCTATAAGCTTATGTGTATAGACTCGCTAAACACCCCCTAAGCTGCATTGTATAGCTATAACCATTTTTGTGGAAGAGCATTGCTCTATGAAAATTCTTGTAATTATATGTATTCACCTTTACAGACCTATAAGCTTATGTGTATAGACTCGCTAAACACCCCCTAAGCTGCATTGTATAGCTATAACCATTTTTGTAGAAGAGCATTGCTCTATGAAAATTCTTGTAATTATATGTATTCACCTTTACAGACCTATAAGCTTATGTGTATAGACTCGCTAAACACCCCCTAAGCTGCATTGTATAGCTATAACCATTTTTGTGGAAGAGCATTGCTCTATGAAAATTCTTGTAATTATATGTATTCACCTTTACAGACCTATAAGCTTATGTGTATAGACTCGCTAAACACCCCCTAAGCTGCATTGTATAGCTATAACCATTTTTGTGGAAGAGCATTGCTCTATGAAAATTCTTGTAATTATATGTATTCACCTTTACAGACCTATAAGCTTATGTGTATAGACTCGCTAAACACCCCCTAAGCTGCATTGTATAGCTATAACCATTTTTGTAGAAGAGCATTGCTCTATGAAAATTCTTGTAATTATATGTATTCACCTTTACAGACCTATAAGCTTATGTGTATAGGCTCGCTAAACACCCCCTAAGCTGCATTGTATAGCTATAACCATTTTTGTGGAAGAGCATTGTTCGATGCAAATTCGTATAATGATATGTATGAACCTCTACAGACCTATAAGCTTATGGCCATAGGTTCCCTAAACACCCTTAAGTTGCCTTTAATAGTAAATCCAGGGTATATAAAAAAGCAAATTCAATAGTAAAGCGGTCTGAAGATTAGTTTGACGAAACTGCTTAGAGGGTTCACCACTGAAGCCAAGCCCTCTCATTCAATATCTTTTATAATTGCAGTATGGTCTGTAGAGATTATATTTGATATTTGAATAGAAAAACATTTCATAAAAATAATTATTATAAATTATAACGATAGATGGCAATTCAAAATCTAATAGCTGTGTTTGACTCTCTCTTTCTCAGTGACCTTCATCTTATAGGCTCCCGTTTTGTGTTATACTAAATATAATTTAATAATTGCCACATATTAAAATATTGAGAGACTAAGAAAAAATAACATCTAATAGTGAAACTGAAAGTTGCTGATGACTTGCACCATATGTCGGTATGCTGATCGTTGGTTTATTTATTATTACAGAATATTGGCCGAATACTCTTTCGCTTGATTAATCAAGAAAATTCAACCACGCACGCGTTTCAAATATTATTAAGTCAATTCTGTAATAATTAAAAATCACTATTAGTTGAATCCCGATAGATAGAGCAAGCCATCAGCAACATTCAGTTGCACGATAAAGAGATGCCTTTTTCTTAATTATGTGTTTGTTGGCTTTAGTGTACTTGTGTATATAATATAACAATATTTTCATGTTGTATATATAATAGAAACACATCTATAAATAATTATACGCATGATTGACATGTGCCATTACAAAAACCATATGTAATGTACTTTGTACAAACTGAAAATAAATAAATAAAACTCTGCAATAGATTAAGAGTTGAGCTAAAGCAAGAGATTGAGATAGAAGTCTAAAATCGAGGCTTACAAGATGACAGGGCGTTGCCAGAGTGTACAATGTCTTCCGATCCACGCCCTTGTTGCATCCGCTGAAATTAAATACTTCCTCTCGGCAAAGATATATAAAGCTGTCAATTCGCGGAAATAAATAGTCACTTCACCATCAGCGGGAGCCCTCGTCAGTTGTGTCAAAGGACCACCTCAACGACCATGTAGACCAGTAAGAACTCTTCTATCTCCATCTTTCGCTGCTTAGCTCGACTCGTATCTGTTCACGGAACTTTCCTAGTTCAACTGTGTCTTCGTTTTTTGTGTGGACATTCCCAAGCTTTCCACTCTGCCTCGACCACGACTGCTTGTACTCTGTTAGAACTGTTAAAGGTCTCCCAAGGTGCAGAGAGGTACTGGAAAACTCTCCACGCCCTGACTGTCCCTCTCGGTTACTACAGGTTTGACCCTCTCGGTTAGCACATTTATATAATACTAGCGGACGTACCCGGCTTCGCCCGAGGTTTTACCCGAGTAAAGGTTTGTCTAACGAACATTTATTAAAACAATTCTCTATAAACTTATTTTAAAAAAAGATATATTTTGATAATTTGAAACTCGTATATTTGAATCTCTCGATAAAGTGAACATTTTTTCCCGGTCCCTGTGTGCCGTGTCATCCTGAATTTTGTCTTTCATAATTTTCTACATTACAAAATCATCGTTTTATCTAGTGAACATTTTTTCCCGGTCCCTTGAAAAATACTCGATAAGGTTGAATAAATTCATGGTCGTTTATGGAAGATGGACGAAGTTCCCGGAAGTCATCTTGGGCAAGCTCCCGCGAGGCTTTCCCGCACAGCTGTGTCACCAGCTCTGCCCTGATTGGTCGGTGGGTACTTGGAATGTCGGCCGGCGGCCGGGCGAATCCATTCTCTAACGGGGTGGGGCAGAACTAAGCCTATCTCCGTTGCAAGGTGGCGCTGCTTGCGAGTTAAAGCTACAATTCTGCAAATAACTCTAAGGATATTATAGATATTCAAGATATTATTTTTCGTAAACCTTTCCGGGGATATGCCTAATAATATCCCAAAATTTCACGGCGATTGGATGTACGGTTTTTGAATCTATAGAGTACACACAGACCACAGACAAACAGACAAACAGACAGACAGACAGACAGACAGACATTCAATTTTATATATATATAGATTACTAGCGGATGTGTACCCGGCTTCGCCCGGGTTTTATCCGAGTGAAAGTTTGCCTAACGAATATTATTGATAATAATATTCGGGAACACACAGAATATTATGATAATATAATTCCGTATGTCATATATTTATATAATACAATTATTAATTGGCGCCATGGATGTCACTCTTGTGAAACGTCCCGTTCCAAACTGTGTGTTTTTAAAATGTTTTAATTAAAATACTATTCGTTACAATTATAAATTTGAACGATAGGCTCATTATTTCTTTATACCGTTATTATACCGTTATATTATATATATTATATTATTATATTATATATATTACACGTTATTTGTTTTCTTGGCCGACTGTTTTACATATGGTGTTATCTTAAAATTGCTTGTTTTGAATATTTTTTAGATTGAGATTATTAGCTAGAATGTAAAAAAATTAACTCTGTTGAAATTTAATTTTGTATTTATATATAAATAAAATTAACTCTGTTGATTTTTTTTTGTATTTAATCGATAACAGCGAAGTTACGCATGTTAAAGTTAGGAAAAATATTTTGATGTTAAGCAAAACCTGCTCCCTCTCGTTTTACATAAATGTTGAAAATTTGGTCGAAATTGATGCATTGTAACGAAAGTTTTTAGTGAACAACACTTATGAAATTTGCATTTTATTAATATAGATATATTGGTTCTATTTGTTTCCTCTCCCGTTAATAATTCAACAGCTTTTTTTTTTGGCTTCGGAACTTAATGAAGAGATTCTATATGCAATCATATAAGCACATTTTTCATGCTCAGAACTAACAATAGAGGACCTATTTTTCAGGCCTATAACTACCATCACAAAATTGGAGAAGAGTGGACTTCAGGAATTGGTTTAACCATGGAGATAAGCACCACCACCACCACTTTTGAGATACCTACTTTGATACGAAATTTCAATAATGTATCGATGACGTGGCAGGATAAATGGATCCGAACATAGAATGCGTATCTCCCCAGACATCCAGAATCGTGCCGTTCTCCTCCCATACGCTGTTGGGAAACTGGCATAACGACAGGGCTCTACATGACGTGAGTATAGTACATCATACCTTTTTTACATATATACTGCCGCGTGTTTCTCCTATTTGGTCCTTCTCTGCAAGGCCTCTTCTTCTTTCGTTGATCACCAACACTGCCTCCTTTACGACACCTCTGGAGGAAGCCCAAAAACCCTCTGAGATCTACTACTCAGGCAGATCTCCTCTCCCTCTGGCAGTATCTCTACCACTGGTGAGGGGACACGAGAGACTTACCAGAAGAGTAGCTACTTTTTATGGTGGATATGAAGCAACGACGACAGCAGCAGTAACCTTGAACAAGTCTACTCGCCAACCTTTATTGTAAACCTTGATCCACATTACGCTAGAACTCGAATAACTATTAACAAGTATTTACAGTAATTTAAATCGTATATAGATGGAAATTTTGCCGGGAGGATATTGATCTAAAGAGACAAAGGTCGCCTCTCCCGTCAAAATAGACGTCAAAACTAGACGCCAACTATTGGCCGTCGCCGCAAACTAGCGGCCTCGGGTCGGTAACAAAGCCACAACACCAGCTTTGGCAAACTGAAAAGCGTCCACCTAGAAACATGGTCTCTACGGCGACGGTCAAAATATGGCGTCTAGTTTTGACGTCTATTTTGACGGGAGAGGCGACCTTTGTCTCTTTAAATAGTATAGCAAATATAAAAAGGTATTTACAATCACAATCCCTAGGAAACTGGACCACCGTAAGCCATCCCACACTAGTCCCAGACTGGAAATAGGCCAGAGCGCCATCTATTGGCGGAGGTTGTAACTGTTCTTCTAGCAACAATGTTTTACCTATCTGCCTCAACTAGTGCTTTCCAAAATGTACTATGGATTGACGCGACCACCATGTTATTATATATTCGTAGTATACATTTATATTTAGTATTTCAATATTCGTAAAAGTAAAATACTCAGCAAAGTACATAAATAAATATACATTATAAAAAACAAACTACTTCCGAGGATAAATCTCTTGTTGTTGTTGTCGTGTCCAGTGAAGATCTCAGATATCTACATACATCTCTATCACAGCAGTCGCCATAACTGTATTTGGTTGTTGTCGTGTCCAATGAAGAGCCTCAGATGTCTCCATGTATCTCTATCACAGCAGCAGCAATGTCCACCATCTTGGATGTGTAAAGCTGCTTCTCTGGGTCTATATCAATTTTCTGCAAGGCTGCGGCCATTGCTAGGTATGAGAATATGAGGGTAGGTGTTAGTTCCACACCAGGACAGTTGTTGCATGTCCTATAGGTTCTTGTGCCATCTGGATGTATTGTCATTCTTTTATAGGATAAATTTCTTGCTTTATTTTAAATTATTCTCAAGCTTTAATACAACAGGACACTAGGTCGTTATACCTTTGGAAAAGTTAGCGTTCATACACCTGAAATTGTACTTTTTATATAAATTATTATATTATGAATTCAAACCCTTTATCTTCATATTTTGTTCCTTCTTGGACTCTAAAACAAGTATATTTAAGACGAAATGTCTTAATAAAATGTTAAGATTCCAGCATCAATAGACTTCTCTTATACTTCACTCCATACCATCATTTTCAATACAGGTTACTGAGTGAATCCTTAGTTTCAGAAAATGACCACACATTTCTCTCTGGACTCCTGCTTTCTGTCATGGATGTCCTACATTTCAACAATGGGTTGTCACGTCAAAGGCGTGGTCCACTCTCTCTCGCATGCTATTCCCCCGGGAATTAATTCACTTAATGATGATCATCGCGGAATAGTTAGGCTCAATTTATAGAATAGTTAAAGCTAATTATAGAAAATATAATCAACAGAAGTAATAAGTTGAAATAGGAAAAAATACATTATTCATTTTTCTTTATCAATGTCAAATAAAACCACAAGGTTATCCTAAAATTTCGTAAACACTTGCAAAAAAATTGAAATACAAATATTATTCGCCGTTATGTATAATGTCTTTGTATTATGTATAAAGTTTTTTTTTTTGCTTATCCCTAGTACACGTGGTACAGGCCATGATAATCATGGTGGGTAGTTAGCGACTGCTTTTACTGTAAGCGTACCACATGTCTACACATGTGAAAAGCAGTTCGACTTTGCACTTACAAATGTGTCAGAACCCCGTTTGGTTACTTGCACTCACTGGTGGGGTTGGACCTTTGCAAGAATCGGGGGCATTGGAGCTTTTTTTTTAACAGAAAAAAGTGTCCAATGCGGGAATCGAACCCGGGTCATAGTGGTCGAAAACCAAACGGTTTAACCAGCCTTCCATCGACCCCTCATGTATAAAGTAATTGTATTATGTATTATTATGTATTCTCCGTAATAATATTATAGGCCAAGTAATAAGTAAAAAAAACGTTTTAAGAAAAACACGAAATTTTGGGATAACCTTATATAATACACCATTCATTAAAATAATCCTTTGGGCTAATATTAAGGTTTTAAAACATCAGGTTTCCAGGGTTAGGCTTCTTGTTTTAAATGCAATTCAAATCTCTAGCTTTTTCGGACATGAAAGCCCTTCTACAGAAGAAAACACACAGCTTTCATGCCCGAAAAAAAGCTAGAAATAATAATTAAAATTTAAAAAAAAAGAAAGTTGTGGAAAGGCCGCTGATAAAATTATAATTAAAATTAATTTATTTAAAGCCAGAAATATATAAAGAGAAAAGAAGTAACGGCCGTTGGGATCAAGCCTTCTTGTTTACCGCGTGAGTGGCCAGAGTCTGGACGTTCGCGCATGCGTAGTTAGGTTGACGCTCGCGGTTGCCGAGGCCGTCCAATGCCCGTGTGTGTAGTGGAGCTTTGTCCCAGTTCGCGCTCGTTGAAGCAAAGTGTGGTCGCCACAAAGTTATCTTTGGAACCCTGATGTTTCACCTTAATATATAATACTACTGCTCGTTAAAAAAGGGTTAAACATTTATTCAAAATATTAGATAACTCTATACTATAGTTTTGGAGAGCATTTTTTGTGTGATTGGAAGTTTATTCGCAATAAATTAACAAAGAGGAAACAATCCCTCGAAAAGTTTTTTTAATTGTTTATTTTTCTTTCCCATATATCAAGAGAAATTCATTTCTAATATAACTTATAAAAGCCAACTTACTTGCTTATTAACGACATCTATGCATGATCACTTTTAACTCCGCCTTTGCCGGTTCCAAGCCCGGATGAAAAAGGAGGAGGGGGAGCGGTAACAAGCTCACTAAAAAACCTGGATTCAGCTGGCCCGGCTGATAGTACCCTGTAAGGGCTCCTAATCCAGGGATACAAGATGAGCAGCTTTGTACTCCATGTTAGGAGTGGCTGCACATGCCGTCTGTTCCTCATGTCAGAGGCGGCCATTTATTTTGGAGCTTTAAGTCGGCCTGCCACTGAGTAGTGCTCCCAGTCTTAATGACAAAGGCAGACGCATTCTACTTCACCTAGTCATGAATGATAGAGTGGAGATAAGAAAGAAGATCACTTGGCTAAAAAAGGAAAAATTATAGACTAAAATAACCATAATGATAATAATTTTCAATTATAATATTTTATTAGTATTACACTCATAGACAAAATTTAAGGAAGTTGTACCTTTTAGCTTGTATAGCAGTATTCAGACAATACCTCTGATAGATATTTGATATACAGTGACTTTTATGGAAGACACACGAGATAACCAAGTATGAACAAAATTGCCTCTGTTTTCTTGAAAAAAAAACAGATGACTAGCAACATCAAAGACGTTCCACTTAAGTTTTGTCCATGAGTGTATACATATGATACTTATATAAAATATTATAATTGATAATTATTATCATTATGGTTATTTTTGGTCTATACTTATTATATTCCTGGTACATACAACTCAGCCCACGTACAATTTAAACGTGTGGACCATATTTTCCATTTCCCTTTCTCTTCATTTCCATATCTTCCATTGTTAGAAAGGAAACTTTAAATTGCGACCATATTTTTCCGAATATCTGTTATTCTCAAATGTTTATATATCTGATTTCCTTTAAGAGAGAGCTTTACAAAATATTTATCTAGATGAACCTCCAAGTAATGGTCTAAAGTAGAGAGGTAAATGTTGATCATGTCTGTATTTATGGACATTTGTCCTGCTATCACCTGAAAGAATGCCATTGTCACCTAAACAACACCTCTATTCACCCAATCCGCGGCAGTTGTTGAATTATTGCAGTCCAGTCCCTCGGTCAGTCCAAGGTCAGCTATTCTTGACACGTCGATAGAAATGTATTGGCTGCGGAGACTAAATCTGACCGGTCGATGGTACCTACCTGGTTGGTTGGTTGGTCAGCTAGCTAGATGGTAGGTCTGTTGGTTGGTTAGTAGGTAGTTCAGTTGGTTGGTTAGATGGTAGTTCAGTTGGTTGGTTAGATGGTAGTTCAGTTGGTTGGTTAGATGGTAGTTCAGTTGGTTGGTTAGATGGTAGTTCAGTTGGTTGGTTGGTCAGCTAGCTAGATGGTAGTTAGGTTGGTTGGTTGGGTAGATGGTAGGTAGGTTGGTCAGCTAGCTAGATGGTAGGTCTGTTGGTTGGTTAGATGGTAGTTCAGTTGGTTGGTTAGATGGTAGTTCAGTTGGTTGGTTAGATGGTAGTTCAGTTGGTTGGTTAGATGCTAGTTCAGTTGGTTGGTTGGTCAGATAGCTAGATGGTAGGTAGGTTGGTTGGTTGGTCAGTTTGGTAGATGGTAGGTCAGTTAGTTAATTGGCCATTTAGCTAGTTGGTAGGTCCGTTGGTTAATTGGTCAGTTATCTAGATGGTTGGTTAGCGAGTCAATCGGCTTGTTGGTTGGTGTGTTGATTGATAAGTTTAATGATTCGTTGATCAATTGGTTCGTTAGTTGCTAGGTCGGTTAGTTGATGTGTTGGTTTGTTGATTGGTAAGCTGTGTGATTCGTTAATAGGTTGGTTCGTTAGTTGCTAGGTCGGTTAGTTGGTGTGTTGGTTTGTTGATTGGTAAGCTGTGTGATTCGTTGATCAGTTGGTTCGTTAGTTGCTAGGTCGGTTAGTTGGTGTGTTGGTTTGTTGATTGGTAAGCTGTGTGATTCGTTGATAAGTTGGTTCGTTAGTTGCTAGGTCGGTTAGTTGGTGTGTTGGTTTGTTGATTGGTAAGCTGTGTGATTCGTTGATAAGTTGGTTCGCTAGTTGCTAGGTTGGTTAGTTAATGAGTCAATTGGCTTGTTGGTTGGTGTTTGTTTGTTGATTGGTAAGCTGCATGATTCATTGATCAGTTCATTCGTTGGATGTTCAGTTAGATGGTTGTTCAATTAGTTGGTTAGTGAATTGGTTGGCTTTTATTGGTCATTTGGTCTCTTGTTGAATTATTGGTTGTTTGCTAGGTCAGTTAGTTGGTGAGTCAATTGGTTCGTTGGCTGGTGAGCTGAATAATTATTTTTCAGACCAACTGGATAGTTAGTTTGTTGTTTTATTAGCTGATTGGTTGATTTGTCTGTTGTTCAGCCAGTTGGTTGGTTAGTTAGATCACTGTTGAGTCAGTTTGTTGATTGGTTGGTGATCCGATTGATTAGTTGTCAGGCCAACTGGATGGTTATTTTCTTGTTATATTAACTGATGGGCTGGTTTATTTGTTGTTCAGCCAGTTGGTTGATCGATTAGATTTATTCGTATTTTGTTGACTCTATGATTCTTTTTATTTGAAAGTTGTAAAATTATTTGTAAAGGTATGATCCAATTAAAAAATAAAACTTCGATAATTTTAAATAGGTAAAGAGAAGTTTGTGTTCAACTTGACCAATTTTCTAGAAACCAAGGCAAAGAATCATTCTAGAAAATATTTTCAAACCAGAATATTTATATAAATTGATTTATTGAAAGAATATTTTATATAAATCAAGGAAAAAAGTCTCAAGATCTTGATTCTCTAATTCTAAGATAAAATTGAAATCGTTCATTGTTATTTTTCGCACTAGAGAGAGTAAGATTCAAAATAATTTCTCAAAGGCCATAAAATCTTAAACTATTTTCAAAAAAATAATCATATAAATTAGAGAGACATTGAAAATTTGAAATTACTTTATTACATCGTCCATAAAAGATTATGTATATTTAGAGGATTTCATAGAAATAGTTATGTACATAGCGGCCATATGTTAGGTTAAAGTTTTAGTATAGATTTCTGTAGAAATAATAGTAAGGATGCGTTACGTGGATAGAGAAGTTCACAGAAATAGTTATGTACTAAGCGGCCATATGTTATGTTAAAGTTTTAGTATCGATTTCTGTAGAAATGGTAGAAAGGATGCGTTACGTGACTATCTGCCCCAGTTACCAGAGCTAATCAGCAGCTGCCGCCACAATTCCTACTGCACGAATGTCATTGATCGATGGAAGAAATCACGGTATTGATGTCATTGATTGGTGAGAGTTTTGTTTTGGTCCTTAGTTTGCCATCAGATGTCACAATACCTCTGAGCTATAACTAGGTTATAGTTATCTGGTATAACTGGGTTATATTTAGCTATGTATAACACAATGGATGATTTTTGAAACAATAAACATTTTCAGACAATTATTTGTCTTTTTCCAAAAAAAAAAAAATTTAAAGAAGTTATGCTGGTGGTGTTTTGTCCATGGAGCAGATCATATCGGTTCATGCACCCTGATCACAATACCGGCCATCTGAGAAAATAAGTTATATATTAATTTTAATACAGTATTAATAGGGGGAGATGTCCGACCACACCAGTTCCCCCCCGGACCCTTGGAATATTTGACCAAATTCTAGTCCAAGGTGACTAACATGGCTTCAAAATTCCATCCTTCATTGCAGCATATATAAGTAGAATCGTCCAATACAGTATTAGAGCTCTAAAAAGCGGTCTGGTAGATTAAATTGGTGAAACCGCTAGGAAGGTTCACCACTGATAAGCCAAACCCTCACAATATAATAACTTTCATCGCATTAAGAACAGTAGAACTTTGTTTTATATTTAAAAGAAACATTCGTGCTTAAATTCTTCTATTTCTTATAGTTTTCATTACTTTTGGAAATGTTTTTTTTTTATGGAAGTGGTGCCTGTGTCCAGGACAAGCTCTACAGGTTCCTACAGAAGATGGATGCTGGGCAGTTACTTATACAGAAGACTTCGGCATTCCTCAGTGCCATGTTGAAGCCGGTGAGTAACCTAAGTTATCTTTAAAACACAAGAATTAAACTTATTCATTTCTTCATTTCGATAAAACGGGACGAGATTTCAAGTCAAAAGGATTCACTTCATGGCCCTAAATACGATATATTATTAATAAAATTTGTAACATAAATTTACTGGAAATGTATTTCTTTTCAATGATATTCTCAAATATTATCTCTACAGACCTTACTGCAATGATATAAGTTAATGAATAAGAGAGATTGGCTCATCAGAGAGAGTAGTGAACCCTCTCAGCGGTTTCGCAAATTAATCTCTAGACTGCTCTACTATTGTATCGGATTGGTTTAGGATATACCCTGAATTTTCTATGGAAGGCAACTTAGGGTAGTTTATTGAAATATGGACATAGGCTTATATCTCTGTAGAGGTACATACATATAATTTCAAGATATTGCATCGAGCAAAGCTCTTCCGCAAATATGGTTTCATAATTTATATCATTGCAGTAAGGTCTGTAGAGATAATATTCGTTGATATTGTAACATAGTATTTATTAATTTTATTATTTTTTATTAACAAAGTGGTCTTTTTTTATGTTTAAATCTTGCTACTCTCTAAATTTCCCCCGCGGCTTATCTTTTGTTTACATTTCATAGTTTGTCCTTCCATGAAATAAATTGTTGTCTCCTCCTGAAGTTTTTGTCTTCCCTAATTATCCACGTGGCAATATTATAGTAAATTTATTTGTATAATATCACTATATATAGTCACGACCGTCTTTCCTCATCGGCCGGCCGGCCGCCTCTGTCACGGATGCGCGCGCATCATCATTATGATCATTATCATTATCTAATGATAATAATAATAATTATTATTATTAACATATATATAGTCACGACCGTCTTTTCTGGCCTCTGTCACGGATGCGCGCGCATCATCATTATGATCATTATCATTATCTAATGATAATTATTATTATTATCTTTCCTGGCCTCTGTCACGGATGCGCGCGCATCATCATTCATAGAAAGGAATTTTTTATGTATAATTCTCGTGTTTTAAATAGATTCATGTTTTTATATCAATTGATCCTTCTTGATTTACCTTAATCCTAGGGTGAACGAGCGATATAAACCGTCCACAGTCTCGACACGGGATCGAATCCAGCCTTGGGTACTTTTTTTAATTGCTTCAATGGCCTCCCGATTCTTCCAAAAGTCCAACCCAACCAATGAGTTCAAGTAACCAAACGGGGCGTTGATAAACTTGAAAGTACAGAAGTAGAACTGCTTTCTACATGTTTAGATACGTGGTGCACTTACAGTGTACAAATCAGTCACTTACTACCTACCATGATTTGTTTATCCCTAGTTACGTGGTACAGGCCATGATAATCATGATGGGTCGATAATAAGCTGCTTTTACTGTAAGTGCACCACATGTCTACACATGGAAAAGCAGTTCGACTTTTTTACTTATAAATGTGCAAGAGCCCCGTTTTGGATCATGCACTCGTTGGTAGGGTTGGACTTTTGCAAGAATCGGGGGCCATTGGAGCATATTTTTTTTATCAGAAAAAGGTACCTAATGCGGGAATCGATCCCGGGTCGTAGCGGTCGAAAACCAACGGTTTAAACCATCCTTCCACCGACCCCTCTACCATTATTATAATGGTCTACATGGGATAGGTACCAAGTAATAAGCATTCTGAATACATTTCCTACTATATGATTATGGCTTGTTGGATACCAAACGTAGTTCGAACGTCATAAAGATATCCTTCCTATGTGACCATTGTCCCTAAAATATCCGCATCTCTTTGGCTCTCTCGACCCATTCTCTTGACATAACTAACCGACAAGAATCTTATGATGCGAGAAAAGATGTCATGAAAATGAGTTACAAGAAATAACCTTTTATGAAGCTATAAAAAAAAAACGAGCCTGATGGGATTCGAACATGAAATCCTCGGTTATAACAAGACGTGTACGTTATGCCAAGTCAACTAAATTTAGTATACATAAATTAAGAAAAAGGCATCTCCTTATCGTGCAACTGAAAGTTGCTGATGGCTTGCGCCATCTATCGGAATAAATATCAACTATTCTCGTTAATTTTTAATTATTTATTTGGCCAATTCTGGAATAATTAAAAATAAACGAGAATAGTTGGTATTTATTCCGATAGATGGCGCAAGCCATCAGCAACTTTCAGTTACACGATAAGGAGATGCCTTTTTCTTAATTTATGCACCTTATCCCAGTACAATATCACAATTGTACTATGTTTTCACTTAGTATACATAGTTATACGTACCTATTTTAATGCGTTTATAATGAAGAGATGTAATTTTTGTGCATGTGAATACTATTATCGCGCGCTTTTACAATGTATGTATATTTGTCAAATTGAAAATAGTACACGTGGCCATAATAATCATGGAAGATAATTAGCAACTATTTTTTACTGAAAATGCACCACGTGTCTGAACATGTAGAGAGAAGTTCAAATGTTATACTTTCAAATATGTCAGAGTTCCGTTTGGTTACTTGCACTCACTGGTGAGGTTGAACTTTTGTGAGAATCGGAAGCGCCTCATTGAAGCAATTTTTACTTTCGAAAAAAAAATGCCCAATGCGGGATCCGATCTTGGGTCTTGACTGTCGGTAATCGACGGTTTATACCATTTCTTCACCAACCCACGCAATCCATCAGCAACTTCCAATTGCATGATCAGGAGGAGTCTTTTCTTAATATGAAAAATGTTTAATAAATATTTATATTTGAATCATTTATAGTTTCAGAAAAAAACATAGGTACACACATAGTTTATTTTAACCCCTGACGTTTCGGTGACTTCCTATCTCCCTCTCGGATCCTTCAGGAGAGGAATGAGGTAGAGAATATGTCCATAGAGCTAAACGCTGACTCTATTCTGGCCCCTCTCTATGAAGAGGTTGATGATGATGAAATAGTGGCCGCGGTTCTATATCGCTCTGACAGAGAAGCACTCCCCAATGAACTCTTCTATGGAAACAAGAAAATTCTGTACGATTTCCTCGGCGATGCAATTGAACACGTTGGGAACAAAAACCCCTTTATAAGCACGGGCCTTTCCGAACTCAGGGCGGCCTTGAACATTTGACATTGTCCAGACGTCCCTTCAGAGAAGGCTCATGTCTGATGTGAATATATATTCTTCTGTAACTTTAAATTTGACACTATATAATATTATATGAACGATTAATAAATCAGTTTCAAACTCAATCTCTTCAGGGGAATGATGCCTCTGAAGAGATCAACAGGAGGTCAATCGAACGTCGGGAGTTAAAATAAACTATTGATTGATGTAGCTGTTTTTATCTGAATCAACTTCCACAACCAACAAATAATCTTCAGAATTATAGTTTCAGCTACGAGGCGTTCAGAACGTGGGGTTGGAAAT
>CP092872.1:81198300-81467958 GCA_030710605.1 Cordylochernes scorpioides
TTCCCTTGTACGCCTTTCTAGCCAGATACAAGAACAGCTTCATGTGCTGCTATGACCTGGAATATTATATTTCCGACTGCTTGCTACCTCAGATAACCAGCTGGAAGATTCGCTGTGAGATGGAAGCCTTGAAACTGCGAATAACTGTCAATTAGTTGTTTGCTCTGTTTTATATGACTATAATTAATTGTTTTATATGACTAGAGAGAATTCTCTGACAAGACATGAATATAATTTTAATAATTATTTCGAAATTTATTCCTTTAGAAATTTTGTATTGTTATTTTATTACTATAATGAAAAGAAAGTGAAAAAAAAAGTCAAAATATTCTGTGAATATGTATATATTTATATACATTGTAATATATTAATCTGTTAAATTAATTATAAAAATAAAAATTTATTTTCATTTAAAAATCGTCTATTTAAGTCTCTCTATTATTATATCATCAATATTCTGTGTTGTGTTTTATTTTATTTTCAAATTTTTAACACTCTTTAGAATGGTATTTATTCATCACAGATATTTCTTGTGTTAACGGGTATTAGCGCTAACAAAAACAATTAGTCGAGGTGCTGATTTCTCTATAATCTTAATTTGACCTTCCACGCCAAATATTTTATATACAAGATTATTTAAAAAATTACATAACAACTTTGAAAATAGATTTATAAAAACTCTGCAAATTTTATACAGCGACAATAATTATAATATTTGCTGAAACATCATTTGTTGGGCAAGCCTTCATCTAGGAGAACCCGGCACAGGGTATAAATATAATATAGTGTGAAGATTATTACCTAATTTAAAACAACATTTTATTTCATACATTTATACTCAGAAAAATAACTATCAGTGTAAACCTGGGCGTTGTTCTTTGATTCGGTTAGTTATATTTTAATCAAATGGGTGATGGTTCTATTATTTCTAAATAGGGCACATTTTAATAAATAAATAATGTTATGGCGGTGAGTAAGTTGTCAGAATTATGAAAAAATCATATTTATATAGATCCTTTCATAGAAGTTAATAGGAAATAGAATAAAGGTATATTAGAATGCCGTCATATATATTGGGAGATTGAAGAATTATGTTTAACCATATCCATGTGATATCATTTTTCCCATTAAAATAATTCGGTTAATTTTTTAAAAAATCACTAATCTTTCACATACTTGCTTTTTTTTTTTGTTTTTAAGTCAAAATTTAAAAAGTATAACATTGACTGTCATTCTAGACCTGTTTGTAGAACAGGCCAATATTCCATTTTATCATTAGATACACCCTGTGATAATTCGGCAATACATATTAGCTCTGTGTAGCAATGATTATAATCATTGTTTGATAATTATCAAAACACATTAAATTTAATTATTTTATATGACTAGAGAGTTCTCTGACAAGACATTAATATTATGTTAATAATTACCTTGAAAATATACTTTTAGAAAATTTTATTTTATTAGATAATAAAAGGCATATATTGGATTTAATAAAATATTTATTTTGCCAATATTTCGGCTGGCTGAACGCCAACCTTTATCGAGGCATTACATTTTTGTATACACAAACTCAGCGCCGCTAGTGTTATAATATCACAGTTGAAATCAATTAAAATACAGAGTAGGTGGGAGAAATTTGTGCATGAAAAAATTATCATAAAAATGCAATCAAATTTGAGAGTTTGTGTATACAAAAATGTAATGCCTCGATAAAGGTTGGCGTTCAGCCAGCCGAAATATGGCAAAATAAATATTTTATTAAATCCAATATATGCCTTTTATTATCTAATGAATTAAGTATGGATTGCTCTATTTTCAAAACGATTTTATTTTATATATATTAATATTTTTATTAAGTGAAAAAAAGTGGAAGAGAAAAATGTTCAAATACTTCTGTGACATATGTATATAAATACATTGTTTTTTATTATTTTGCTAAATTTATTATAAAATAAAAAATAATAATTTGATCAAAATATCGTTTTTTAAGTCTCTTTTTTTTAATAGGGTTCCATTGACATATATACATATTATCTCTAAGAAATCTTACTGCAATGATAAAATGTAACTTTTTCCATTGCAGTAAGATATGTATAGAGAGATGATATAAAGGAAACATTTCCGAAAAATCACTATTACTAAATGTTTCGATAAATGGTCACAATTGAATTTATAAATATGCGTATATTTTAACAATATAGTTCTGTTCACGTGCATTTTTCAAATCATTTGAATTTGTCTTCTACTAAACCTTTTTAATTTCTCGATTTTTACACCACCTGATTAAAAAATTCGTTTTTTTTTTTTCGAATACAATAAAATAGGATTTTTTCATTATCTAGATATAGGGCCGCTATAAAGAAGTCGCTGGACGAGTGGTTAAAGCCCTCGATTCCCGACAGCCATGAACCGGGATTGAATCCTGTATTGGACACTTTGTTTAATATGTGAATAACCTCTACTATATTCATTGTTTTGTAGATATCATAAGCTAGGTTGCTCTATTTAAGCGGTACCTAATAAAGTTATTTTGGGCCCAGAATAAAGCCGTAATCTGGCTGTGTGAGGAGTTATGTGTCCAGTTGTTTTATTATTTTATAATAGTAGTTAAATGTGTATAGTTTCCAACCTACACTGTGTTATGTCATCTCTCTTAGCTCTAGATTAAAAAGTCTCTTCCAAAATTCCATTTTGAATGAGGCTGTTAACAGGCCGTTTTGTAATTTCAGAATATATTGATTATATGCGTCCCACATGCCGCTTATTAATATAATTCTAATTATTCAATGCAAAATATTATAATATTTATTTTGTTCTCTTTAATGCATTTTAATATTGTAGCGTAGAAATCAAGCCTTGAAATATCCTTAGATGTAAAAGTATTTATTGATGACGTCACAGCGACGAGTCGACAATTATTAAAGGTCAGCCCCCTATTTACAGCTAGAGATCTTAAGCAAGCAAGCAAAGAAATATTTTAAAAGATGATTTCACAAATACAGATTAATTATATTATTTTTAAATCTGTTGAATATATTTTCATTGAATAATATTAAATTAAATAATAAAATATTTCTTCGTCACATAGCCTCCTCCTATAGAGAGCATCGACCCGATGCTCAGCAGGAAACTTACGTCGTCAGTCTTAAGAACTAGTACTATGGCCAGGGATATTTTCAGGTGACTGCGGTGGATGTCTTCTTTCAGTTGAGATATCTTCTTCATGAGGACTTGATAGGTCTATGTTTACGTCAAGGTAGCTTTTTCTCATTTCTACTGTGGTCGGTAAGGGGGGATTTTATAACTTTGCGGCCTCACCTCCAATGTGGTCTATCATCTAGTTTTAATGGCGGGGCGTCCAGCTAGATCTTCTAGCAGGTGAGAAATGTTGTCTGTTTCGACCGCGATATGAAGTAGGGCTTCGGTAGCGAGTGAAAGTTTTCTCGATGATTCGTCATTGGGGTCCTGAGATTCAGCTCGAGAGTTGTAGGATACCATTGCGTCTTGCTTTCTTTGGAAATATTCATTTCTCTTTTCCTCATTGTGTCTCTTCCTGTCACGGCAATAGCGGACGACGTGACCTGGGCGTCCGCATTAGAAACAGATTGGCCTTCCCTCAGTTGTCCGCCAATCATTGGTGTCGCGTCTTTCTCCTTGTTTTGGGTATCGAGGTTCAGGGTGCGGTCTTACCGTTTCGGCCTCATATCTAGTATTTAAAAAACTGTCGGGGTTTTTCCTTCTGGGGGACTTCTCCTAGACTTTGAGATTGGCGCCAGGGTTCTTCCAATCTCCTCCTTTACTTTCTTCGATTGTAGCATTTTTGGTTCCTCCCGAGGAGAGCCTAATGCCCGCTGTACCTCTCACGAACATTTTGCCTAATCATAGATGACAGATCTTCTCCGTCATCCTGGTCACAGAGAGAGGCTACATTTGGTAGGCGCTCGTACCTGGTTGGGGTAACTCGCCTACAACGGAGCGCTTCGACACGGCGACATTCTTTAATGAATTGCTCGGTGCTCTGTTCATCCCTCGGTAGGAGTGCTTGATAAAGCTCCTCAGCTATCCCCTTCATGAGGTGGGAGATTTTATCTTCCTCTCTCATTTGAGGATCAACCTCTTTGCACAATCACAGGACATCCTGGATGTAACATTCAGTACTTTCACCTTTTAATTGTGCCCGTGTTTTAAGTTTCTTCTCCGCTTGCAATTTTGAATTTTCTTTTTTTTCCGAACACATTCTCTAATTGAGATGTGAATTCCTTCCAAGTCTGTATGCTTTCTTCGTTGTTCTCAAACCATTTGAGAGCAGTTCCAGACAGATAAAAATAAAACTTTAGTAAGACAAAGGGTTTCGTCCCAATGGTTGTACCTTGCCACACGTGCATACCCTTTTAACCATTTTGGAGATCTTCACCATCCTCCCGGAGAAAATGGAAGGGTTCCTTGGTAGATGTTGAACAAACGTAGTTGCTTACCTGAGTACCTTCCTTCTTTACATTCATAGAAGTTTCTTCTGGTTCAACAGAATCAATTTTTTTTTTATTTCTTAATGGGTATCGGTCCAGTCTCTCACCAGTTGTAGCGTAGAAATCAAGCCTTGAAATTCCTAAGATGTAAAGTATTTATTGATGACGTCACAGCGACGAGTCGACAATTATTAACAGGTCAGCCCCCCTTTTACAGCTAGAGAATCTTAAGCAAGCAAGCAAAGAAATATTTTAAAGATGATTTCACAAATACAGATTAATATATTATTTTTAATCTGTTGAATATATTTTCATTGAATAATATTAAATTAAATAATAAAATATTTCTTCGTCACAATTATAATTATCAAAACAATTTAACCTTATTTATATTAAATAACAGAGAAATTTTTTTGAAATATAAATCGAATATATCAGAATTATTTACAAGTACAAGAAACTTAATCCTGGAAGTTTCATTTATTTTATGGAATTATTTATCTACTGATCGATTGCCCAGCATTTCAAGATTATAGAATGAATAATTAATAGTTGTTTGTGAAACTTAACGATTTGATTTCCGATAAAAAAATCATATTTAAAGTTCAATTCATTTTGTAAATACCTTCTAAACTTTCTACAAAATATGGATTCTAATGTTTTCAGGCGTTGAAGAATGTAAATAACTTATGTAAATAAATTTTCTCCTTTTTTGGCGCAAGTATCCCTTGCGGGATATAGCGCTTTTGAAATAAAATAATTGTAATTGTAATCTATTAATTAAAATAAATATTTTTCTCTAATATATTTAAGGTTGAAATAGAGTTAATAAGAGATATTTTATATTTAATATATTGATAGTCCCTCAGATTGCTACTTCCCATAAAGTAAGTCCTTAAAAAATAAATGCATGTATATTTAAATTATTAATATTTCTCTCTCTCTCTCGTACATATAATAGAAATAATAAAAATATTAAATTACATTCTCGCATTTAATATAACGGCATCTCATCCAGAAAAAAAAAAGGATGAGATGAGCATTAAAAATGTATTAGCTCATAGAAGGCAAACTTGAGTCGTCATTGTGATGGAAATTATCCCTCCAATGTGGAAGCAGACGTAATCTGCCACACCACGAGTATTAATATCTATAAACCAGAGGAGATCAAAAAAGTCATCAGCGCCCCATCCAAGAGGTTTTAAAATGACATGAAAAGAACCTATTTTCACCTGCGGTAATGTCGGATTACCTCGGTGGGCGGGAGATTAGGCTTACCAATTATCTTGTCGTCTGCTTTTGCAGTGTTGCCAGCACTTTTTTGAAACAGTTGTTCTGTGAGATTTCATTTAATTGAAATAATTTAGGATTAATTTTTAGACTTAAAATAATCGTTTGAATAATTTGATTCGTGAATCTCTCACCTTTCTATGTGTTGCATTTCTCTTTTAATAAGATAAACGCATAATTAAATAAACATTTGTTATATATCTAGAAAATGTATATATTATATATACAAGTATTATTGATTGTACGTTCCATGAACCTGGGTTAAAAATATATCTCTCTATATTGATTGTATCATTTTCATATATTTTTTAAACAATAATATATTGATGAATAAATATATTCAGACTTTTTCTTTATGTATGCGTGTTTATCATATTTTTTAGAATAGAATTGGAAATCATTAAATTCTTCTTTAATATAAATATTTTGGTTTTCTGATCAACTATTCTACATTTATAAATAAATTTTAAGCTACATTTACATTAGTAAAGTCTTTATAATTTGTAATTATAGGACATGTGTGTAATGTGTTGTGATTTCTCTTTGTGTGTTTACCTCACAAAGGCTGTGTTCCAGATGCTTCTGCACTTCTGCAGCTGTTCCTTTGGTCTATGGGGAGACCATCATGATCCACACCGATCCAAGCCTTGGAAAGGTTTCAATATCTTTTTCTGAAAATTTACTTATATCATTTCGATTTTTGTATGCATCCTAAGGTAGTCATCCTTTTTTTTTTTAACAAATTTGTTTACATAGATAAAGAGGAAAGAATTTTGTGTAATATATAATCATTTATTTCACTAAGAAAAGTTCTAATTATGTAAATATATTTACCAGTATATAAATATTATCTTTCAGTTTCTTGGAAAGTAGCCTGTCGAAGGACGTCAAAGTCTGAAAGCTTGCCGAATTTACAGCATTAATAAAAGAAACACGTCTCCGTTAACTTTTGTTCCTTCTTCAAGATGATGTCAGACGATTCCCTCTTGTAATTTATATCATTTCATTCAAACATATTAACATTTACACCCTGTTGTACCTTACAAATACTTTTCAATAATGATATTTACACAAAATAATTCTTCTATTTTAAAAATGGAGCAATCCATAAATAGATATTTAAATAAAAACCCATAGTTCAAAAAAAAAAGGTATTATAACGTATTTATGCCGTTATTGTAACTTGAAAAGGCTGGTGTTCAGCTAACTGGTATATTGGTGAAAATATTTTTTATCCAATATATGCCTTTTTAATTGAATATCCATGTATATAAATCAAAGAATATATACACTGGCCCGCAAAATTAAAGGAACAGCATATTTTTTCCATATATCTCAAATTTTATCGAACATTTATCAATGAATTTTATATACAAATTTATTATTTCATTATTGATTAAAATACCCGAAATCAAAGAAATCGAACACATATTTTATGCAAATTAGCCGGTCAAACAATGATTTTCTTGCAGTCAGTGTATCTTGAAAATTGTTGTTAATATGGGGTGTGATCGCCTTTAACTGATAGACAGGCTCTACATCGGCGACCTATACTAAGAATTAGGGAGTTTATAGCTCCTGTGGAATCAACGCCCACTCTTTTTTTAAAGTGTGTTTCTAGTCATGAGTGTTTTCTAGGAGGGGGTTGGAGGGATGAGATCCGTCGTCCTAGATTGTTCTATACATGCTCAATGGATTAGGTCTGGAGATCGAGCTGGCCAATTCATCCGAGCAATTGCATGGTTTGGAAAAAGTGTCGACCACATCAGCCCTATGTGGACGGGCATTATCATCCATTAGAAGAAAGTTTTTCCCATTTCAACTGATACAATACGCAGAAGGCTTCACATGAAGGGCCTCTATGCTCGACGACTCATAATTTGTGTGCCGTTGACACCACCTCAAAAGAGAGCAAGGGAACTTTGGAGCAGACAACATGTCGCTTGGAATCAGATGAATGGAGCCATGTAATGTTCACTGATGAGTCCAGATTCTCTCTAAACAGCTATTATCGTCGTGTCTTTGTCTGGAGAGAGGTAGGAACCAGAAATAATCCTCGAAATATGGTTGAAAGGGATCCCTACAGAAGCCAATGTTTTATGGTATGGGCTGGAATCTTCTTGGGCGGTCACACAGCACTCCACTTTTTCGGTAAGGAACCCTGACTGGACAGAGGTATCGGACGAGATCTTGGCAGCATATGTGATGCCTCAATCATTAGAAATGGTAGAAACCTTCTTATAATGGATGATAATGTCCGTCCACATAGGGCTGGTGTGGTCGACACTTTTTCCAAAACCATGCAATTGCTCGGATGAATTGGCCAGCTCGATCCCTAGACCTAAATCCCATTGAGCATGTATGGGACAACCTAGGACGGCGGATCTCATCCCTCCAACCCCCTCCTAGAAACACTCATGAGCTATAAACAGCCTTAACACAAGAGTGGGCATTGATTCCACAGGAGCTGATAAACTCCCTAATTCTTAGTATGGGTCACCGATGTAGAGCCTGTCTATCAGTTAAGGCGATCACACCCCATATTAAAACAATATCCAGATATTTATGCACTGACTGCAAGAAGATCATTGCGTGACCGGCTAATTTGCATAAAATACGTGTTAGAATTCTTTGATATCGGGTATTCTAATCAATAATGGAATAATAAATTTGTTTAAAAATTTCATTGATAAATGTTCAATAAAATTTGAGATAAATGAAAAAATATGTTGTTCCTTTAATTTTGCGGACCAGTGTATAACATTCACACGGGTCCAAATTATGAAAGTGACTTCTTTCAGACCTATTCGGGTAAAATTTTGTCCAGATAATTGTGGATTTCTATATGAATCAAGAAAACAAATACATTTCTCTATTTAATTTATATAACGTTTTTTAATTCAATTATTCTCTAGAGAGAGAGAGCGTTATCAAATATTTTAGGAAAATTAATAGGTTTCATTTAAGAAAAAAAATCTAGATCGATTAAAGTATTTAAATAAACAATATTTAGAATACATACGACAAATATCTGCATTTGGACCAAAAGAAATAATTACATAGATGTAGCAACCCCTATTTCCATAATGGCGAATGGGATGTCCTTATGTTAATACGAATGTGGAAATTTAATTTACACCTTCTCTTATTTTGATTACTATAATTATTTTCTCGTTTGGCCTAAAATTTTGTGGCCGCCATTTTTATTAAAATAAAGAGGAGTCCGGGGTCAAAAAAAATAAAAAATAAATTCACAGATTAAGGGGCGTTTCTCAGGTCGTTTGGTGGGGAGGAAAAAAGAATAAATGAGGGGATTAAAAGGTGATAATAATCATCATTTATTATTTTATCCCAGAGATGATAGGATCAGTATAAACACTAATTGATAACCCTCTCCCTCAATTTATTTTTATTTTCCTTGTCATTTTACGCTATTTTTTTTTTTTTTTGTTTTATGGAAATATGGTTTTTATTGCGTTTTGTTAATTCCTTGTACTAATTATCTATGATTATTTATTATTGATGAGATCGAATTTTATATGAATTTCTCTCATTTGATGTTTTTATTGATATTTTTCTTCTTTTTTTTTTAGAAAATTCTATTTTCACTTTTATGAAAGTTTTGTTGATGAGTGTACACGTGTAGTATCATATAAATTGGATTGGATTTAGAGAGAAAATATTTTAAAGTAGTTTCTATAAGATATTTTAGATATAATATCTAATATGTATTTTATTAGATCAGAGACAAGGACATTCTTAGAGATCTAAAACATGAAACCTCACGCGAATTTTATATAGAAACAAGCCCCAAAAAAACGTTTACAAAATGCACAAGACTCACACATGTACTACCATCTCTGGCGGCATCTCATTTTGTCTTAAATCCACACCTAGAAGTGTTGTGTATGTTCTCAGTTGTACCTACGGCAGCTCATCTTCCAGACTCCTCAGGATGCCGTCTTCTGCACAGACCGCTCTGCTGACTGCCACTGGAAGATTCTCCCGCGGGACAAGAACTTCCGTTTAGAGATGGAAGGACAACCTGTCATGGTAAATCTACCAAATATCCTTCGAACATTTCTTTATATCCTTTGTCTGAATAAGGTGAAATGTGACCTTCGAACTCACCAACACAATATCACTAACTGTCTCTCAGATTGACAAAAATGGAATATTTTGGCACTCACATGCATAACCCATATACGGTTAGCACTCCAAGTGACAATCATATAATGGCTTATAGCACAGAAAATTACTTTCGTTGTTTATGTCGCTGGCTTAGCAACCGCTACTATATTTTAAAGAGAGAGGCGTGCTCTTAGAGACGCCTATAAGGGACAGTTTTCATTTTTGCAAAAATACCATTTCAACTATTTATTAACTCTCTGGCAGAGAACACCTCTCCCTAAAGAACATTTATCTCTGCAACTAGGGGTATTGTCCTTTACAAGGAGGCCGTTTTCTGCACACACCGCTCTATAGTATAAATAATGGCTTTTTTTAAGTCTAAAAACATCTATATATTAATAGAAAGGCATCTTCTGATCGTGTAGCTAAAATTTTCTAATGGATTGAGCCATCTGTCAAAAGAATAGTCATAAAAAGGAAGCTCTGAGAAGACAGAAATACAGCCAGCCACCAGTTTATTGAATCAGGAGACATTCCCAATACAATACAAACCACTAATCACCAACCAAAAATTCTTTTGATATCAATTATGTAGCGTTTATAACGATATTTTTTGTAAATTTGTGACAATTTACATTTCTTTGGCTACTAAATATATATTTGCCAGATAGTGGGGACTATAGCGTGAGTTTCTTTTCAACAATATCATCAAATGATTTCATCTATGTATTGTTTGTGAACTTAACGATTTGATTTCTGATAAAAAATCATATTTAAAGTTCAATTCATTTTGTAAAAATCTGGATCTCTAGTGTTTTCATGCGTTGAATAATGTATAAACTTTTCTCCTTGTTTGGCGAAAGTGTCCCTTGCGGGATATAGCGCTTTGGAAATAAAATAATTGAAAAAAAAAATTGTATCTACCTCTACAGACCTATAAGCTTATGTTCATATGTTTACTAAACACCCCAAAGCTGCCTTCCATAGAAAATACATGGTATATCCCAAAACCAATCCAATACAATAGTTAGAGCGATCTAGATATTAATTTGGTAAAAACCAGGGTTCCTACTGATAAGCCAAACCCTCTCATTCAATAACTTATATCATTACAGTAAGGTCTGTAGAGATAATATTTGATAATAATATTAAAATACACATTCTTGTTTCAAAATCACTTTATTAGGTACCGCTCAACAAGAGCAACCTAGTTTATGATAATTGCAACAATGAATAATATGTGAAGGTTATTCACGTATTAAACAAAATTTAAACGCGGGATTCAATTCGGTTCATGACTGTCGGGAATCGAGGATGTTACCTACTCGTCCACCGACTTTTTTAAGAAACACATTGCCAGTAAATTTATTTGTTACAAATTTTATCAATAGATGGCAATTGAATTTATAAATTTGATTCACTATTGCACGTGTGTGTGCAGTCTGGATGCGACGTGGTCATCGTGCATGTCCAGACGGGACAGGCTCTTGCACTGGAAGCCATCATACCATCAAGTAAGTCTCCTAAAGTACACTCATGGATATTGCGATAATATAAAAGAACAAAAAGGAGCTTCTTGTGTAGATCACGTTTATTCCGCTAGCTTTCGAACAACATCGTTCTTCAAGAAGCTTCTTTTTGTTCTTTTATATTATTGCATAATAGTAATGGTAATCAAAAAGTTATTCCCAATAAAAGAAGTCGGTGGACGAGTAGGTAACATCCTCGATTCCCGACAGCCATGAACCGGGATTGAATCCCGCGTTAACATTTTGTTTAATATGTGAATAACCTCCACTATTATTCATTGTTGCAATTATCATAAACTAGGTGAGTTGAGCGGTACATATCAATGTGATTTTGGAACAGGAAGTTGTTCTCTACACTCATGGATAAAACTTAAGAAAGTGAAATGTCTTTGATATCGAATGTAGTCAGTATTTTTTAAGGAGACAGAGGTAATTTTGTTCACACTTGGTTATCTTGTGTTTCTTCAATAAAGATCAATGCGTATCAAATACCTTTCAGAGCTATTGTTTGAATCCCAATATGCATGCTAAAACTATAAAACGAGTTCCTAAAACGTGCAGCAAAACAAACATCAACTTTGGCAAATCGTAGAATTGTAACGGAGCACATAGAACTCTCTCATTCGTTTCAAAACAAGGAACATACTGAAGATGGCGGACACACATGGAAAAAAAAAGCGAAGAACCATTCAACTCAAGAATTCGTAAAATCTGGGTAGCGTAGTTTGAGTTATGAAAGTATAAGTATTTTAAGAAAAGGCATTACTGATCGTGCAAATGGAAGTTGCTTATGGTTTTCGCCATCTATCGGAATATATACCAACTTATTGTTGATTTTTTTTTGTAAATATTCTCTCTTCACTAATGGTTAAATATCCATTCTTGGTAAATCAAGATAAGCTAACCACCACGCATCTCTTGATTTATCAAGAGAATGTATTTGCCCAATACTTTGAAATTAAAAACATCAACGAGATGCTGAGATAGTCTATTCAACGATTTTTGTCACAAATTAAAATAAATGGTGAAGATCTTCTTTCTTATCTACTGGGTGAAGTAGAATGCGTCTGCCTTTGTCATTAAGACTGGGAGCACTACACAGTGACAGGCCGACTTAGTTCCAATATGAAATGGTTACCTCTGACAGGAGGAACAGACACCATGTGCAGCCGCTCCTACATGGAGTACAAACGCTGCTCATCCTGTATCCTGGATCAGGAGTCCTTACAGGGTACTATCAGTCGGGCCAGCTTAACCCAGGTTTTTTAGTGAGCTTATTATTGTCCCCCTCCTCCTTTTTCATCCGGGCTTGAGACCGGCAAAGGCGGAGTTAATGGTGAAAATCAAATTCCATAACTGTCTCATTTAGTGGAATATTCGCTAAAAACTTTCCACCAGCGATATTTGACACAGAACTAAAGGAATCATATGTAATTCTGCCAGAATTCGAACATGGAATAATTTTTTAATCTGTAATCAGAATTTGTAAATGCAATGTACTTTGGTTTCTACACACGACAATTCTGATGATGATTAAACCCCAGAATTATCTCTGAGAATCTCTAAATCTGTTAGTATAAGATTTAGCTGTTTTTTTCCCATCAACGATGTTTGGCCCAGAAGTAAAAGACATGTACTTTTAGTTTCGCATGGCACATTGTGAGAAGATAATGGCTAAACTCTAGAATTGTCTCTGAGAATGATGGGTAAAACATTTTGAATTTGACACAGAACGAGCATGCAAGGATTCAAATCAGAAATCTACTGAAATTTTATTTCGATACACGATAATTTTGATTATGAAGTTTAAATTCTAGAATATTTTGTCTTTAAAAAAAAACAGTTAATAATCTCCTTATATATGTGGCGACCACACTTTGTTTTGAAGCTTTGTCCCAGTTCGCGCTCGCTGAAACAAAGTGTGGTCGCCACATATATAGCAAAAAGTCCAAAAATAATGGAGAAATTTTTCTCTTTTATAATCTTCTTTTATAATAAAATAAACATCTCTCCGTTGTTTTTTGGACTTTTTGCTAAGCAGTAAATCTGTTTATCTATATATAGGTGATACCTCAACGATGTTTAAAACAGAAAGAGTAAAGGAAATGTAAGAACATGCAATCGATTCACGATAATGCTGATTGTGAATATTAAACTCTAGAATTGTGTCTCTGAAAAATAGTAAATATCTTTAAGTAAAAAGTCAAAAATAACAGATACGTTTTTCTTTTATAATAAAGGAAACATTTATAAGTTGTTTTTGCACGTTTTGCTAAACAGTAAATCTGTTATGAAATTTCGAAACTATGATAGACGCGTATGATTCTTTTGAAAATTAAACAATTTCTACTGTCCTTACTGCAATGGAAAAATTAATGGGAGGGCCTGGCTCATCAGTTAGTTTATCTGATACCTCAACGATGTTTAAAACAGAAGGAAATGTCTGTGTGTTCAGCACGGTGTTTGGACCAGAGAAATCTGTGACGACCTGCAATTACTTGGACCAGCATAAATGGGAGAGAGACGTCAACTTGTGGAGATTCCTGACAACCCAATCAACTTGTTCAAAACCACAGGAGACCACTGTGGAACTGTGCAGCGATCAGCCGGAATGCCCGCAAGATGGTGACAATAAACCTTGTTAGAACGGCTATCTTCCCATTATCAACAATGACATATGCAGTGTGGGGGTCGGTAAAAGGGTGGTCTAACCTGTGGGTTTCGACCGCTACGACCCAGAATCGAATCCCGCATTATGCACTTTTTTCTGAATAAAAAAAATGCTCCAATGGCCCTGATTCTTGCAAAAGTTTAATAAAACAAGTCGGTGGACGAAGAGGTAACACCCTCGATTCCCGACAGTCATGAACCGGGATTGAATCCCGCGTTAACATTTTGTTTAATATATGAATAACCTTCACATATTATTCACTGTTTCAAATATCATAAACTAGGTTGCTCTTGATGAGCGGTACCTAATAAAGTGATTTTGAACCGGCGGTGCAAAAGTTTAACCTCCACCAACGAGTACAAATAATCAAACGGGACTCTGGCACATTTATAAGTGCAAAAATCGAACTACGTACTAACTACACATGTATAGACATTACTTACAGTAAAAAGTAGTCGCCAACTTCTACCCACCATGATTATCATGGCCTGTACCACGTGTACTAGGGATAATTAAAAAAAACATATGCAGCTATTTACAGCTAGGAATTTACAACTATATATTTCTAGTTTGTCAAGAAGCAGTTTAACGTATTTTAGATTATACAAATCTATTGTGGAGAGTTATTATTTTATTATAGAATACATTAGTTATTATAGAATTCTATATACAGTTACGAGCGTCTTTCCTAATCAATCAGTCATCGGCCGCCTCTGTCACGGTTTGCCGGCGCCCTCCTATTGGTCGGCTACGATCACGTGTCATCGTTTGCTGCGCCACCACGTGGCGCGACGGTGACCTTGAGTGACGTAATGACAGGTAGAAACAAGAAATCACTTGCTATCATTATCATATTTTATGTATATATCAGATTTAAAATATATTCATACAAAAAATCTTAATAATACAATTTTTAAATATCGTTGTGAAAATTTACATTTTTTTTTTTTGTATTTTAAAAACACAAAGATTGAAGCGGGACGTTTCAAAAGAGTGCCATCCACGACGCCAATTTATAATTATAAAGAAAAGTATTTTAATAAAACATTTAATCGGGTAAAACCCGGGCGTGGCCGGGTCATTCGGCTAGTACAATATATTGTTTAGTAAATTAAAATGCCATCTATCGTTAGAGTTTTACACAAATAAATTTACTGACAATGCGTTTCTTTTAAATATCATCAAATATTATCTCTACAGACCTTACTGACACTACTGATGAGCCAAGCCCTCTCATTCAATAACTCATATCATTGCAGTAAGGACTGTAGAGATAATATTTGATGATATTTAAAAGAAACGCATTGCCAGTAAATTTATTTTTGTGTAAAATTTTAAAATATATTGTAGCAAAATATATAAATATTTTTTTTTTTAATCAACCAGGCGCGAAATTGAAATATTTGCGCCTATTACAGAGGAAACAAAACAACAAACAAATTAAAACTTAGAATTAAATATTTACAAATTTACATGTATTATTCGACGGAGTTCATAAAATTTATATAGACAAAGTGGGAAAAAAGTCGGTGGACGAGTGGGTAACACCCTCGAATCCCGACAGTCATGAACCGGGATTGAATCCCGCGTTAACATTTTGTTTAATATGTGAATAACCTTCACATGTTATTCACTGTTTCAACCATCATAAACTAGGTTTCTCTTGTTGAGCGGTACCTAATAAAGTGATTTTGAACCGGCGGAGACAAAGTGGCTGAGGTGAAAGAGTTAGATCATTTAGATCAGGGAACAATCGATATCTCAATTCTGTAAAGTTCGGACAGTCGTAGATAAGGTGAAGAGCAGTTTGTTCAGTTTCTCTGCAGGAACAATTTGGTGTTTCTGATAGACCTATTTTATGTAAGTATTTCTGGAATTTTCCGAATTATGTGACAAATTGAGTGACTATAAAAATTAGGATGGACCTATGTAGGAATTCAGTTTGGAAAAATAGTGCGAATTGTATAATTAGAATTATGAATGGATTGAAAATATTTATTATTTTAATAACAGAAGATAAATTTTGATATTTATACATAAGAGAGATAAAACAACCCAAATAACCCAACCATACAATATATTCTACAAAATAAAGGAGATATCAATCCCGATTCCGACGACCCGGCCCTGACACTTAGTCAAGAGGTCATCGCCCAACAGCTGCCCTCCTGCAAGGCCTAGGGGAACCACATCTACTCCCCCAACTCGCCATGTGTAAATAGCCAGGACAAGGTGACTCGCGAGCTGTGCTCGAATGTAACACCTGTAAATTGAGACGAAATAAATAAATAAAACAACAAAATTTATATTTAATATATAAATAGCCATTTATTGATTTATCAGGAAGCCTCAAGGACCAACTTTTGGCCGTTGAGGTACAACCTGCACCATGCTGACGAGGAGCAACAGCCCGAAAGCGTTTGTGGTTGGCTTTTCTTGATTTATCAAGAAATTGGGTTGGCCAAATATCACGAATCAAGTTAAATAAACGTTTTGTTTATTTTTTTTTTACTCCAATAGATGGCGCTCTGCCATCTAAAATACTCATGTGAGCGGTCAGGAAATTCTCTTTTTTTTTTTTAAATATATACAATGTAAAAAAATACCACGCTGATGAGGGTCAAAAGCACGAAACGCGTTCGTGGTTAGCCATCAGCAACTTTCAGTTGCACGATAAGGAGATGCCTTTTTCATAAAATATTATATACAAGTTTTTTTCTTAATGATTAATTTATGTGTGATAGTTTCATACGAAAAATGAACTATTTCAAGTTAAATTTAGCACGAAACAATTTTAAAATAAAACTCAAACACATCATTGATAAAACAAAGTTTCCAGAAATAAAATCATTACAGAAATCAATTCCATTTGTTCTATCACCACATTGAAAAAAAATAATAATAATAAATACCAAAAGAATCGATAATTCGAGAGGATATTTATCCTGGACACTTTTATTAATTTATTGTTTTTAATAAGAATAATTGTAACAATGGTTGAGATAATTAATATATTTAAGAAGCATTTTTAATTTCAAAAAAAAAAGTTTTATAAGTTTCTCTTTGAGAGAATCTTATATTTTCTTTCTATATCTAAACATTCTTTCTCCTTTAAAATAAGATATATTGAAAAGAGTATACTAAATCTCTCTTCACCAATCAAAAAGTTTACGAAGACAAAAAAAATGATATTCACTAAAAAATCAATTTTGAAGATAAAGAGAAGAAAGGGAATTAAAAAAGAACATTTATGGATTATAAATATCCCTATATATAGTCACGACCGTCTTTCCTCATCGGCCTCTGTCACGGATGCGCGCGCACAGGGAGGTCACGTGCTCGCCGGCGGCCAATAAAAATAAATAAAAAAACTCCTCGAGCCGGATTTGAACCAGCGACCTAAGGATCACCGTTGTAACATCTACAGTCGGGTAAAACACGGGCGTTGCCCGGGTCATTCGGCTAGTCTCCAATAAGTACAAGTATGTAATATGTCGAATAATTTAACAAGGCATTTGATTGAAATTGATCAGGCGAAAGCGGCCATAAATAACAAAAATATGAAGAAAAATATATGAACAACAAAATTTTCTCACAGTGAGTTTTCTTTTTTATTTTGTAGTCCTTTTAAAACGCATTTCACAATTTATCATGAATCATGAAGAAATATGCTTCAAAATTCCGTGTTTAAGAATGGAGAGGCGCTCAAAAGAAATAAATTGCCTAAAGTTTACTATTTAATGATGTCTAATAGAAAAACCTGGTTTCAATATCAAAGAATATCACGGAGAAAAAGCAAAACGATACAAAAAGAGCTAGTTTTTAAACGTGAAAAAAATATCAAAGTTTCCGAAGTTGTCAGGTAAGAATTTCTCTATATACTTACTAAATTTATTCCTTTAAAATTTTAAAATTAAAACAAAAGAATCCAACTCTTCTATCAACCTCAGATAAAATCACCTCTTTCATTGAAACTTCCTACTGATGAGGGCCACAATCTACTGTCCAATTGGACTAACCTGAAGTTGGGTTTATTCTACCAAGATCTATTGAAGCAGCAACCAACCAGATATTGGATATAAGCTCATAATTTGACCTAACTCAATGGATTGAGACACTAGACTGCATGTAAAATCTACTCATATTCATGTCTTTTAGCAGATACGAAACACTTTTATGATATTCTGCCACTTATTCCTGTTTGAAATCAATCTAAATGAGATAATTTGTCATCACATATATAAATAAATTCTATGGCATCCATCACTATGTTCTTCTTTAGACATTGTCGACCTAGAGAGTCCAGCCCTTAGATTAGTCCAAAGACTTATCTGAAGATAAGAACATATATGTCGTGTTGTATATGTGTTATAAATTCAAACTCATATGTAACTACAAAATGGCCTCAATAAAACAGATACCCGGGAGAGAAAGGGACGGTGAGCCGGGAAGGATAGTATAAACAAGAGAGATTTATAGTCATGGCAGTCCCTGATTGGACGTCCTTCCCCTCTGACGTCACAATTAGGATATAAGCTGGGCAGACAGGGAGGTCCAGACAAGGAGACCCAGATGAGGAGGTACCCAGACAGACACACCAAGAAAGTATTTATTCAAATAAAAGACACTTCGACCAGTAAATATTTTTATTGTCTCGACGTTTCGACAAAAAGCTTTTGTCCTCGTCAGGAGCAAACAAAATATTAAACATTTGGCAAGGCGTTAAAAATCATTCTAAGGCTCCAAGGGCGTTCTCACGCAATATTCGCGAAACGTCGAGACAATAAAAATATTTACTGGTCGAAGTGTCTTTTATTTGAATAAATACTTTCTTGGTGTGTCTGTCTGGGTACCTCCTCATCTGGGTCTCCTTGTCTGGACCTCCCTGTCTGCCCCAGCTTATATCCTAATTGTGACGTCAGAGGGGAAGGACGTCCAATCAGGGACTGCCATGACTATAAATCTCTCTTGTTTATACTATCCTTCCCGGCTCACCGTCCCTTTCTCTCCCGGGTATCTGTTTTATTGAGGCCATTTTGTAGTTACATATGAGTTTGAATTTATATACAACATATACAACACGACATATATGTTCTTATCTTCAGATAAGTCTTTGGACTAATCTAAGGGCTGGACTCTCTAGGTCGACAATGTCTAAAGAAGAACATAGTGATGGATGCCATAGAATTTATTTATATATGTGATGACAAATTATCTCATTTAGATTGATTTCAAACAGGAATAAGTGGCAGAATATCATAAAAGTGTTTCGTATCTGCTAAAAGACATGAATATGAGTAGATTTTACATGCAGTCTAGTGTCTCAATCCATTGAGTTAGGTCAAATTATGAGCTTAATATCCAATATCTGGTTGGTTGCTGCTTCAATAGATCTTGGTAGAATAAACCCAACTCAGGTTAGTCCAATTGGACAGTAGATTGTGGCCCTCATCAGTAGGGAAGTTTCAATGAAAGAGGTGATTTTATCTGAGGTTGATAGAAGAGTTGGATTCTTTTGTTTTAATTTTAAAATTTTAAAGGAATAAATTTAGTAAGTATATAGAGAAATTCTTACCTGACAACTTCGGAAACTTTGATATTATTTTCACGTTTAAAAACTAGCTCTTTTTGTATCGTTTTGCTTTTTCCTCCGTGATATTCTTTGATATTGAAACCAGGTTTTTCTATTAGACATCATTAAATAGTAAACTTTAGGCAATTTATTTCTTTTGAGCGCCTCTCCATTCTTAAACACGGAATTTTGAAGCATATTTCTTCATGATTCATGATAAATTGTGAAATGCGTTTTAAAAGGACTACAAAATAAAAAAGAAAACTCACTGTGAGAAAATTTTGTTGTTCATATATTTTTCTTCATATTTTTGTTATTTATGGCCGCTTTCGCCTGATCAATTTCAATCAAATGCCTTGTTAATTATTCGACATATATACATACTTGTACTTATTGGAGACTAGCCGAATGACCCGGGCAACGCCCGTGTTTTACCCGACTGTAGATGTTACAACGGTGATCCTTAGGTCGCTGGTTCAAATCCGGCTCGAGGGAGTTTTTTTTATTTATTTTTATTGGCCGCCGGCGAGCACGTGACCTCCCTGTGCGCGCGCATCCGTGACAGAGGCCGATGAGGAAAGACGGTCGTGACTATATATAGGGATATTTATAATCCATAAATGTTCTTTTTTAATTCCCTTTCTTCTCTTTATCTTCAAAATTGATTTTTTAGTGAATATCATTTTTTTTGTCTTCGTAAACTTTTTGATTGGTGAAGAGAGATTTAGTATACTCTTTTCAATATATCTTATTTTAAAGGAGAAAGAATGTTTAGATATAGAAAGAAAATATAAGATTCTCTCAAAGAGAAACTTATAAAACTTTTTTTTTTTGAAATTAAAAATGCTTCTTAAATATATGAATTATCTCAACCATTGTTACAATTATTCTTATTAAAAACAATAAATTAATAAAAGTGTCCAGGATAAATATCCTCTCGAATTATCGATTCTTTTGGTATTTATTATTATTATTTTTTTTCAATGTGGTGATAGAACAAATGGAATTGATTTCTGTAATGATTTTATTTCTGGAAACTTTGTTTTATCAATGATGTGTTTGAGTTTTATTTTAAAAATTGTTTCGTGCTAAATTTAACTTGAAATAGTTCATTTTTCGTATGAAACTATCACACATAAATTAATCATTAAGAAAAAAACTTGTATATAATATTTTATGAAAAAGGCATCTCCTTATCGTGCAACTGAAAGTTGCTGATGGCTAACCACGAACGCGTTTCGTGCTTTTGACCCTCATCAGCGTGGTATTTTTTTACATTGTATATATTTAAAAAAAAAAAAGAGAATTTCCTGACCGCTCACATGAGTATTTTAGATGGCAGAGCGCCATCTATTGAGTAAAAAAAAAAAATAAACAAAACGTTTATTTAACTTGATTCGTGATATTTGGCCAACCCAATTTCTTGATAAATCAAGAAAAGCCAACCACAAACGCTTTCGGGCTGTTGCTCCTCGTCAGCATGGTGCAGGTTGTACCTCAACGGCCAAAAAGTTGGTCCTTGAGGCTTCCTGATAAATCAATAAATGGCTATTTATATATTAAATATAATTTTTGTTGTTTTATTTATTTATTTCGTCTCAATTTACAGGTGTTACATTCGAGCACAGCTCGCGAGTCACCTTGTCCTGGCTATTTACACATGGCGAGTTGGGGGAGTAGATGTGGTTCCCCTAGGCCTTGCAGGAGGGCAGCTGTTGGGCGATGACCTCTTGACTAAGTGTCAGGGCCGGGTCGTCGGAATCGGGGATTGATATCTCCTTTATTTTGTAGAATATATTGTATGGTTGGGTTATTTGGGTTGTTTTATCTCTCTTATGTATAAATATCAAAATTTATCTTCTGTTATTAAAATAATAAATATTTTCAATCCATTCATAATTCTAATTATACAATTCGCACTATTTTTCCAAACTGAATTCCTACATAGGTCCATCCTAATTTTTATAGTCACTCAATTTGTCACATAATTCGGAAAATTCCAGAAATACTTACATAAAATAGGTCTATCAGAAACACCAAATTGTTCCTGCAGAGAAACTGAACAAACTGCTCTTCACCTTATCTACGACTGTCCGAACTTTACAGAATTGAGATATCGATTGTTCCCTGATCTAAATGATCTAACTCTTTCACCTCAGCCACTTTGTCTCCGCCGGTTCAAAATCACTTTATTAGGTACCGCTCAACAAGAGAAACCTAGTTTATGATGGTTGAAACAGTGAATAACATGTGAAGGTTATTCACATATTAAACAAAATGTTAACGCGGGATTCAATCCCGGTTCATGACTGTCGGGATTCGAGGGTGTTACCCACTCGTCCACCGACTTTTTTCCCACTTTGTCTATATAAATTTTATGAACTCCGTCGAATAATACATGTAAATTTGTAAATATTTAATTCTAAGTTTTAATTTGTTTGTTGTTTTGTTTCCTCTGTAATAGGCGCAAATATTTCAATTTCGCGCCTGGTTGATTAATAAAAAAAAATATTTATATATTTTGCTACAATATATTGTTAAAATTTTACACAAAAATAAATTTACTGGCAATGCGTTTCTTTTAAATATCATCAAATATTATCTCTACAGTCCTTACTGCAATGATATGAGTTATTGAATGAGAGGGCTTGGCTCATCAGTAGTGTCAGTAAGGTCTGTAGAGATAATATTTGATGATATTTAAAAGAAACGCATTGTCAGTAAATTTATTTGTGTAAAACTCTAACGATAGATGGCATTTTAATTTACTAAACAATATATTGTACTAGCCGAATGACCCGGGCCACGCCCGGGTTTTACCCGATTAAATGTTTTATTAAAATACTTTTCTTTATAATTATAAATTGGCGTCGTGGATGGCACTCTTTTGAAACGTCCCGCTTCAATCTTTGTGTGTTTTTAAAATACAAAAAAAAAAAATGTAAATTTTCACAACGATATTTAAAATTGTATTATTAAGATTTTTTGTATGAATATATTTTAAATCTGATATATACATAAAATGATATGATAATGATAGCAAGTGATTTCTTGTTTCTACCCTGTCATTACGTCACTCAAGGTCACCGTCGCGCCACGTGGTGGCGCAGCAAACGATGACACGTGATCGTAGCCGACCAATAGGAGGGCGCCGGCAAACCGTGACAGAGGCGGCCGATGACTGATTGATTAGGAAAGACGCTCGTAACTGTATATAGAATTCTATAATAACTAATGTATTCTATAATAAAATAATAACTCTCCACAATAGATTTGTATAATCTAAAATACGTTAAACTGCTTCTTGACAAACTAGAAATATATAGTTGTAAATTCCTAGCTGTAAATAGCTGCATATGTTTTTTTTTAATTATCCCTAGTACACGTGGTACAGGCCATGATAATCATGGTGGGTAGAAGTTGGCGACTACTTTTTACTGTAAGTAATGTCTATACATGTGTAGTTAGTACGTAGTTCGACTTTTTGCACTTATAAATGTGCCAGAGTCCCGTTTGATTATTTGTACTCGTTGGTGGAGGTTAAACTTTTGCACCGCCGGTTCAAAATCACTTTATTAGGTACCGCTCATCAAGAGCAACCTAGTTTATGATATTTGAAACAGTGAATAATATGTGAAGGTTATTCATATATTAAACAAAATGTTAACGCGGGATTCAATCCCGGTTCATGACTGTCGGGAATCGAGGGTGTTACCTCTTCGTCCACCGACTTGTTTTATTAAACTTTTGCAAGAATCAGGGGCCATTGGAGCATTTTTTTTATTCAGAAAAAAGTGCATAATGCGGGATTCGATTCTGGGTCGTAGCGGTCGAAACCCACAGGTTAGACCACCCTTTTACCGACCCCCCACACTGCATATGTCATTGTTGATAATGGGAAGATAGCCGTTCTAACAAGGTTTATTGTCACCATCTTGCGGGCATTCCGGCTGATCGCTGCACAGTTCCACAGTGGTCTCCTGTGGTTTTGAACAAGTTGATTGGGTTGTCAGGAATCTCCACAAGTTGACGTCTCTCTCCCATTTATGCTGGTCCAAGTAATTGCAGGTCGTCACAGATTTCTCTGGTCCAAACACCGTGCTGAACACACAGACATTTCCTTCTGTTTTAAAACATCGTTGAGGTATCAGATAAACTAACTGATGAGCCAGGCCCCTCCCATTAATTTTTCCATTGCAGTAAGGACAGTAGAAATTGTTTAATTTTCAAAAGAATCATACGCGTCTATCATAGTTTCGAAATTTCATAACAGATTTACTGTTTAGCAAAACGTGCAAAAACAACTTATAAATGTTTCCTTTATTATAAAAGAAAAACGTATCTGTTATTTTTGACTTTTTACTTAAAGATATTTACTATTTTTCAGAGACACAATTCTAGAGTTTAATATTCACAATCAGCATTATCGTGAATCGATTGCATGTTCTTACATTTCCTTTACTCTTTCTGTTTTAAACATCGTTGAGGTATCACCTATATATAGATAAACAGATTTACTGCTTAGCAAAAAGTCCAAAAAACAACGGAGAGATGTTTATTTTATTATAAAAGAAGATTATAAAAGAGAAAAATTTCTCCATTATTTTTGGACTTTTTGCTATATATGTGGCGACCACACTTTGTTTCAGCGAGCGCGAACTGGGACAAAGCTTCAAAACAAAGTGTGGTCGCCACATATATAAGGAGATTATTAACTGTTTTTTTTTAAAGACAAAATATTCTAGAATTTAAACTTCATAATCAAAATTATCGTGTATCGAAATAAAATTTCAGTAGATTTCTGATTTGAATCCTTGCATGCTCGTTCTGTGTCAAATTCAAAATGTTTTACCCATCATTCTCAGAGACAATTCTAGAGTTTAGCCATTATCTTCTCACAATGTGCCATGCGAAACTAAAAGTACATGTCTTTTACTTCTGGGCCAAACATCGTTGATGGGAAAAAAACAGCTAAATCTTATACTAACAGATTTAGAGATTCTCAGAGATAATTCTGGGGTTTAATCATCATCAGAATTGTCGTGTGTAGAAACCAAAGTACATTGCATTTACAAATTCTGATTACAGATTAAAAAATTATTCCATGTTCGAATTCTGGCAGAATTACATATGATTCCTTTAGTTCTGTGTCAAATATCGCTGGTGGAAAGTTTTTAGCGAATATTCCACTAAATGAGACAGTTATGGAATTTGATTTTCACCATTAACTCCGCCTTTGCCGGTCTCAAGCCCGGATGAAAAAGGAGGAGGGGGAGCAATAATAAGCTCACTAAAAAACCTGGGTTAAGCTGGCCCGACTGATAGTACCCTGTAAGGACTCCTGATCCAGGATACAGGATGAGCAGCGTTTGTACTCCATGTTAGGAGCGGCTGCACATGGTGTCTGTTCCTCCTGTCAGAGGTAACCATTTCATATTGGAACTAAGTCGGCCTGTCACTGTGTAGTGCTCCCAGTCTTAATGACAAAGGCAGACGCATTCTACTTCACCCAGTAGATAAGAAAGAAGATCTTCACCATTTATTTTAATTTGTGACAAAAATCGTTGAATAGACTATCTCAGCATCTCGTTGATGTTTTTAATTTCAAAGTATTGGGCAAATACATTCTCTTGATAAATCAAGAGATGCGTGGTGGTTAGCTTATCTTGATTTACCAAGAATGGATATTTAACCATTAGTGAAGAGAGAATATTTACAAAAAAAAAATCAACAATAAGTTGGTATATTTTCCGATAGATGGCGAAAACCATAAGCAACTTCCATTTGCACGATCAGTAATGCCTTTTTCTTAAAATTACTTATACTTTCATAACTCAAACTACGCTACCCAGATTTTACGAATTCTTGAGTTGAATGGTTCTTCGCTTTTTTTTTCCATGTGTGTCCGCCATCTTCAGTATGTTCCTTGTTTTGAAACGAATGAGAGAGTTCTATGTGCTCCGTTACAATTCTACGATTTGCCAAAGTTGATGTTTGTTTTGCTGCACGTTTTAGGAACTCGTTTTATAGTTTTAGCATGCATATTGGGATTCAAACAATAGCTCTGAAAGGTATTTGATACGCATTGATCTTTATTGAAGAAACACAAGATAACCAAGTGTGAACAAAATTACCTCTGTCTCCTTAAAAAATACTGACTACATTCGATATCAAAGACATTTCACTTTCTTAAGTTTTATCCATGAGTGTAGAGAACAACTTCCTGTTCCAAAATCACATTGATATGTACCGCTCAACTCACCTAGTTTATGATAATTGCAACAATGAATAATATGTGGAGGTTATTCACATATTAAACAAAATGTTAACGCGGGATTCAATCCCGGTTCATGGCTGTCGGGAATCGAGGATGTTACCTACTCGTCCACCGACTTCTTTTATTGGGAATAACTTTTTGATTACCATTACTATTATGCAATAATATAAAAGAACAAAAAGAAGCTTCTTGAAGAACGATGTTGTTCGAAAGCTAGCGGAATAAACGTGATCTACACAAGAAGCTCCTTTTTGTTCTTTTATATTATCGCAATATCCATGAGTGTACTTTAGGAGACTTACTTGATGGTATGAGTGGCTTCCAGTGCAAGAGCCTGTCCCGTCTGGACATGCACGATGACCACGTCGCATCCAGACTGCACACACACGTGCAATAGTGAATCAAATTTATAAATTCAATTGCCATCTATTGATAAAATTTGTAACAAATAAATTTACTGGCAATGTGTTTCTTAAAAAAGTCGGTGGACGAGTAGGTAACATCCTCGATTCCCGACAGTCATGAACCGGAATTGAATCCCGCGTTTAAATTTTGTTTAATACGTGAATAACCTTCACATATTATTCATTGTTGCAATTATCATAAACTAGGTTGCTCTTGTTGAGCGGTACCTAATAAAGTGATTTTGAAACAAGAATGTGTTTATTTTTAATATTATTATCAAATATTATCTCTACAGACCTTACTGTAATGATATAAGTTATTGAATGAGAGGGTTTGGCTTATCAGTAGTGAACCCTGGTTTTACCAAATTAATATCTAGATCGCTCTACTATTGTATTGGATTGGTTTTGGGATATACCATGTATTTTCTATGGAAGGCAGCTTTGGGGTGTTTAGTAAACATATGAACATAAGCTTATAGGTCTGTAGAGGTAGATACAATTTTTTTTTTCAATTATTTTATTTCCAAAGCGCTATATCCCGCAAGGGACACTTTCGCCAAACAAGGAGAAAAGTTTATTTACATTATTCAACGCATGAAAACACTAGAGATCCAGATTTTTACAAAATGAATTGAACTTTAAATATGATTTTTTATCAGAAATCAAATCGTTAAGTTCACAAACAATACATAGATGAATATCATTTGATGATATTGTTGAAAAGAAACTCACGCTATAGTCTCCACTATCTGGCAAATATATATTTATAGTAGCCAAAGAAATGTAAATTGTCACAAATTTACAAAAAATATCGTTATAAACGCTACATAATTGATATCAAAAGAATTTTTGGTTGGTGATTAGTGGTTTGTATTGTATTGGGAATGTCTCCTGATTCAATAAACTGGTGGCTGGCTGTATTTCTGTCTTCTCAGAGCTTCCTTTTTATGACTATTCTTTTTGACAGATGGCTCAATCCATTAGAAAATTTTAGCTACACGATCAGAAGATGCCTTTCTATTAATATATAGATGTTTTTAGACTTAAAAAAAGCCATTATTTATACTATAGAGCGGTGTGTGCAGAAAACGGCCTCCTTGTAAAGGACAATACCCCTAGTTGCAGAGATAAATGTTCTTTAGGGAGAGGTGTTCTCTTGCCAGAGAGTTAATAAATAGTTGAAATGGTATTTTTGCAAAAATGAAAACTGTCCCTTATAGGCGTCTCTAAGAGCACGCCTCTCTCTTTAAAATATAGTAGCGGTTGCTAAGCCAGCGACATAAACAACGAAAGTAATTTTCTGTGCTATAAGCCATTATATGATTGTCACTTGGAGTGCTAACCGTATATGGGTTATGCATGTGAGTGCCAAGAATATTCCATTTTTGTCAATCTGAGAGACAGTTAGTGATATTGTGTTGGTGAGTTCGAAGGTCACATTTCACCTTATTCAGACAAAGGATATAAAGAAATGTTCGAAGGATATTTGGTAGATTTACCATGACAGGTTGTCCTTCCATCTCTAAACGGAAGTTCTTGTCCCGCGGGAGAATCTTCCAGTGGCAGTCAGCAGAGCGGTCTGTGCAGAAGACGGCATCCTGAGGAGTCTGGAAGATGAGCTGACTCCGTAGGTACAACTGAGAACATACACAACACTTCTAGGTGTGGATTTAAGACAAAAATGAGATGCCGCCAGAGATGGTAGTACATGTGTGAGTCTTGTGCATTTTGTAAACGTTTTTTGGGGCTTGTTTCTATATAAAATTCGCGTGAGGTTTCATGTTTTAGATCTCTAAGAATGTCCTTGTCTCTGATCTAATAAAATACATATTAGATATTATATCTAAAATATCTTATAGAAACTAGCTTTAAAATATTTTCTCTCTAAATCCAATCCAATTTATATGATACTACACGTGTACACTCATCAACAAAACTTTCATAAAAGTGAAAATAGAATTTTCTAAAAAAAAAAGAAGAAAAATATCAATAAAAACATCAAATGAGAGAAATTCATATAAAATTCGCTCATCAATTAATAATTTTAAGAAAAAAAAAATAGCATAGATTAGTACAAGGAATTAACAAAACGCAATAAAAACCATATTTCCATAAAACAAAAAAAAAAAAAATAGCGTAAAATGACAAGAGGAAAATAAAAATAAATTGAGGGGAGAGGGTTATCAAATTAGTGTTTATACTGATCCTATCATCTCTGGGATAAAATAATAAATGATGATTATTATCACCTTTTAATCCCCTCATTTATTCTTTTTTCCTCCCCACCAAACGACCCTGAGAAACGCCCTGCTTAATCTGTGAATTTATTTTTTATTTTTTTTTGACCCCGGACTCCTCTTTATTTTAATAAAAATGGCGGCCACAAATATTTTAGGCCAAACGAGAAAATAATTATAGTAATCAAAATAAGAGAAGGTGTAAATTAAATTTCCACATTCGTATTAACATAAGGACATCCCATTCGCCATTATGGAAATAGGGGTTGCTACATCTATGTAATTATTTCTTTTGGTCCAAATGCAGATATTTGTCGTATGTATTCTAAATATTGTTTATTTAAATACTTTAATCGATCTAGATTTTTTTTTCTTAAATGAAACCTATTAATTTTCCTAAAATATTTGATAACGCTCTCTCTCTCTAGAGAATAATTGAATTAAAAAACGTTATATAAATTAAATAGAGAAATGTATTTGTTTTCTTGATTCATATAGAAATCCACAATTATCTGGACAAAATTTTACCCGAATAGGTCTGAAAGAAGTCACTTTCATAATTTGGACCCGGTGTGAATGTTATACACTGGTCCGCAAAATTAAAGGAACAACATATTTTTTCATTTATCTCAAATTTTATTGAACATTTATCAATGAAATTTTATAAACAAATTTATTATTCCATTATTGATTAGAATACCCGATATCAAAGAATTCTAACACGTATTTTATGCAAATTAGCCGGTCACGCAATGATCTTCTTGCAGTCAGTGCATAAATATCTTGGATATTGTTGTTAATATGGGGTGTGATCGCCTTTAACTGATAGACAGGCTCTACATCGGTGACCCATACTAAGAATTAGGGAGTTTATCAGCTCCTGTGGAATCAATGCCCACTCTTGTGTTAAGGCTGTTTATAGCTCATGAGTGTTTCTAGGAGGGGGTTGGAGGGATGAGATCCGCCGTCCTAGGTTGTCCCATACATGCTCAATGGGATTTAGGTCTAGGGATCGAGCTGGCCAATTCATCCGAGCAATTGCATGGTTTTGGAAAAAGTGTCGACCACACCAGCCCTATGTGGACGGACATTATCATCCATTATAAGAAGGTTTCTACCATTTCTAATGATTGAGGCATCACATATGCTGCCAAGATCTCGTCCCGATACCTCTGTCCAGTCAGGGTTCCTTACCGAAAAATGTGGAGTGCTGTGTGACCGCCCAAGAAGATTCCAGCCCATACCATAAAACATTGGCTTCTGTAGGGATCCCTTTCAACCATATTTCGAGGATTATTTCTGGTTCCTACCTCTCTCCAGACAAAGACACGACGATAATAGCTGTTTAGAGAGAATCTGGACTCATCAGTGAACATTACATGGCTCCATTCATCTGGATTCCAAGCGACATGTTGTCTGCTCCAAAGTTCCCTTGCTCTCTTTTGAGGTGGTGTCAACGGCACACAAATTATGAGTCGTCGAGCATAGAGGCCCTTCATGTGAAGCCTTCTGCGTATTGTATCAGTTGAAATGGGAGAAAACTTTCTTCTAATGGATGATAATGCCCGTCCACATAGGGCTGATGTGGTCGACACTTTTTCAAAACCATGCAATTGCTCGGATGAATTGGCCAGCTCGATCTCCAGACCTAAATCCCATTGAGCATGTATAGAACAATCTAGGACGACGGATCTCATCCCTCCAACCCCCTCCTAGAAACACTCATGAGCTAGAAACACACTTTAAAAAAAGAGTGGGCGTTGATTCCACAGGAGCTTATAAACTCCCTAATTCTTAGTATAGGTCGCCGATGTAGAGCCTGTCTATCAGTTAAAGGCGATCACACCCCATATTAACAACAATTTTCAAGATACACTGACTGCAAGAAAATCATTGTTTGACCGGCTAATTTGCATAAAATATGTGTTCGATTTCTTTGATTTCGGGTATTTTAATCAATAATGAAATAATAAATTTGTATATAAAATTTCATTGATAAATGTTCGATAAAATTTGAGATATATGGAAAAAATATGCTGTTCCTTTAATTTTGCGGGCCAGTGTATATATTCTTTGATTTATATACATGGATATTCAATTAAAAAGGCATATATTGGATAAAAAATATTTTCACCAATATACCAGTTAGCTGAACACCAGCCTTTTTCAAGTTACAATAACGGCATAAATACGTTATAATACCTTTTTTTATTTGAACTATGGGTTTTATTTAAATATCTATTTATGGATTGCTCCATTTTTAAAATAGAAGAATTTATTTTGTGTAAATATCATTATTGAATAAGTATTTGTAAGGTACAACAGGGTGTAAATGTTAATATGTTTGAATGAAATGATATAAATTACAAGAGGAGGAATCGTCTGACATCATCTTGAAGAAGGAACAAAAGTTAACGGAGACGTGTTTCTTTTATTAATGCTGTAAATTCGGCAAGCTTTCAGACTTTGACGTCCTTCGACAGGCTACTTTCCAAGAAACTGAAAGATAATATTTATATACTGGTAAATATATTTACATAATTAGAACTTTTCTTAGTGAAATAAATGATTATATATTACACAAAATTCTTTCCTCTTTATCTATGTAAACAAATTTGTTAAAAAAAAAAAGGATGACTACCTTAGGATGCATACAAAAATCGAAATGATATAAGTAAATTTTCAGAAAAAGATATTGAAACCTTTCCAAGGCTTGGATCGGTGTGGATCATGATGGTCTCCCCATAGACCAAAGGAACAGCTGCAGAAGTGCAGAAGCATCTGGAACACAGCCTTTGTGAGGTAAACACACAAAGAGAAATCACAACACATTACACACATGTGCCTATAATTACAAATTATAAAGACTTTACTAATGTAAATGTAGCTTAAAATTTATTTATAAATGTAGAATAGTTGATCAGAAAACCAAAATATTTATATTAAAGAAGAATTTAATGATTTCCAATTCTATTCTAAAAAATATGATAAACACGCATACATAAAGAAAAAGTCTGAATATATTTATTCATCAATATATTATTGTTTAAAAATATATGAAAATGATACAATCAATATAGAGAGATATATTTTTAACCCAGGTTCATGGAACGTACAATCAATATATACTTGTATATATAATATATACATTTTCTAGATATATAACAAATGTTTATTTAATTATGCGTTTATCTTATTAAAAGAGAAATGCAACACATAGAAAGGTGAGAGATTCACGAATCAAATTATTCAAACGATTATTTTAAGTCTAAAAATTAATCCCTAAATTATTTCAATTAAATGAAATCTCACAGAACAACTGTTGTCAAAAAAAGTGCTGGCAACACTGCAAAAGCAGACGACAAGATAATTGGTAAGCCTAATCTCCCGCCCACCGAGGTAATCCGACATTACCGCAGGTGGAAAATAGGTTCTTTCATGTCATTTTAAAACCTTCTTGGATGGGGGCGCTGATGACTTTTTTGATCTCCTCTGGTTTATAGATATTAATACTCGGTGGTGTGGCAGATTACGTCTGCTTCCACATTGGAGGGATATTTCCATCACAATGACGAGCTCAAGTTTGCCTTCTATGAGCTAATACATTTTTAATGCTCATCTCATCCTTTTTTTTTTCTGGATGAGATGCCGTTATATTAAATGCGAGAATGTATTTTAATATTTTTATTATTTCTATTATATGTACGAGAGAGAGAGAGAAATATTAATAATTTAAATATACATGCATTTATTTTTTTAAGGACTTACTTTATGGGAAGTAGCAATCTGAGGGACTATCAATATATTAAATATAAAATATCTCTTTATTAACTCTATTTCAACCTTAAATATATTAGAGAAAAATATTTATTTTAATTAATAGATTACAATTACAATTATTTTATTTCAAAAGCGCTATATCCCGCAAGGGATACTTGCGCCAAAAAAGGAGAAAATTTTATTTACATAAGTTATTTACATTCTTCAACGCCTGAAAACATTAGAGATCCATATTTTGTAGAAAGTTTAGAAGGTATTTACAAAATGAATTGAACTTTAAATATGATTTTTTATCGGAAATCAAATCGTTAAGTTCACAAACAACTAGTTAATTATTCATTCTATAATCTTGAAATGCTGGGCAATCGATCAGTAGATAAATAATTCCATAAAATAAATGAAACTTCCAGGATTAAGTTTCTTGTACTTGTAAATAATTCTGATATATTCGATTTTATATTTCAAAAAAATTTCTCTGTTATTTAATATAAATAAGGTTAAATTGTTTTGATAATTATATTGTGACGAAGAAATATTTTATTATTTAATTTAATATTATTCAATGAAAATATATTCAACAGATTAAAAATAATATATATTAATCTGTATTTGTGAAATCATCTTTAAAATATTTCTTTGCTTGCTTGCTTAAGATTCTCTAGCTGTAAATAGGGGGGCTGACCTGTTAATAATTGTCGACTCGTCGCTGTGACGTCATCAATAAATACTTTTACATCTTAGGATATTTCAAGGCTTGATTTCTACGCTACAACTGGTGGAGAGACTGGACCGATACCCATTAAGAAATAAAAGAAAAATTGATTCTGTTGAACCAGAAGAAACTTCTATGAATGTAAAGAAGGAAGGTACTCAGGTAAGCAACTACGTTGTTCAACATCTACCAAGGAACCCTTCCATTTTCTCCGGGGAGGATGGTGAAGATCTCCAAAAATGGTTAAAAGGGTATGCACGTGTGGCAAGGTACAACCATTGGGACGAAACCCTTTGTCTTACTAAAGTTTATTTTTATCTGTCTGGAACTGCTCTCAAATGGTTTGAGAACAACGAAGAAAGCATACAGACTTGGAAGGAATTCACATCTCAATTAGAGAATGTGTTCGGAAAAAAAAGAAAATTCAAAATTGCAAGCGGAGAAGAAACTTAAAACACGGGCACAATTAAAAGGTGAAAGTACTGAATGTTACATCCAGGATGTCCTGTGATTGTGCAAAGAGGTTGATCCTCAAATGAGAGAGGAAGATAAAATCTCCCACCTCATGAAGGGGATAGCTGAGGAGCTTTATCAAGCACTCCTACCGAGGGATGTACAGAGCACCGAGCAATTCATTAAAGAATGTCGCCGTGTCGAAGCGCTCCGTTGTAGGCGAGTTACCCCAACCAGGTACGAGCGCCTACCAAATGTAGCCTCTCTCTGTGACCAGGATGACGGAGAAGATCTGTCATCTATGATTAGGCAAATTGTTCGTGAGGAGGTACAGCGGGCATTAGGCTCTCCTCGGGAGGAACCAAAAAATGCTACAATCGAAGAAATTGTAAAGGAGGAGATTGGAAGAACCCTGGCGCCAATCTCAAAGTCTAGGAGAAGTCCCCCTCAGAAGGAAAAACCCCGACAGTTTTTAAATACTAGATATGAGGCCGAAACGGTAAGACCGCACCCTGAACCTCGATACCCAAAACAAGGAGAAAGACGCGACACCAATGATTGGCGGACAACTGAGGGAAGGCCAATCTGTTTCTAATGCGGACGCCCAGGTCACGTCGTCCGCTATTGCCGTGACAGGAAGAGACACAATGAGGAAAAGAGAAATGAATATTTCCAAAGAAAGCAAGACGCAATGGTATCCTACAACTCTCGAGCTGAATCTCAGGACCCCAATGACGAATCATCGAGGAAAACTTTCACTCGCTACCGAAGCCCTACTTCATATCGCGGTCGAAACAGACAACATTTCTCACCTGCTAGAAGATCTAGCTGGACGCCCCGCCATTAAAACTAGATGATAGACCACATTGGAGGTGAGGCCGCAAAGTTATAAAATCCCCCCTTACCGACCACAGTAGAAATGAGAAAAAGCTACCTTGACGTAAACATAGACCTATCAAGTCCTCATGAAGAAGATATCTCAACTGAAAGAAGACATCCACCGCAGTCACCTGAAAATATCCCTGGCCATAGTACTAGTTCTTAAGACTGACGACGTAAGTTTCCTGCTGAGCATCGGGTCGATGCTCTCTATAGGAGGAGGCTATGTGACGAAGAAATATTTTATTATTTAATTTAATATTATTCAATGAAAATATATTCAACAGATTAAAAATAATATATATTAATCTGTATTTGTGAAATCATCTTTAAAATATTTCTTTGCTTGCTTGCTTAAGATTCTCTAGCTGTAAATAGGGGGGCTGACCTGTTAATAATTGTCGACTCGTCGCTGTGACGTCATCAATAAATACTTTTACATCTAAGGATATTTCAAGGCTTGATTTCTACGCTACAATATTAAAATGCATTAAAAGAGAACAAAATAAATATTATAATTTCTTGCATTGAATAATTAGAATTATATTAATAAGCGGCATGTGGGACGCATATAATCAATATATTCTGAAAATTACAAAAACGGCCTGTTAACAGCCTCATTCAAAATGGAATTTTGGAAGAGACTTTTTAATCTAGAGCTAAGAGAGATGACATAACACAGTGTAGGTTGGGAAACTATACACATTTAACTACTATATAAAATAATAAAACAACTGGACACATAACTCCTCACACAGCCAGATTACGGCTTTATTCTGGGCCCAAAATAACTTTATTAGGTACCGCTTAAATAGAGCAACCTAGCTTATGATATCTACAACAATGAATAATATGTAGAGGTTATTCACATATTAAACAAAGTGTCCAATACAGGATTCAATCCCGGTTCATGGCTGTCGGGAATCGAGGGCTTTAACCACTCGTCCAGCGACTTCTTTATAGCGGCCCTATATCTAGATAATGAAAATAATCCTATTTTATTGTATTCGAAAAAAAAAAAACGAATTTTTTAATCAGGTGGTGTAAAAAGTCGAGAAATTAAAAAGGTTTAGTAGAAGACATATTCAAATGATTTGAAAAATGCACGGTGAACAGAACTATATTGTTAAAATATACGCATATTTATAAATTCAATTGTGACCATTTATCGAAACATTTAGTAATAGTGATTTTTCGGAAATGTTTTCCTTTTATATCATCTCTCTATACATATCTTACTGCAATGGAAAAAGTTACATTTTATCATTGCAGTAAGATTTCTTAGAGATAATATGTATATATGTCAATGGAACCCTATTAAAAAAAAAGAGACTTAAAAAGACGATATTTTGATCAAATTATTATTTTTTATTTTTATAATAAATTTAGCAAAATAATAAAAAACAATGTATTTATATACATATGTCACAGAAGTATTTGAACATTTTTCTCTTCCACTTTTTTCACTTAATAAAAATATTAATATATATAAAATAAAATCGTTTTGAAAATAGAGCAATCCATACTTAATTCATTAGATAATAAAAGGCATATATTGGATTTAATAAAATATTTATTTTGCCAATATTTCGGCTGGCTGAACGCCAACCTTTATCGAGGCATTACATTTTTGTATACACAAACTCAAATTTGATTGCATTTTTTATGATAATTTTTTCATGCACAAATTTCTCCCACCTACTCTGTATTTTAATTGATTTCAACTGTGATATTATAACACTATGCGGCGCTGAGTTTGTGTATACAAAAATGTAATGCCTCGATAAAGGTTGGCGTTCAGCCAGCCGAAATATTGGCAAAATAAATATTTTATTAAATCCAATATATGCCTTTTATTATCTAATAAAATAAAATGTTTCTAAAAGTATATTTTCAAGGTAATTATTAACATAATATTAATGTCTTGTCAGAGAATTCTCTCTAGTCATATAAAATAATTAAATTTAATGGTGTTTTGATAATTATCAAACAATGATTATAATCATTGTCTACACAGAGCTAATATGTATTGCCGAATTATCACAGGGTGTATCTAATGATAATAATGGAATATTGGCCTGTTCTACAAACAGGTCTAGAATGACAGTCAATGTTATACCTTTTTAAAATTTTGACTTAATAAACAAAAAAAAAAAGCAAGTATGTGAAAGATTAGTGATTTTTAAAAATAATTAACCGAATTATTTTAATGGGAAAAATGATATCACATGGTATATGTTAAACATAATTCTTCAATCTCCCAATATATATGACGGCATTCTAATATACCTTTATTCCTATTTAACTTCTATGAAAGGATCTATATAAATATGATTTTTTCATAATTCTGACAACTTACTCACCCGCCATAACATTATTTATTTATTAAAATGTGCCCTATTTAGAAATAATAGAACCATCACCCATTTGATTAAAATAGTATAACTAACCGAATCAAAGAACAACGCCCAGGTTTACACTGATAGTATTTTTCTGAGTATAAATGTATGAAATAAAATGTTGTTTTAAATTAGGTAATAATCTTCACACTATATTATATTTATACCCTGTGCCGGGTTCTCCTAGAATGAAGGCTTGCCCAACAAATGATGTTTCAGCAAATATTATAATTATTGTCGCTGTATAAAATTTGCAGAGTTTTTATAAAATCTATTTTCAAAGTTGTTATGTAATTTTTTAAATAATCTTGTATATAAATATTTGGCGTGGAAGGTCAATTAAGATTATAGAGAAATCAGCACCTCGACTAATTGTTTTTGTTAGCGCTAATACCCGTTAACACAAGAAATATCTGTGATGAATAAATACCATTCTAAAGAGTGTTATAAAATTTGAAAATAAAATAAAACACAACACAGAATATTGATGATAGTAATAATAGAGAGACTTAAATAGACGATTTTTAAATGAAAATAAATTTTTATTTTTATAATTAATTTAACAGATTAATATATTACAATGTATATAAATATATACATATGTCACAGAAATATTTTGACTTTTTTTTTCACTTTCTTTTCATTATAGTAATAAAATATCAATACAAAATTTTCTAAAGGAATAAATTTCGAAATAATTATTAAAATTATATTCATGTCTTGTCAGAGAATTCTCTCTAGTCATATAAAACAATTAATTATAGTCATATAAAACAGAGCAAACAACTAATTGACAGTTATTCGCAGTTCAAGGCTTCCATCTCACAGCGAATCTTCCAGCTGGTTATCTGAGGTAGCAAGCAGTCGGAAATATAATATTCCAGGTCATAGCAGCACATGAAGCTGTTCTTGTATCTGGCTAGAAAGGCGTACAAGGGAAACTTTGCTTCTTCCACGTAGGAGGACATCCATGACATTAGCTGTATAACGGCATGACTGTTGGTCTCATGGTAAAAACCAGCCCAATCTTCCTGTATGATCATCTGGCGGTAATCCTGTATGTCAAGGGGAGTACAGTAAACTCTGTCGTTGATGGTGGCGCGGGAGGCGCTGAAATTGACAATGGTTGCCTTGTAGCCGTACGAATTTACAGAGTGGGACTCGCCGTCCACACGGAATGTCAACTGGGACCTGGATGTTGGTCTTATGAGGACGGTCTCGGCGTGGAGGTCGCGGTGCTCAAAGTTCAGCTCGCACTCCGCGACTGAGAGGGCCAGCGCCAATTGCCGCGTTATACTGGCGACTTGGTCAGCCGTGAGGGAAAGGCTGTGTACAAACTCCTGCAGGGGCATCCCCGCGTACTCGGTCTTGTAGACTACATAGAGCTGTTTGTATTCAGTGGAATCCAGACCGTAGTCCCATACTATCCATGTTCCAAAGAGTTCTACAAAGGCGGACGTTCTATTCCTTCCTCCATCTTTCAAAAGGGAAAGTCTCTTGGTGATCTTCACTTCTGACTTAATCAGGTCGAAATGGTATTTACTGAACTCCTCGACTCTGACAACTTTATATTCAGACTCTCCAGATCGGAAACTCTCGACAGCTGAACCATCAGCTATATGCCTGATGTCGGTAGTTCCAAAAATCTCCCTGAAGGTGTAAGTTCTCAATTTTCCAGTACTATCCAGCAAGTCTTGGAAGTGGGGCAGGGAGTGACCTAGTGCTCGACTGAGGTCTGAGGGAATTACTCGTCTGTTATTCTTGTAGGGATTATATCTCACAGACTTCATTCCTCGGTGGCTACGGCGTGCTACACGTCCCATAGTCTGGCGGCTCTCCATTTTATCGAGAAATATATTTTAGGGTTTTTTTAAGCTTTTTTTTTTGGGTAATATTTTAGGGTATTTTTAGAGCTTTTTTTTGTGTATATTTATTCTGCCAAACCTAAAATAGAGAGAGTAAAGTTTTATATAAAAATAATGAATAATAAATAATGAATAAAACAGATTTAAAAAAAATTAATTCATTTTTTTTAATATATACTTTTTTATTATTTTTTCTAGAAAAATAACGCGCGCCCTAAAAATTTCAAATCATAAAATTATCAACTAAATATCGATTAATCAAATGGGAATATGAAAAGACAAAGAAATAAAATACTCAACATGGAAATTCAATGAGAAAAAAGCAGATTGGCCAAGATTTACACAGAATGTGAATGAAGCTGACAAGAAAAAGTTGCAAACTTATCGGTTAATATATCCACACCAGAAAAAGTTGATCAAATAATAAATTATTTTTCAGAGATTCTATTTGAATCAGCCTATTCCACACTGAAACTAAAATATAATGTAATACCAAAATGTGGTGCAGTCAACTTGTGGAATACAGGGCTGGAGATATTAAAAAACTACTTTCACTATATAAGAAATCTTTATTACCGAACTCGAAATAAATATATGCGGGAGTTTAAAAAGGCCAAAAGAATATCGTGGAGGACCTCTCTAGAAGAAAAAAAAATTAACCAATCCTTATGGGAATTTATAAAAAAAATTGAGAGGTAACTCGAATAAACAACTACAAATATTAGAAACAAACACATATCAAGAACAACAACAGAAAACTGAGGAATTAATAGCGGCTCTATTAAGAGAGTTTTTTTTTGTATAATTATTCTGCCAAACCTAAAGCAAGAGCGTAAAGTTATATATAATATGATGAACAATAAATGATGAATAAAATAGATTAAAAATAAAATTAATTAAAAATTTTAAAAAATATAAATTTTTATTATTTACTAGACGGGTGAGCCGGGCTTCGCCCCGGGATTGACCCGTGTGCATATCTACCCGAGTGATATATATTTAGATAAGATTTTTTTATAATTGTTTGTTATTAGCATTATCTATTTGTTTGCATCATCATAATTTAATCTAATCTTTGATAGAGGGCGCTGTTCGTGAGCTAAGTAGAATAATTTGAATATATAGTTTTAATAATTGATTTAAATATATTTTTAAATAGCCTATCGTCTTCCCCGTTGGTTTTTACCTATGTATGGAAATTTTGGTTTGAATTAGTGAACTACTGCGAATTTGTATACCGGACATACAAACAAATAAACAAACATTCATTTATATATATATAGATATTAAAAAAAAGCAACGCGGGCCCTAAAAATTTCAAATCATAAAATTATCAATTAAATATCGATTGATCAAATGGGAATATGAAAAGACAAAGAAATAAAAACCTAAGTAAACGACCTCCTAGCATTTAGACATGAAAATATTTATATTATAACGACAAAGGAAGAGGTCCCCAATTTAAACTTTATCAACCCCAAATATATCTGGTAGGTACACGATGGAATTCTGTTTGGAAATTGCCGGATTGCCTTACATTAAATCATGAGGAGGATTTTCTAGCAATAAATAAAATATATTGGACTGTCGAAAAACCACCTTCGCCGAGTTAAAAATTTCATAGACTTTTAAAAAATGGAAAGTACGTTCGAAATCCTTAGAAAATTGTAAAACAGCAGAACCTCCTTGAAAGGACCCTCTCGCTAATGGGCTCCTCTCTACAAAGGACAGTTTTCATCTGAAAAATTACCATTTTTACTATTTAGCAACTCTCCGGTAAGAAGAGACCTCTCCCTGAAGGACACTTTGGTTCTGAAATTAGGTGTCCTTTACAGGGAGGTTCTACCGTACTACCAAAACTCTGTTGAAGCGCTAGAAAGAAAAATATACTTGAAGACAGAAAGGAAGCAGCGCGTGCACAAAGCCTATAGGGCTCCCAAAGGTCCAGGGTCATAGGTCCCAAAACTTTGACTACTCAAAATTCGAAAACAGAGAATTCGCCAAAATGAGAAAATTACTTGGGACAGCTAACCGAGAACTGGCGTAGCTCATGATGTATATCATAATTTTTCTATGTACAATATATTTGCTATATGTTGCTTGTTTTCGAATACACAGTTGGTCCGACATAACACAACCTTCAGGAGAGACCAAGAGTATCCATGGTTTTAAGTGGTCACTCATGGAAGGTTCTATATTACCATATTTACGGTTTAAGGTTGTTGATTTAGCAAGAAAGGAAAGTTGGATAAGAAGCCTCTGTAGTCGAAAAATGTTTGTTGTATAGAGGGCGTAGAAGTTGTATAGGAATCCCTTGGTAATGAAACTCATCTATAATTTTTAGAACGTCCAAGATATTTCCTCGATCTCCCCACGGCAAGGTTTGCCACGATCTCAATCACTAGGCCTCTTACTCCATTGATGTAATTTTTAGAAAAAAAAAAAAAAGTTGAGAAACAAATTCATTTCACTCTATAAACTTCAACTTTCTAAAAATTGAAAATATGGTAATATTAGGTACTGTAGAACCTTCCATGAGCGACCGCTCATAGACAAGTATACTCTGGGGTTGGAAAACGATAATAATAATATTTTAAACTGTATAATGATTAATATTTGAGATATATAAATAGAACGCACATACTTTGACTTTTAGCTTTACTGATGTAGACATCTATTATATACAGTTTATATTTATAAGAGTGGCTGTCGTTATAGAGCCGCTCGTTGAACGAGTCATTCGTCTAGTATAGTAGAGCAACCTCAAATCTACGAATACCATGAATAGTATGGTTTACACCACGCGTACTTTGAATACACGGCACATAATGATAGTTGAGTAGGAATGTATGGAATGGTGTTTTGTCAAACTATTAGATTATTTCATATGATTCATATCATACAGTAGTTCTTGCATTAATAAAAAAGGTAAGGGGGCAAAGCGAATCTTTTTTATACACTCATGAACAAAATTTAAGGAAGTGGAAAGTTTTTTATATCGCCGATTGTCTATTTTTTTTAAGAGAGACAGTGGCAATTTTGTTCACACTTGGTTATCTCGTGTGTCTTCAATAAAGGGGTATCAAATATCTTTCAGAGTTAATGTCTGAATCCCGTTATACATGCTAAAAGGAACAACTTCCTTAAGTTTGGTCCATGAGTGTATAAGCTTCGCTCTCAAACCTATTGTCTTTATTCCAATTGGCCAGGAGTCTGAAAACTGCGGCTCTTTGGATGTGGAGCTGCGGCTCTTTATTGTTAGGTATATTAATTCAAAGAATTTTTCTCTATATAAATAAATTATATGGATATATGAATAAATATGATTTGATGATGATAAGATTAACTAGCATATGATGATTAACAATTGGCAACTGAGTTAGTGCCTTCTTAATTCTTTTTTTTTTTTTTCTTAATTCTTAAGTTTTACTCTTTTGTAGTTTCTATGCATAAAGATAACATAAAAAATATATTTAAGTAACATTTTCTCTTTTTTTTACCCCCAAAAACACCAACATTTATATAGTTCCATACGCAAATATTATTTATAAGTGTACTATTTATTGTTGGCAAGAAAAAATGTTGTAGCTCTTTGAAAAATTTGAAATTTTGTAAATTGTAATTTTTGACTCTTCTGAATCAAAAGTTTGCCGGCCCTTATAATAGACTATTAAGGCTGGCTTCCCACCTCTCGATGTAGAAGACGGAGCGGACTGAGGGGCAGGGAGATAGCGTGGCGGAGGACGGGCAGGGGCAGGGCACAGTGCAAGGGTCGTCTTGGGGCTCGGGGGCCGGGGGTAGGAGGGCCAGATAGCGGGGCTCACTGGAGGTCCCCACCATCAAGGGACTGCCGAAGTAGACGTAGCAGTCTCCAGGGGCGGTGACCCTTAAATCCACCTGGACATTTCCAACCCTACGTTCTGAACGACTCGTAGCTGAAACTATAATTCTGAAGATTATTTGTTGGTTGGAAGTTGATTCAGAGGAAAACGCAGCTACATCAATCAATAGTTCATTTTAACTCCCGACGTTCGATTGACCTCCTGTTGATCTCTTCAGGGGCATCATTCCCCTGAAGAGATTGAAACTGATTTATTAATCGTTCATATAATATTATATAGTGTCAAATTTAAAGTTACAGAAAAAAATATATATTTACATCAGACATGAGCCTTCTCTGAAGGGACGTCTGGACAATGTCAAATGTTCAAGGCCGCCCTGAGTTCGGAAAGGCCCGTGCTTATAAAGGGGTTTTTGTTCCCAACGTGCTCAATTGCATCGCCGAGGAAATCGTACAGAATTTTCTTGTTTCCATAGAAGAGTTCATTGGGGAGTGCTTCTCTGTCAGAGCGATATAGAACCGCGTCACTATTTCATCATCATCAACCTCTTCATAGAGAGGGGCCAGAATAGAGTCAGCGTTTAGTTCTATGAACATATTCTCTACCTCATTCCTCTCCTGAAGGATCCGAGAGGGAGATAGGAAGTCACCGAAACGTCAGGGGTTAAAATAAACTATGTGTGTACCTATGTTTTTTTCTGAAACTATAAATGATTCAAATATAAATATTTATTAAACATTTTTAATATTAAGAAAAGACTCCTCCTGATCATGCAATTGGAAGTTGCTGATGGATTGCGTGGGTTGGTGAAGGAATGATATAAACCGTCGATTACCGACAGTCAAGACCCAAGATCGAATCCCGCTTTGGGCATTTTTTTCGAAAGTAAAAATTGCTTCAATGAGGCGCTTCCGATTCTCACAAAAGTTCAACCCCACCAGTGAGTGCAAGTAACCAAACGGAACTCTGACATATTTGAAAGTATAAAATTTGAACTTCACTCTACATGTTTAGACATTCTGAATATAGAGCAATCCATAATACATTTATATTTTTAAAATGAGGCCTATTTTGGATTTAAATACGATTATTTATTAATCCGATATTTCGATGGATCAATCTTCCATCTTTTACGAGGTGTTTTTGCTGTGAAGCACGCAGCAGGTCGCGTGCCCCAGGTGAGCCACTAGACGTCTTCCAAGCTTATTGGGCGATAAACCATATAATATATACATTCTAAACAGAGTAAATATAATCAAAAGAAAAAAGTGATATATGCGTGCTTCACAGCAAAAACACCTCGTAAAAGATGGAAGATTGATCCATCGAAATATCGGATTAATAAATAATCGTATTTAAATCCAAAATAGGCCTCATTTTTAAAATATAAATGTTTAGACATGTGGTGCATTTTCAGTAAAAAATAGTTGCTAATTATCTTCCATGATTATCATGGCCTGTAACACGTGTACTATTTTCAATTTGAAAAATATACATAAATTGTAAAAGCGCGTGATAATAGTATTCACGTGCACAAAAAAGACATCTCTTCATTATAAACGCATTAAAATAGGTACGTATAACTATGTATACTAAGTGAAAAAATAGTACAATTGTGTGTGTGATATTCTACTGGGATAAGGTGCATAAATTAAGAAAAAGGCATCTCCTTATCGTGTAACTGAAAGTTGCTGATGGCTTGCGCCATCTATCGGAATAAATACCAACTATTCTCGTTGATTTTTAATTATTCCAGAATTGGTCAAATAAATAATTAAAAATCAACGAGAATAGTTGATATTTATTCCGATAGATGGCGCAAGCCATCAGCAACTTTCAGTTGCACGATAAGGAGATGCCTTTTTCTTAATTTATGTATACTAAATTTAGTTAACTTGGCATAACGTACAAGTCTTGTTATACCGAGGATTTCATGTTCGAATCCCGTCAGGCTCGTTTTTTTTATAGCTTCATAAAAGGTTATTTCTTGTAACTAATTTTCATGACATCTTTTCTCGCATCATAAGATCCTTGTCGGTTAGTTATGTCAAGAGAATGGGTCGAGAGAGCCAAAGAGATGTGGACATTTAAGGGACGATGGTCACATAGGAAGGATATCTTTATGACGTTCGAACTACGTTTGGAATTAAAAGGAATTTATTTATTTTTACCAAGATATATCCGTGTGGTATCCCACAAGCCATAATCATATGGTAGGAAATGTATTCAGAATGCTTATTACTTGGTACCTATCCCATGTGCGCCATTATAATAATGGTAGAGGGGTCGGTAGAAGGATGATCTAAACCATTGGGTTTCCCCCGCTACGACCCGGGATATAATCCCGCATTGGGTACCTTTTTCTGATAAAAATAAATGCTCCAATGGCCCCCGATTCTTGCAAAAGTCCAACCCTACCAACGAGTGCATGATCCAAAACGGGGCTCTTGCACATTTATAAGTAAAAAAGTCGAACTGCTTTTCCATGTGTATACATGTGGTGCACTTACAGTAAAAGCAGCTTATTATCGACCCATCATGATTATCATGGCCTGTACCACGTAACTAGGGATAAAAAAAAAATCATGGTAGGTAGTAAGTGACTGATTTGTGCACTGTAAGTGTACCACGTATCTAAACATGTAGAAAGCAGTTCTACTTCTGTACTTACAAGTTTATCAACGCCCCGTTTGATTACTTGAACTCATTGGTTGGGTTGGACTTTTGCAAGAATCGGGAGGCCATTGAAGCAATTTAAAAAAGTACCCAAGGCTGGATTCGATCCCGTCGTGTCGAGACTTTGGACGGTTTATACCGCTCGTTCACCAAAGGATTAAGGTTAATCAAGAAGGATCAATTGATATAAAAACATGAATCTATTTAAAACACGAGAATTATACATTAAAAAATTCCTTTCTATGAATGATGATGCGCGCGCATCCGTGACAGAGGCGGCCGGCCGGCCGATGAGGAAAGACGGTCGTGACTATATATAGTGATAATAATAATAATCTAATAATAATAATTATCATTAGATAATGATAATGATCATAATGATGATGCGCGCGCATCCGTGACAGAGGCCAGGAAAGACGGTCGTGACTATATATATGTTAATAATAATAATTATTATTATTATCATTAGATAATAATAATGATCATAATGATGATGCGCGCGCATCCGTGACAGAGGCGGCCGGCCGGCCGATGAGGAAAGACGGTCGTGACTATATATAGTGATATTATACAAATAAATTTACTGACAATGTGTTTATTTTCAATAATATTGCCACGTGGAAAATTAGGGAAGACAAAAACTTCAGGAGGAGACAACAATTTATTTCAGGGAAGGACAAACTATGAATTGTAAACAAAAGATAAGCCACGAGGGAAATTTACAGAGTCGCAAGATTTAAACATAAAAATGACCACTCTGTTAATAAAAAATAATAAAATTAATAAATACTATGTTACAATATCAACGAATATTATCTCTACAGACCTTACTGCAATTATATAAATTATGAAACCATATTTGCGGAAGAGCTTTGCTCGATGCAATATCTTGAAATTATATGTATGTACCTCTACAGAGATATAAGCCTATGTCCATATTTCAATAAACACCCCTAAGTTGCCTTCCATAGAAAATTCAGGGTATATCCTAAACCAATCCAATACAATAGTAGAGCAGTCTAGAGATTAATTTGCGAAACCGCTGAGAGGGTTCACTACAGATGAGCCAATCCCTCTCACTTTTGAACTTATATCATTGCAGTAAGGTCTGTAGAGATAATATTTGAGAATATTATTGAAAAGAAATATATTTCCAGTAAATTTATGTTACAAATTTTATTAATAATATATCGTATTTAGGGCCATGAAGTGAATCCTTTTGACTTGAAATCTCGTCCCGTTTTTATCGAAAGGAAGTAACGAATAAGTTTAATTCTTGTGTTTTAAAGAAAACGTAGGCCACTCACCGGCTTCAACATGGCACTGAGGAATGCCGAAGTCTTCTGTATAAGTAACTGCCCAGCATCCATCTTCTGTAGGAATCTGTAGAGCTTGTCCTGGACACAGGCACCACTTCCATATAACAATCCTATCCAAAAGTAATGAAAACTATAAGAACTGGAAGCATTTAAGCACGAATGTTTCTTTTAAATATAAAACAAACTTCTACTGTCCTTAATGCGATGAAAGTTATTATATTGTGAGGGCTTGCCTTATCAGTGCGAACCTTCCAAGCGGTTTCACCAATTTAATCTACCAGACCGCTTTTTAGAGCTCTAATACTGTATTGGACGATTCTACTTATATATGCTGCAATGAAGGGTGGAATCTTAAAGCCATGTTAGTCACCTTGGACTAGAATTTGGTCAAATATTCCAAGGGTCCGGGAGGTTTGGTGTGGTCGTACTTCTCCCCCCTATTTAACTGTATTAAAATTAATATATAACTTATTTTCTCAGTTTGCAGGTATTGTGATCAGGGTGCATGGACCGATATGATCTGCTCCATGGACAAGACACCACCAGCATAACTTCTTTTTACATTTTTTTTGGAAAAAGACAAATAATTGTCTGAAATGTTTATTGTTTCAGAAATCATCCATTGTGTTATACGGAGGGTGTTTCCTTTCAAATGAAACGATTTCAAACGTCCGTTAGAACTTTATTTTTCGAACGTGAATTTTTTTCATGTGTTCTATGTGCTTCCCCTTCTTCTTGGCTATCTCCCTGCATCGGACTTTCCAAGCTGCGAACACTTCCTTGACTTTGGAGAGCGAAACATTCGACCACTCCTCTTGTGCGGCTTTCCAAAGAAGGAAACAGTTATAGCGTCATAGTGAAAAAGCTAAAAGCAGAAGGACTAGATGTTGGCAAAGCTACAATATGTAGGGTAGTAAATGGCATCGGAAAGAAAAGGGAAGCTGAATCCAATGGGCAAAAATTTCAAGTCGATCGACCACGTCCGGTGCGGACCCCCGCCACGGTTTCCAAGGTAAAGCGGCTAGCAACTACTGAAAATCCACCATCTCAGCGCCAACTTTCCAGAATGTGTGGAACATCGCTAAAAACGATAAATAACATCATTCACAAAGATTTGGAACTGGATACCCGACGAAAAGGCAAGGTTCACAAGCTCACCCCTTTCCACATGAAAAACCGTGCAACGAATGCCCGGAAGCTCTACGAGGAACACCTGGCCGGTTCCAGATCGGAATATACTGCAACATTGGACGAAGCATGGATGTATGTGACGTATTGCAATGGAATCCGGAAGATCTGTTACATCAAAAGAGGCAATCAGGTCCCGGAAAATTGCGTTCACCAATGCTCCGAAACTTTCCCTAAAGGTTTCATGGTTGTCGGGGTAATGACTGGCCGTGGAGTCCTTCCGCTCATAAAGGTTTCATCGAAGGTGAAGGTGAACTCAGAATTCTATATAGAATGCGTTCTGAAACCTGTCATCGAACAACTGAAGGACCTTTACCCAGGGGAAATGGACAAAGTGTTCCTTCATCACGACAAAGCCTCTTCCCATACCTCCAACAAAACCCAACAGTTCCTACAAGAAATGAAGGACACCCTAGGCCTAAATTTTATCAGGAACTCGGACATTCCAGTGAAGTCTCCCGACGCCAGCCCACTGGATTTTTACTGGTTCGGTATGTTGAAACAACGGCTCTTCAACCGACGTCCCAAAACTGAGGCCGGACTTTGGAAAGCCGCACAAGAGGAGTGGTCGAATGTTTCGCTCTCCAAAGTCAAGGAAGTGTTCGCAGCTTGGAAAGTCCGATGCAGGGAGATAGCCAAGAAGAAGGGGAAGCACATAGAACACATGAAAAAAATTCACGTTCGAAAAATAAAGTTCTAACGGACGTTTGAAATCGTTTCATTTGAAAGGAAACACCCTCTGTACATAGCTAAATATAACCCATTTATAGCTAGATAACTATAACCCAGTTATAGCTCAGAGGTATTGTGACATCTGATGGCAAACTAACGACAAAAACAAAACTCTCACCAATCAATGACATCAATACCGTGATTTCTTTCATCGATCAATGACATTCGTGCAGTAGGAATTGTGGCGGCAGCTGCTGATTAGCTCTGGTAACTAGGGCAGATAGTCACGTAACGCATCCTTTCTACCATTTCTACAGAAATCTATACTAAAATTTTAACTTAACATATGGCCGCTATGTACATAACTATTTCTGTGAATTTCTCTATTCACCTAACGCATCATTTCTACCATTTCTACAGAAATCTATACTAAAACTTTAACTTAACATATGGCCGCTATGTACATGACTATTTCTGCGAACTGCTCTATCCACGTAACGCATCCTTTCTACCATTACTACAGAAATCTATACTAAAACTTTAACTTAACATATGGCCGCTATGTACATGACTATTTCTGTGAACTTCTCTATCCACGTAGCGTATCCTTTCTACCATTTCTACAGAAATCTATACTAAAACCTTAACTTAACATATGGGCGCTAAGTACATAACTATTTCTGTGAACTTCTCTATTCACGTAACGCATCATTTCTACCATTTATACAGAAATCTATACTAAAACTTTAACTTGACATATGGCCGCTATGTACATAACTATTTCTGTGAACTTCTCTATTCACGTAACGCATCATTTCTACCATTTCTACAGAAATCTATACTAAAACTTTAACTTAACATATGGCCGCTATGTACATACTATTTCTGTGAACTTCTCTATCCACGTAACGTATCCTTTCTACCATTTCTACAGAAATCTATACTAAAACTCTAACATAACATATGGCCCCCCGCTATGTACATGACTATTTATGTGAACTTCTCTATCCACGTAACGTATCCTTTCTACCATTTCTACAGAAATCTATACTAAAACTCTAACTTAACATATGGCCCCCCGCTATGTACATAACTATTTCTGTCAACTTCTCTATCCACGTAACGCATCCTTTCTACCATTACTACAGAAATCTATACTAAAACTTTAACTTGACATATGGCCGCTATGTACATAACTATTTCTGTGAACTTCTCTATTCACGTAACGCATCATTTCTACCATTTCTACAGAAATCTATACTAAAACTTTAACTTAACATATGGCCGCTATGTACATAACTATTTCTGTGAACTTCTCTATCCACGTAACGTATCCTTTCTACCATTTCTACAGAAATCTATACTAAAACTCTAACTTAACATATGGCCCCCCGCTATGTACATAACTATTTCTGTCAACTTCTCTATCCACGTAACGCATCCTTTCTACCATTACTACAGAAATCTATACTAAAACTTTAACTTAACATATGGCCGCTATGTACATAACTATTTTTGTGAACTTCTCTACGTAAGGCATCCTTTCTACCATTTCTACAGAAATCTATACTAACACTTTAACATAACATATTGCGCGCTATGTACATAACTATTTCTGTGAACTTCTCTATTCACCTAAAGCATCCTTTCTACCATGTATACAGAAATCTATACTAAAACTTTAACTTAACATATGGCCGCTATGTACATAACACTTTGTGTGAACTTCTCTATCCACGTAACGCATCCTTTCTACAATTTCTACATAAATCTATACTAAAACTTTAACTTAACATATGGCCGCTATGTACATAACTATTTCTGTGAACTTCTCTATCCACTTAACGCATCATTTCTACCATTTCTACAGAAATCTATACTAAAACTTTAACTTAACATATGGCCGCTATGTACATAACTATTTCTGTGAACTTCTCTATCCACTTAGCGCATCATTTCTACCATTTCTACAGAAATCTATACTAAAACTTTAACTTAACATATGGCCGCTATGTACGTAACTATTTCTTTGAACTTTTTTATTCACGTAACGCATCCTTACTACCATTTCTACAGAAATCTATACTAAAACTTTAACTCAACATATGGCCCCCCGCTGTGTACTTAACTATTTCTGTGAACTTCTCTATCCACGTAACGCATCTTTTATAACATTTCTACAGAAATCTATACTGAAACTTCAACTTAACATATGGCCGCTATGTACATAACTATTTCTGTGAAAACCTCTATAGATATATAATCTTATATGGACACGATGTGTAATAACGTAATTTAAAATTCCAATCTCTCTCTAATTTATATAAATACCTTTTTGAAAATAGTTTAAGATTTTATGGCCATTGAGAAATTATTTTGAATCTTACTCTCTCTAGTGCGAAAAATAACAATGAACGATTTCAATTTTATCTTAGAAATAGATAATCAAGATCTTGAGACTTTTTTCCTTGATTTATATAAAATATTCTTTCAATAAATCAATTTATATAAATATTCTGGTTTGAAAATATTTTCTAGAATGATTCTTTGCCTTGTTTTCAAGAAAATTGGTCAAGCTGAAAAAAAACTTCTCTCTACCTATTTAAAATTATCGAAGTTTTATTTTTTAATTGGATCATACCTTTACAAATAATTTTACAACTTTCAAATAAAAAGAATCATAGAGTCAACAAAATACGAATAAATCTAATCGATCAACCAACTGGCTGAACAACAAATAAACCAGCCCATCAGTTAATATAACAAGAAAATAACCATCCAGTTGGCCTGACAACTAATCAATCGGATCACCAACCAATCAACAAACTGACTCAACAGTGATCTAACTAACCAACCAACTGGCTGAACAACAGACAAATCAACCAATCAGCTAATAAAACAATAAACTAACCATCCAGTTGGTCTGAAAAATAATTATTCAGCTCACCAGCCAACGAACCAATTGACTCACCAACTAACTGACCTAGCAAACCACCAATAATTCAACAAGAGACCAAATGACCAATAAAAACCAACCAATTCACTAACCAACTAATTGAACAACCATCTAACTGAACATCCAACGAATGAACTGATCAACGAATCATACAGCTTACCAATCAACAAACCAACACCAACCAACAAGCCAATTGACTCATTAACTAACCAACCTAGCAACTAACGAACCAACTTATCAGCAAATCACACATCTTACCATTCAACAAACCAACACACCAACTAACCGACCTAGCAACTAACGAACCAATTGATCAACAAATCACACAGCTTACCATTCAACAAACCAACACACCAACTAACCGACCTAGCAACTAACGAACCAACTGTTCAACGAATCATTAGCTTACCAATCAACAAACCAACACACCAACTGACCGACCTAGCAACTAACGAACCAAATTATCAGCAAATCACACAGCTTACCAATCAACAAACCAACACACCAACTAATCGACCTAGCAACTAACGAACCAACTATTCAGCAAATCACACAGCTTACCAATCAACAAACCAACACACCAACTAACCGACCTAGCAACTAACGAACCAACTATTCAGAAAATCACACAGCTCACCAATCAACAAACCAACACACCAACTAACCGATCTAGCAACTAACGAATCATTAAACTTATTAATCAACAAACCAACACATCAACCAACAAGCCAATTGACTCGCCAACCAACCATCTAGCTAACTGACCAATTAACCAACGGACCTACCATCTAGCTAAATGGCCAATCAACTAACTGAACTACCATCTACCTAACTGACCAATCAAACAACTGACCTATCATCTAGCTAAAAGACCTACCATCTAACTGACCAACCAACCAACCTACCTACCATCTAGATAGCTGACCAACCAACCAACTGAACTACCATCTAACCAACCAACTGAACTACCATCTAACCAACCAACAGACCTACCATCTAGCTAGATGACCAACCAACCAACCAGGTAGGTACCATCGACCGGTCAGATTTAGTCTCCGCAGCCGATACATTTCTATCGACGTGTCAAGAATAGCTGACCTTGGACTGACCGAGGGACTGGACTGCAATAATTCAACAACTGCCGCGGATTGGGTGAATAGAGGTGCTGTTTAGGTGACAATGGCATTCTTTTGGTGACAGCAGGACAATTGTCCATAAATACAGACATGATCAACATTTACCTCTCTACTTTAGACCATTACTTGGAGGTTCGTCTAGATAAATATTTTGTAAAGCTTCCTCTTAAAGGAGAAAAGATACATAAACCTTTGAGAATAACAGCTATTCGGAAAAAAATATAGACGCAATTTAAAATTTACGTTCTAACAATGGAAGATATGGAAATAAAGAGAAAGGGAAATGGAAAATATGGTCCTCACGTTTAAATTGTACGTGAGTTGAGTTGTATGTGTTGGGGCACGTTTTTTTGTAACCATACCCCAACAGAAGGCGTATGTATAATCAAATCAAATGGATACATGGCTTCCCTCCCACATAGACTTACAGACCATCTTTTTGCCCAGAAACCCAGACAATTGATGACACCAGACTTCCGTGCCGATGCCTGGTGAAGGAAACACCAGTGACATCCAGGGACATCCGCGCTGGAAGCTGTTGTTCCATATGTACATATATTCCCCTCACCAAAAGTTTAGGTAAAGGTGACCAGAAAAAAAAAAAGAGAAAAATGGAGAAGGAAGATCTCTAAAGACTGAACCTTATAAAATATCCTTCCCGAGAAAGGAAAGCATCACATTACAGTCCAGGTAAAAAGGGCCTGGGTCAATTTTAGCCAAGACGGGGGGGCGATATATATACCATCCCGAGAAAAAGGGAGGATTGTATTTCAACCCATGTGGAAAGGGGGGGGGGGGGGCTGGGGTCTGAAATTTTACACTATCGCCGCAGTTGTTGCTCTCTTTAGATTTTTTTGTTTTGGTAATACTATATGTTCTATTTTGATGAGGCCTGGGGCGTCTATGAAATTGATACTGGAGCGTTGGCCATTTTGATTGGTGTTTCTTTCGGCGAATGAAAATGGAGAGAGAGATGAATAAAAGAAGGTTCTTTGCCAAAAGGCAGGATTCGATCGGAGTCGCTCAGTGAGAAGGACGATTTTCAGTCGGGCCTGAGACGTAGAGGAGACCAGACCTTGCCGCCGCTTTCGAGAGAAGGTAAGCCCCTCGCCATTATGGCTTAGCCCCCCCCCCCCTTTTTTTTATTTTTCGAACAGAAGCTAATCTATTTAGATTCTGAATGGGCCCTAAAGGGCTTTAAGTGACTTAAAAAGGAGTGTTAGGGTTCGTATATTTTGTCCCGCTAGAATAGATGGAGATCTAGGTTCCCCCCCTTTTGTGTAGTAGCCAACCTAGATTTCGCATGGGCCCTAAAGGGCTATAAAGTAACTTCAGGTCACCTCTATCTAAATTTTACTATGTAAATAGCATATCTCGTCAGTATAGACATGTTCCCAAATTTTAAGATATTTAAATAAATATCTAGAGAAATTTTCTTGTTTCCTCTGTTACCTATTTCATACATAATTTTCCTTATGGTGCTATTCCCACTGTTTAAATGAAATGTTGTATGTTTCTTACCTATTTGAAGGGAATGTTACTAATAATCAAGTCTCCCATAAATTACCGGCCACATACATTGCCGTGAGTGTCTGTGTTTCAGTGTTTTATAGATTGCCCAATTTAATAACGATTTCATGGGTTGTCTGATGAAATTGTATAATAGTGTCGCGGCTGTTTCCATCTTTAGACCATTGTTCTGACAATATTATATGCTCGATCCTTGCTTTAGCTCAACTCTTAATCAATTACAGAGTTTTTCCCCCCTTTTCTTTTTTTATTTATTTTATTTATCCTGTTTGCACAAATTGCATTACATGTGATGATGTAAAGACATATGCCGATAGTGCATCACTGACAGCTGTGCTGCTATTATACAACATTAAGGTCTTGCTGCGGGTTATATACATGGGGTTGTTGGCCTAAATTGCTATATATATATATACTTAAGTAAGGAAACTTTAATAAGTCACATCGTGTACCCTCCCTTTTCAACTATCCAAACCGGGAACCCATCAATGTCGCCCGCCGCGGGGCTCGAATTTAGTATATGTTTCTTCCCCTATACTTTAGAAATATATACCTAATGAAAAGCCATACTATTTTTAAGCATTGGTGAAGTAGTCCACGCATCCTGAGATTAACAGTCTATTATAAATCGTGAATTTTAATTTATGCTTTCCGTTTCACTGGCATTTTATCAGGCAATGAAAGTTATGTTGAGGCGGTGTATACCGCATCTCTCGCCGCTGTCTTTTACGATTCACATTGTTTGTGGCAAAACCTTAATATTATCATTGATTTCTGATATCAAAGTAAAACGTCTATGGGGATGAGTATCTTTTATTCTGGTCTTCTCGAGCTTTCGAGCTTGTCCGCCCTTCTACAGGAGAAACATATACAATATATCAAGAAAATATAACGTCGCCTGATGCTAAAACTATTATGATTCTATGTACATATATATATATACATTAGAAAGTTTTGCATATTATTTGTTTTCTTAAGACATATTTTTTTTTATTAAGGTATTACACATATTCTACTATTGTTTGCTATATTCTATGAATTATCTTATAGGTTAGAAATTCTATTATTTAAGTAGTTTTATAATAGTTATTGGCTATTACATATAAGTTACTTATATTATTGTTGATATTATTAGCTGGTACTAGGATATATTGTGTTATATGTTTCGGGCAAATCTATTTCTATTAATGCTATTGTATTTTCTGAATAATAGAAAATCAATTATAAGCCTTTGATATTTGCTGTTTATGTTATTGTAATGTATTCTAGGTTCTCCTAATGCGAAAGTGTGACCTGTTCCTTTGCAATATTGGAAAATTAGAGACCAATTGTCTTGATTAATAACGTTGCGTCTATGTTCATATATTCTATTGCTGACTCTCCTTCCTGTCTCCCCTGCGTATTTGGCTTGGCAGCTGTATACACTCTGACAAGGGAAGGTTATCTTAAATTGATAAATGTGCAAATTTTTTTTTTTTGCCTTAAGTAGAGATTTCCAAGATTCTATTTCTGAAACATTTTTTTTGGATGAGGACAAATAAAACCATCTTGATAGTATTAAATCTGCAGTATACATTTGCCAGCAGAAGGCATGATGAGATTACATGAAATTTAAACCAGTTATATGTTTAGTATGTTCCTTCAGTTGTAATTTGACACCGTCTTGAAATAAAGAAATTGGACGGTGCGCTATATCTTGATGATGGATATTTCTGTGTCAGAAAGGTGTAGTTATTCTGTTTGATGAGAATTCCAATAATTATCGAAATTTAGCAGATTATCATTGGGGATTTGAACAACTGTCTTGAAAATTTTTGAACAGCCTGAGTAGATAAAGGAATCCTGGAGTTAGAGTGGAGAATTAGTAGTACAGACTGACCACTCGACGCAGATAACTCTAGGGAACAATTATTGTGTTAATCCGGCGTAGACAAGAAGAACATTGATTCTCAGGATACTCGATAGGCAGAATTTTGAGAATTGATAAGGTCATGGTTAAAGTTTACACAGGCATGTGGGAGTAAAGACAGTGATTTAAAGAGGCAGCCTTGTGTCTTAAATACTTTCAGTGGAAGCAGATGCCACTGCAAATATTCAGGTCTAATAATTTCCAAATTTGAAGTCATGCATGACGGGTTAGCACGGGATTGACGCCTGGACGGGCTTTCACTGGGATTAATCGAGCTTGCGAAAGAACTAGAAGAAGTGTGACATGTCACGCCACTGTACTAAGATAATAATTGAGAAGATTTATGTTGAGCCAACTGAAATTAGTAAAGAATTAAGAGATTAAGGTCTTATTCTTTGAGTTTTACATTAATTTCAATTACGCGATATGGACGGCGTTATAAGTTGGGTGGAAATGGTTCGGCCGCAATGGGATGGTCTCCTGGAGATGGTACGATCAAATAATACTTATTGAATGCCGGGCGGGATCGCATAAAGCATTAAACGATATCAAGAAATGCTTAAAGAAACACCCTAGAAGATTGGGGATCGACAAAATGACGACATGGAAAATGCTCAACATTGTACATTGGCAGCAAAATGATATCTTGCTATTGTATGGACGACCACTCCTTCCTGAAATGTGCAGCGGATGTTAGTCCCAGAATTAGGTCCTTTGAGGCGACACTTTCCTTTGCAGATGACATAAAGACGCATGACAAAACAGCACATGAGCATTTAAACTAGCTTCAATTCCTGCCATTTATTAATTTAGTTGACCAATAGCTATAGAACCACTGGAGACCTCCATACCTGTGTGAATATTTTAGTGAGAAATGAGCGATTCAATTCTATGAGCCATGAGGTATCCTGTAAGATCGGAGTTGTACCCCATTCAATTTTTTTTAATAGTAGCCAGTGCGAGATATTTCCAGGATTTTTTTTTTCTAACTGTCATATAATTCGAAAACTAGAAAACTACACCATTTTAATACAGTTTACGTTTAGCACCCATGTGGACTCAATATGACCATTGAATGAAAAAAATCGAAGACTAATGAGCGAGCCAACCTAAAGAGAACGAGTTTAATAGGCTTACAATCAATAGTTGAAGCAAACTATTCGCACAAATTTGTTATGTTCTCTCTCTAAATGATCTATGACATTATAGGTTTTCTTAACAAGGTAACTACCCCGCCGAGTGTATATGGAGTTATAAAGCTTAAGGGTCATAGGCTGTTGGAATAGAGTAGTTCAAAATTAAGAGTGATAATAGATCGGGATCCAGATCCCGATGACGGGTTTCGAAGAGACTTCAGAGGGATGAAAGAGGTGTTGAAAGTGATAAAAAGAGTGAGAAAGCGTTGAATGTTGATGAGAAAGAGATAGAAAGATGCAGAAAGATGTTGAAGGAGAAAGAATTGAAAAAAGTTGGATAAAGAGTTTTGTAAATAGTAGATAAAGGTTGATAGAAGAAAGTACACTTAATGTGTAAAGCGTAGCTGTCGGTCGCAATATCACCTCGATAGAAATATTTCTTTTAAAATAATACATATATGCACTGGGGGTTTGTGTAAGCTGATTTACCTAAGTTTCAGCAACAGTATACAATAATTAATATAGATAGGTCTTTATTAATTACAATATTAGGTTATATATTAAATAGCAAATATGTCTTAGTGTCATGGTGAACTTTAAACAGTTTGCAGTTTTTTTTTTATAACGTGTGTTCTAGTGTAAAGTGTTGAAAGGAGCCTTAACACCCTGTTTCAGTTGTGTGTTATTTGTCTCAACATTGCCTTTGTGCAGCATATCGCCTCACAACCTTGCTGTAGTGTTTGTTGCCATCTTTAAAGATCTTCACAGTTTGTTTTAATATTAGTGTGTCATTTAGAGAAAATTGTCACAACCTTATCCTTGTATAGAACACCGTTTTTACACCGTTTTATTTAATAAGTTATATGAGAGATTTTAGATATAGTATAAGAGTTACTATTTACATGGGCCAAATCGACCCAACAGTTAGAGCAAGAGGGGGGAACTCAGATATTTCCTCCTTTCACGTGACGCGACTGTTCACCCCGACCGGTCGTGCCAGATAAGAGGGAATACCAGGAAACTCTGTCCCCCTGACATCGCTCCCTCAACACGAGGAACGTCATCCCGCTGCTTACTAGTCGGTCACAAGACCTTAGGGAGTCTGTTCTTGCACTTCGGGTTTGTGATAGGGCTCCATGCTCGCTACAAGGATGACATCTTGGGTTTTCGTGTTCTCCTAGTGTAGAATTGGCTCAGCCTCATTTTTAGTATAGTATATAATTAAGAGTTGTCTCACAACCTTGTTTTAATATGACACACCGTTTTGAAGAGCTTGTACAACCTGTCAGGATATGATTTAGGAAAATTTTAGTTCCTTTTATTGTTATGTTACAATATTATCCAACAGTACAACCAGAGCGAACTCAGAAGTAATGAGACGAGAGGAAGTTGACAGAGTTAGTGTGAACAGTTTAACTTTACGCAGGTCTACAAGGGTGAAAAGGCCCACACAGTGTAAATTCTGCTTAGACTGTCGCCTCTAACTAGGATTTTGGAGTGTGTACGGAGAATCAGCTCGATAGAATGAGAAGTTTAGAGATTTCAGCCTTTTTTTTTTTAAACCTTTTTTTTTTTTTAAGTAGAGCTTCATTAGGATTCCTTTTTTTTTAATACAAACTATTTCTTGTTAAAACCCGAGTTTCAAAGACCAATGAGAATAATGTATACCATTGTGAAATAACTATTTAGTGTAAATCTGAAATTTTAGTTATTACCAGGAGTAATAGGTGAAGGAAGGTGTAGGAAATCACAACTTAGAGGGGGGGCTATGTCTAAAACAACGAACCTAATAGGCATCCTATGGCTTGTGTTGGGTAATTCAGAAACCCTATAATCCCTGGCCTTCAGGTAGTAGCTTTGAAATAGGTTTCTAATGAGGACATGAAAGGTCAATCTTTCAGAGTAAAGTTGTGAAGTATAGGGACCCTAAGCCAGGGGTAGAAGTTAAGTAGGCCCAGATCGTAGTCGATCCTCGGAAAGCACTTGAGAATGTTAGTGTTGGGTAGTGAATCGTAAACCCTATAAATCCATCTTTCAATAGAGTGTTGAGGTCGGACTACTGCAAAGGGGACAGACGCAAGGTGAAGTAGGAAGAAAGTGACTTCACCCACGGTGGCTAGGGGAGTGACTCAATTCCGCTTTTATGAGGTGTCACGTTTAATGGTCCTTTATTCGCCATTGTAATTTGTGTGTGTCTTTATATAATTGTCGTGAATAGTCACTTAGTGTCAAAGCAAGGGCAGTTTTTGAAATTACATTTTTTTTAGGTAGGTTAGCTTTCAGATTATTTAGAATTGTTAACCATTTTATTAACAATCATTTATCAAGTATAAAGTATTAGTATATATAGAGTTTGTATGAGGCATTAATTTAAGTTAATAGGGCATTAGTCCCCACTTTGTTTTAATTAGAAACTTTATTTGATTTCACATTTGTCCTGAAAATTTTGTTATTATTAGGATCTATCAATGATGATAATTATAGTACTTTGGCTTGTGTAGCAGCTTTTAACTTTAGTTTGTATGCAAACCGTGAATGATGGGGGGGGGGGGGGGGGGGGTGTATGAATGGATTGGTTTAATGAATGTGTAAGAAGGTTAAAAACAATTATACTGTAAAGACCAAAGGTACTTTAGCATAGAATAGGGAACCAATAGGTTCAATTTTAAATTTGATTTCTTTATTTGTTAGGAACGATAGCCTCACAGGGCTGTACAACTCTATTGTTAGGAAAGGTATTCGCTCCATTTTGTTAGGTCTCCCCTTTCGGGAGTATAAAATTTTAATTTCTATTACTAGGGTAATCAAGTACTCTTTGTTATTTATATCAACTTGAATTTTAAGAGTCGTAGATAATGATCATATCTCGATTCTCAGACTGGAAGGTTGTGGGAGGTTATGATCAGACCAGAAACCCCACCAAACTTCCCCTCATTAGAGGGAACGAAGAGGTATAGATTGAATTTTATGCAGGATGGGGGATTTGTTTTAGCCATGCCGTATAGCCTGGGGTATAACGGCGCGACCTTGGGTAACCGATCTGACACCGTAGTTTCGACGCTTTTAGCGTGGCTGGAGCGAGGGTGTTCTAGACGGGAGGTCCTGTAAGATTGGCATGTAGGCAGAAATTGCCCAGTTATTCTAGACGAAGTGTTTCCGTCTATTGAATTTTTTTTGGTACCAGTTTGATCCCCCATAGCTAGCGGAAGTTTCTTCTAATAAAGGATTCGCCCTGCCATACGTTTTGTTGGAATGAATTCGAGTATAAGACCGATTCGAGAGGCAAAATAAGTAATTATTAGGACCTTCAACGAGTTTAAACTCGTTTCATGATAGGATAAGATTTTAAAGTATTAGTTAACTATAAGGACCGCGAACGAGACGCCAGAACGAGCCAATGAGTCAAAGTTTTAGAAGTGTTGTATTGAGGACAGTAGAATTAAGAGCAGTTATACAGGGAGTAGAATTCTGAAGGAATTTGTAAAAGAACCAAAATTTCAGATTGATAAAATTCAAATTTATAAGATGTAGATTTATAGGATTCAAGTCAATGAATAGAGAGTATATTAGTAGATGAAAGTAATATGAATTTCTTGGAAGGGGGAGGTAGCTGAACTGTACACACCCCAGAGACAAGGTAAACGGAGTCACAAACAAAATAGTAGAAATTGATTAGTCGCTCTGCCAAACAGAAAAATTCTCTTCATACGGTTGTCACCCTAGATTTAAATGGACTGTGTAGTTTAATAGAGGTCTGGGCTATGCTCCATTTGACCAAGATTCTAAATGACGTTCCCATCTGGGTTGAGAGAGTATTGTAATTAGAGGAATCTAACACATAAGAGAAAACACACCCTCCAGTAGGATCGGGATAGACGAATATTACCCAGTGACCAACTCGTGATTCCAGACTGGATAAGATAGAAACTTAACTGAGATACTAAACCTTGAACCTTCAGCGCACAAATATATATTATGTTTACATTTTCTTTTTCAATATGTTATTATTTTTATATCATATATATTATATTATAGTCATATACTATTCATTTCAACAATTTTATTTTGACATTCATGATATTAATATTTATATTAAATATTTAATTATATATATTTTGTCACCATATATAATCTTGTAGTAGTTTTCTTTTGTCATCTATCATGGGATGATTTTTATCACTTATATCTTAACATATTTAATCACTATCTACATGATATGTTTTACTTCAATATATATGTTATACTCATCATATAACATGGAAGGATTCATTTTATCATTACATATTTCGTGCCTTATTTAATGATTACTTACATAATTTGTTTTCTGTAATTTTTTATTTAGCAAAAGTCATCATGTCATAGGCTAATCATTATATACCAAGATATTTCTTTCAGCTAACTATAATTATCCTTTCCTTTGATTGTATATGTATAACCATACCACACGAATGTCTTGATTGGTACTTAAATAAAGATGCTGGCATGTTTTAGGAGTTGGACTAGTCAGTTATTTCTAAACGACTTCTTGGCGCCCAAATTTTTATATATAATATGTAATAGGGAAATGCTCTAACTGTATTGTTAGCAGAAAGAAGGTAGCAATGAATCCAGCACCACAAGAGGCAAGGATGGGGTTGAGAGGACTTACCACAAGGAGGGCCTACTCCTCAAGGCCAAAGAAGAAAGTGGAAGGGTGGTATATATACCCATGAATGGTAAGACAGATGACCTTGCTTACTTCCATACATATGATATGACTGTCCCCCATAACCTATGTTGATAACAGTGTGCTGACAGAATAATAACACATAAAAACCCCTTTGCCAGGATGCACAATGCCCACTAATGTTCGGAATAATAAACATCTAGAATAGCATACCATCATTTTGATTAGCCTTATCTTCCCTATAGGTTTCGGTACACCTGGCTTCACCTAGTAATGGAAAATGCATTTTGCTAGAAATGGGCCTGCTTTCATAGTAACTGATGAAAGGCAGATGAATAATGAATAGCACAAACGCATTTGTCCATTACTTGGCAGGGGGAGGATTGTTGGGGCACGTTTTTTTGTAACCATACCCCAACAGAAGGCGTATGTATAATCAAATCAAATGGATACATGGCTTCCCTCCCACATAGACTTACAGACCATCTTTTTGCCCAGAAACCCAGACAATTGATGACACCAGACTTCCGTGCCGATGCCTGGTGAAGGAAACACCAGTGACATCCAGGGACATCCGCGCTGGAAGCTGTTGTTCCATATGTACATATATTCCCCTCACCAAAAGTTTAGGTAAAGGTGACCAGAAAAAAAAAAAAAAGAGAAAAATGGAGAAGGAAGATCTCTAAAGACTGAACCTTATAAAATATCCTTCCCGAGAAAGGAAAGCATCACATTACAGTCCAGGTAAAAAGGGCCTGGGTCAATTTTAGCCAAGACGGGGGGGCGATATATATACCATCCCGAGAAAAAGGGAGGATTGTATTTCAACCCATGTGGAAAGGGGAGGGGGGCCTGGGGTCTGAAATTTTACACTATCGCCGCAGTTGTTGCTCTCTTTAGATTTTTTTGTTTTGGTAATACTATATGTTCTATTTTGATGAGGCCTGGGGCGTCTATGAAATTGATACTGGAGCGTTGGCCATTTTGATTGGTGTTTCTTTCGGCGAATGAAAATGGAGAGAGAGATGAATAAAAGAAGGTTCTTTGCCAAAAGGCAGGATTCGATCGGAGTCGCTCAGTGAGAAGGACGATTTTCAGTCGGGCCTGAGACGTAGAGGAGACCAGACCTTGCCGCCGCTTTCGAGAGAAGGTAAGCCCCTCGCCATTATGGCTTAGCCCCCCCCCCCTTTTTTTATTTTTCGAACAGAAGCTAATCTATTTAGATTCTGAATGGGCCCTAAAGGGCTTTAAGTGACTTAAAAAGGAGTGTTAGGGTTCGTATATTTTGTCCCGCTAGAATAGATGGAGATCTAGGTTCCCCCCCCTTTTGTGTAGTAGCCAACCTAGATTTCGCATGGGCCCTAAAGGGCTATAAAGTAACTTCAGGTCACCTCTATCTAAATTTTACTATGTAAATAGCATATCTCGTCAGTATAGACATGTTCCCAAATTTTAAGATATTTAAATAAATATCTAGAGAAATTTTCTTGTTTCCTCTGTTACCTATTTCATACATAATTTTCCTTATGGTGCTATTCCCACTGTTTAAATGAAATGTTGTATGTTTCTTACCTATTTGAAGGGAATGTTACTAATAATCAAGTCTCCCATAAATTACCGGCCACATACATTGCCGTGAGTGTCTGTGTTTCAGTGTTTTATAGATTGCCCAATTTAATAACGATTTCATGGGTTGTCTGATGAAATTGTATAATAGTGTCGCGGCTGTTTCCATCTTTAGACCATTGTTCTGACAATATTATATGCTCGATCCTTGCTTTAGCTCAACTCTTAATCAATTACAGAGTTTTTCCCCCCTTTTCTTTTTTTATTTATTTTATTTATCCTGTTTGCACAAATTGCATTACATGTGATGATGTAAAGACATATGCCGATAGTGCATCACTGACAGCTGTGCTGCTATTATACAACATTAAGGTCTTGCTGCGGGTTATATACATGGGGTTGTTGGCCTAAATTGCTATATATATATATACTTAAGTAAGGAAACTTTAATAAGTCACATCGTGTACCCTCCCTTTTCAACTATCCAAACCGGGAACCCATCATATGTACCAGGAATATAACAAGTATAGACCAAAATAACCATAATGATATTAATATTCAATTATAAGATTTTATATAACCATTACACTCATGGACAAAACTTAAGTGGAACGTCTTTGATGTCGCTTGGCGTCTTTTTTTTTTCAAGAAAACTGAGGCAATTCTGTTCACACTTGGTTATCTCGTGTGTCTTCAATAAAGGTCACTATGTATCAAATATCTATCAAAGTTATTGTCTGAATACCGATTTACAAGCTAAAAGATACGACTTCCCTAAGTTTTGTCTATGAGTGTAATACTTATAAAATATTCTAATTGAAAATTATTATCATTATGGTTATTTTAGTCTATAATTTTTCCTTTTTTAGCCAAGTGATCTTCTTTTTTTATCTCCACTCGATCATTCATGACTAGGTGAAGTAGAATGCGTCTGCCTTTGTCATTAAGACTGGGAGAAGTACTCAGTGGCCGGCCGACTTAACTCCAAAATAAATGGCCGCCTCTGACATGAGGAACAGACGCCATGTGCAGCCACTCCTAACATGGAGTACAAAGCTGCTCATCTTGTATCCCTGGATTAGGAGCCCTTACAGGGTACTATGAGCCGAGCCAGCTGAGCCCAGGTTTTTTAGCGAACTTGTTACTGCTCCCCCTCCTCCTTTTTCATCCGGGCTTGGAACCGGCAAAGGCGGAGTTAAAAGTGATCATGCATAGATGTCGTTAATAAGCAAGTAAGTTGGATTTTATAAGTTATATTAGAAATGAATTTCTCTCTTGATATATGGGAAAGAAAAATAAACAATTTTAAAAACTTTTCGAGGGATTGCTTTCTCTTTGTTAATTTATTGCGATTCAAATTCCAATCACACACACACACACAACAAATGCTCTTCAAAACTATAGTATAGAGTTATCTATATAATATTTTGAATAAATGTTTAAACTTTTTTTAACGAGTATGTAGCATTATATATTAAGGTGAAACATCAGGGTTCCAAAGACCACACTTTGCTTCAGCGAGCGCGAACTGGGACAAAGCTCCACTACACACACGGGCAGTGGACGGCCTCGGCAACCGCGAGCATCAACCTGACTACGCATGCGCGAACGTCCAGACTCTGGCCACTCACGCGGTAAACAAGATGGCTTGATCCCAACGGCCGTTACTTCTTTTCTCTTTATATATTTCTGGCTTTAAATAAATTAATTTTAATTATAATTTTATCAGCGGCCTTTCCACAACTTTCTTTTATTTTAATTTTAATTCTTATTTCTAGCTTTTTTTCGGGCATGAAAGCTGTGTGTTTTCTTCTGTAGAAGGGCTTTCATGTCCGAAAAAGCTAGAGATTTGAATTGCATTAAAAAAAAAGAAACCTAACCCTGGAAACCTGATGTTTTAAAAGCTTAATATTGATCCAAAGGATTATTTTATTAAATGGAGTATTATATAAGGTTATCCCAAAAATTCGTGTTTTTCTTAAAACGTTTTTTTACTTATTACTTGGCGTATAATATTATTACGGAGAATACATAATAATACATAATACAATTACTTTATGATGCACTAGCGCGCTATCTATTATCAAAATTCGAGACTATTTTAAAGGCGTAAGATTCTTTTTGAAATTAAACAATTTCTACTGCCCTTACTGCAATGGAAGTTCCAAAAATGCAATATAACAGCGGTATGGTAGATTAAACTGGCGAAACCGCTGGGAGGGTTCACCACTGATGAGCCAGGCCCTCCCATTAATTTTTCCATTGCAGTAAGGGCAGTAGATATTGTTTAATTTCAAAAAGAATCTTACGCCTTTAAAATAGTTTCGAACAATTACTTTATACATAATACAAAGACATTATACATAACGGCGAATAATATTGGTATTTCAATTTTTTGCAAGTGTTTACGAACTTTTGGGATTACCTTGTAATTTTATTTGATATTGATAAAGAAAATTGATAGTGTACTTTTCCTATCTCAATATATTACTTCTGTTAATGATATTTTCTATAATTAGCTTTAACTATTCTATAAATTGAGCCTAACTATTCCGCGATGATCATCATTAAGTGAATTAATTCCCGGGGGATTAGCATGCGAGTGGACCACGCCTTTGACGTGACAACCCATTGTTGGAATGTAGGACATCCATGACAGAAAGCAGGAGTGCAGATAGAAGTGTGTGGTCATTTTCTAAAACTAAGAGGCTGATTAGAAACCTGTATTGAAACTGATGGTATGGGCTGAAGTATAAGAGAAGTCTATTGATGCTGGAATCTTAACATTTTATTAAGACATTCCGTCTTATATATACTCGGTTGAGAGTCCAAGAAGGAACAAAATATGAAGATAAAGGGTTTGAATCCATAATACACCTATCCTTCGATTTACACGGTACTTGTTTTACACGTTTTCGCTTTTACACGGTTTTCCAAATGTTTTTTTTTATCGCACTATACTAAATGCTACTGTGATTGAACACATGCGCTGTGTACACATCTTACGAGGAATCCCGAGCTTATGTGCTGACTTGCTGCACACGCACACTGTGTCTGTATTTCTAATTAAAAAAAAAAAAATTCGATTTACACGTTTTACTCAGGAACGTATCTACCGTGTAAATCGGCGGATAGGTGTATAATAATTTATATAAAAAAGCACAATTCCAGCTGGATGAACGCTAACTTTTCCAAAGGTATAACGACCTAGTGTCCTGTTGTATTAAAGCTTGAGAATAATTTAAAATAAAGCAAGAAATTTATCCTATAAAAGAATGACAATACATCCAGATGGCACAATAACCTATAGGACATGCAACAACTGTCCTGGTGTGGAACTAACACCTACCCTCATATTCTCATACCTAGCAATGGCCGCAGCCTTGCAGAAAATTGATATAGACCCAGAGCAGCAGCTTTACACATCCAAGATAGTGGACATTGCTGCTGCTGTGATAGAGATACATGGAGACATCTGAGGCTCTTCATTGGACACGACAACAACAACAGAAAATTGATATAGACCCAGAGCAGCAGCTTTACACATCCAAGATAGTGGACATTGCTACTGCTGTGATAGAGAGATGTATGGAGACATCTGAGGCTCTTCATTGGACACGACAACAACAACAGAAAATTGACATAGACCCAGAGCAGCAGCTTTACACACCCAAGATAGTGGACATTGCTGCTGCTGTGATAGAGATGTATGGAGACGTCTGAGGATCTTCATTGGACACGACAACAACAACAGAAAATTGACATAGACCCTGAGCAGCAGCTTTACACATCCAAGATAGTGGACATTGCTGCTGCTGCTGTGATAGAGATGTATGGAGACATCTGAGGCTCTTCATTGGACACGACAACAACCAAATACAGTTATGGCGACTGCTGTGATAGAGATGTATGTAGATATCTGAGATCTTCACTGGACACGACAACAACAACAAGAGATTTATCCTCGGAAGTCGTTTGTTTTTTATAATGTGTATTTATTTATGTATTTTGCTGAGTATTTTACTTTTACGAATATTGAAATACTAAATATAAATGTATACTACGAATATATAATAACATGGTGGTCGTCAATCCATAGTACATTTTGGAAAGCACTAGTTGAGGCAGATAGGTAAAACATTGTTGCTAGAAGAACAGTTACAACCTCCGCCAATAGATGGCGCTCTGGCCTATTTCCAGTCTTGGACTAGTGTTGGATGGCTTACGGTGGTCCAGTTTCCTAGGGTTTGTGATTGTAAATACCTTTTTATATTTGCTATACTATTTAAAGAGACAAAGGTCGCCTCTCCCGTCAAAATAGACGTCAAAACTAGACGCCATATTTTAACCGTCGCCGTAGAGACCATGTTTCTAGGTGGACGCTTTTCAGTTTGCCAAAGCTGGTGTTGTGGCTTTGTTACCGACCCGAGGCCGCTAGTTTGCGGCGACGGTCAAAAGATGGCGTCTAGTTTTGACGTCTATTTTGACGGGAGAGGCGACCTTTGTTTCTTTAGATCAATATCCTCCAGGCAAAATTTACATCTATATACGATTTAAATTACTGTAAATACTTGTTAATAGTTATTCGAGTTCTAGCGTAATGTGGATGAAGGTTTACAATAAAGGTTGGCGAGTAAGCTTGTTCAAGGTTACTGCTGCTGTCCTTACTTCCTATCAACCATCAAAGTAACTACTCTTCTGGTAAGTCCCTTGTGTCCCCCTACTAGTGTTAAGATCGAGAGATACTGCCAGTGGGATAGGAAATCTGCCTGAGTAATAGATCTCAGAGGGTTTTTGGGCTTCCTCCATAGGTGTCGTAAAGGAGGCAGTGTTAGTGATCCACGAAAGAAGAAGCGGCCTTGCAGAGAAGGACCAAATAGGAGAAACACGCGACAGTATATATGTAAAAAAGGTATGATGTACTATACTCACGTCATGTAGAGCCCTGTCGTTATGCCAGTTTCCCAACAGTGTATGGGATGAGAACGGCACAATTCTGGATGTCTGGGGAGATACGCATTCTATGTTCGGATCCATTTATCCTGCCACGTCATCAATACATAATTGAAATTTCGTATCAAAGTAGGTATCTCAAAAGTGGTGGTGGTGGTGCTTATCTCCATGGTTAAACCAATTCCTGAAGTCCACTCTTCTCCAATTTTGTGATGGTAGTTATAGGCCTGAAAAATAGGTCCTCTATTGTTAGTTCTGAGCATGAAAAATGTGCTTATATGATTGCATATAGAATCACTTCATTAAGTTCCGAAGCCAAAAAAAAAAAAAAGCTGTTTAATTATTAACGGGAGAGGAAACAAATAGAACCAATATATAATCTATATATATAAAATTGAATGTCTGTCTGTCTGTCTGTGTGTGTGTCCTCTATGAATTCAAAAACCTACATCCAATCGCCGTGAAAATTTGGGATATTATTAGGCATATCCCCGGAAAGGTTTACGAAAAATAATATCTTGAATATCTTTAATATCCTTAGAGTTATTTGCAGATTTGTAGCTTTAACTCGCAAGCAGCGCTACCATTGAGAAGGAGATAGGCTTAGGTTTGCTGCTCCTGATGACCTTGGGTCTGCCCCACCCCGTGAGAGAATGGATTCGCCCGGCCGCCAGTACCCACCGACCAATCAGGGCAGAGTTGGTGACACAGCTATGCCAAGTAGACAAGAAAATAAGCCTCGCGGGAGCTTGCCCAAGATGACCTCCGGGAACTTCGTCCATCTTCCATAAACGACCATGAATTTATTCAACCTTATCGAGTATTTTTCAAGGGACCGGGAAAAAATGTTCACTAGATAAAACGATGATTTTGTAATGTAGAAAATTAGGAAAGACAAAATTCAGAATGACACGGCACACAGGGACCGGGAAAAAATGATCATTTTATCAGTTTCAAATTATCAAAATATATCTATTTCTTTTTATAAGTTTATAGAGAATTGTTTTAACAAATGTTCGTTAGACAGACCTTTACTCGGGTACCGATTAATATTGATTTTATTCAACTTATCGAGTATTTTTCAAGGGACCGGGAAAAAATGTTCACTTTATCGAGAGATTCGTTAGACAAACCTTTACTCGGGTAAAACACGGGCAAAGCCGGGTACATCCGCTAGTATTATATAAATGTGCTAACCGAGAGGGGCAAACCTGTAGTAACCGAGAGGGACAGTCAGGGCGTGGAGAGTTTTCCAGTACCTCTCTGCACCTTGGGAGACCTTTAACAGTTCTAACAGAGTACAAGCAGTCGTGGTCGAGGCAGAGTGGAAAGCTTGGGAATGTCCACACAAAAAACGAAGACACAGTTGAACTAGGAAAGTTCCGTGAACAGATACGAGTCGAGCTAAGCAGCGAAAGATGGAGATAGAAGAGTTCTTACTGGTCTACATGGTCGTTGAGGTGGTCCTTTGACACAACTGACGAGGGCTCCCGCTGATGGTGAAGTGACTATTTATTTCCGCGAATTGACAGCTTTATATATCTTTGCCGAGAGGAAGTATTTAATTTCAGCGGATGCAACAAGGGCGTGGATCGGAAGACATTGTACACTCTGGCAACGCCCTGTCATCTTGTAAGCCTCGATTTTAGACTTCTATCTCAATCTCTTGCTTTAGCTCAACTCTTAATCTATTGCAGAGTTTTATTTATTTATTCTCAGTTTGTACAAAGTACATTACTTATGGTTTTTGTAATGACACATGTCAATCATGCTTATAATTATTTATAGATGTGTTTCTATTATATATACAACATGAAAATATTGTTATATTATATACACAAGTACACTGAAGCCAAAAAACACATAATTAAGAAAAAGGCATCTCTTTATCGTGCAACTGAATGTTGCTGATGGCTTGCTCTATCTATCGGGATTCAACTAATCGTGATTTTCAATTATTCCAGAATTGACTTAATGATATTTGAAACGCGTGCGTGTTTGACTTTTCTTGATTAATCAAGCGAAAGAGTATATATTCTGTAATAATAAATAAATCAACGATCAGCATACCGACATATGGTGCAAGTCATCAGCAACTTTCAGTTTCACTATTAGATGTTATTTTTTCTTAGTCTCTCAATATTTTAATATGTGGCAATTATTAAATTATATTTAGTATAACACAAAACGGGAGCCTATAAGATGAAGGTCACTGAGAAAGAGAGAGTCAAACACAGCTATTACATTTTGAATTGCCATCTATCGTTATAATTTATAATAATTATTTTTGTGAAATGTGTTTCTATTCAAATATCAAATATAATCTCTACAGACCATACTGCAATTATAAAAGATATTGAATGAGAGGGCTTGGCTTCAGTGGTGAACCCTCTAAGCAGTTTCGTCAAACTAATCTTCAGACCGCTTTACTATTGAATTTGTTTTTTTATATACCCTGGATTTACTATGGAAGGCAACTTAGGGGTGTTTAGGAAACCTATGGCCATAAGCTTATAGGTCTGTAGAGGTGCAAACATATAATTACAAGAATTTGCATCGAACAATACTCTTCCACAAAAATGGTCATAGCTGTACAATACAGCTTAGGGGTGTTTAGGAAACCTATGGCCATAAGCTTATAGGTCTGTAGAGGTGCAAACATATAATTACAAGAATTTGCATCGAACAATACTCTTCCACAAAAATGGTCATAGCTGTACAATACAGCTTAGGGGTGTTTAGGGAACCTATAGACATAAGCTTATATGTCTGTAAAGGTGCATACATATAATTACAAGAATTTTCATAGAGCAATTCTCTTCTACAAAAATGATTATAGCAATACATAGACGAAACATAGCAGATAAATGTGAGATACACAGACAGAAGTGAAGAGAAGGTGTCAGAAGGTGGTGTTACCTGTCGTAGTGGACCAGCTTCGATCACTGGGTGACACACGCGACGTCAGTCACTCACCCCGACATCGTGCACATAACTTTACTCTTTACCTACTTTCTTTTATTTACATCATTTCTTTTATTTACATTCGGTTGTTAACTCAACTATTCCTATGAAGAATGGAAAAGAAGAGAGAGTATAGAGTGAGAGTATATATGATTATGATACAGAAAGAGAGTTTGCATTTCGATCAGAATATATAAAATTTACAGGTTGTGAAAGAGCAGAAGAAACGATAATGTATGCAAAAATGTTCATTCTAATCATTTCATTGTTGGAAAGGCTTGGTTCTCATAGAAACTATTAGACAGAAAGTTTCTGGAGAAGTACTTTTAGAAGAAAATAAACGATCATCCTTTCTCCTAGTATAAGATGGGCGATCATCCTTGTCAAAATATCGGACTATTTGATACAAACTACTATGCACTCAATTATACACTCATAGACAAAACTTAAGGAATTTGATAGTCTTTGTTGCTGGTCGTCTATTTTTTTTAAGGAGACAGAGGCAATTTTGTTCACACTTGGTTATCACATGTGTCTTCAATAAAGGTCATTGTATCAAATATTTTCAGAGTTATTGTCTGAATTCCGATATACATGCTAAAAGGTACAACTTCCTTAAGTTTTGTCTCAACTATTGGAAAATAAACGAGAGTATATATGACTAAGATACAGAAAGAAGGTTAGCATTTCGATCAGAATACATTTTTTAGGTTTTGAAAGAGCAGAAGAAAATATAATATATGCAAAATGTTCATTCCAGTCATTTGCTTGTTGAAAAGACTTGGTCATCATAGAAACCAACGGACAGAAAGTTTCTGGAGAAGTACTCTTAAAAGAAAATGAACGATCATCTTTGTCGAAATATCTGAATATTTGATTCAAACTTTTATGCCGTTAATTATACACTCATAGACAAAAGTCGAAGAATTGGAAAGTCTTTATTGCTGGTCGTCTTATTTTTTTTAAGGAGACAGAAGCAATTTTGTTCACATTTGTTTATAAAGGTTTCTGTATCAAATATCTTTCAGAGTTATTGTCTTTGTTAGCACGTTTTCTTTGAACTTTCTTCTAGAAAGAACGAGCTGACTTACTTCGATTCAATTCGATTTATTTCAAACAACAAAAAAGAATTACAATAAGATTTAATGCGATTTAATTGTATTTATAACATAAAATAAAAAAGAGACTATTATTAACACAAAAGAAAAAAAAAAACAGCAAAGAGAATGATGATAAGTAACAATAAAATTCTATGAATATGAATTCTAATTAATTAATAAAATACAATAATAATAAAAAAAAACCTAAGTCTTAATTCCGATAAACTTGCTAAAGGGTACAACTTCCTTAAGTTTTGCCCAGTTTTGTATCAACTTTTCCTATAAATAATGGAAAAGAAGTGAGAGTATATATAATAGACTAAGATACAGAAAGAAAGTTTGCATTTCGATCAGAATACATTTTTCAGGTTGTGAAAGAGCAGAAGAAAAGATAATGTATGCAAAAATGTTCATTCCAGTCATTTGCTTGTTAAAAAGCTAAGTTCTCATAGAAACTATTGGATAGAAAGTTTCTGGAGAAGTACTTTTAGAAGAAAATAAACGATCATCCTTGCTTCTAGTATAAGATGGGCGATCATCCTTGTCGAAATATCGGAATATTTGATCCAAACTTTTATGCACTCAATTATACACTCATAGACAAAACTCAAGGAAATGAAAAGTCTTTATTGCTGGTCGTCTATTTTTTTTTAAGGAAACAGAGACAATTTTGTTCACACTTGGTTATCACGTGTGTCTTTAATAAAGGTCACTGTGTATCAAATATCTTTCAGAGTTATTGTTTGAATCTCGATATACTTGCTGAAAGGTACAGCTTCCTCAAGTTTTGTCTCAACTATTCCTATAAAGAATGTAAAAGAAGCGAGAGTATATATAATAGACTAGGATACAGAAAGAAAGTTAGCATTTCGATCAGAATGCATTTTCCAGGTTGTGGAAGAGCAGAAGAAAAGATAATGTATGCAAAAATGTCCATTACAGTCATTTGCTTGTTAAAAAGCTTTGTTCTCATAGAAAACAGTGGATAGAAAGTTTCTGGAAAAGTAATATTAGAAGAAAATAAACGATCATCCTTGCTCCTAGTATAAGATGAGCGATCATCCTTGTCGAAATATCGGAATATTTGATGCAAACCTTTATGCACTCAATTATACTCATAGACAGAACTCAAGAAAGGGGAAATTCTATATTATCACCGGTCGTCTCTTTTTTTTTTTAAGGAGACAGGGGAAAATTTGTTCACACTTGGTTATCACGTGTGTCTTCAATAAAGGTTACTGTATCAAATATCTTTCAGAGTTATTGTCTGAATTTTGATATACATGCTAAAAAGTACAACTTCCTTGAGTTTTGTCTCTCTCTCCACATGAGTATAAATAATTTATACATTCAAAATATTTATAAACATTATGTACTTCAGATCTTTATGTAACTTATTTTTTACTCTATGATTATGTGTGTGTGATTATCCATTAAAACACTTTTTTTCTTTATTACCGACTTTACGGCGACCGGTTGTCTTCCTTTTCAAGGAAAACTAATTTTGAACTATTTACTTTTCATACAATATAATGCGGCCTATGATTGTAGACCGACATTTGAAAATATCCCGCATGTGTTTCTTTTGAACGAAAAATCGATATTTATTTTAAGGAGAAATAACGATTATTTCTAACCTTATGGATGAAATATGAAAGGATGAATTGTGAAGAGTAATGACACTTGGACTCCCTGGATTCTTTTATTTTTCCGTTTATCATTACTCTTCACAATTCATCCTTTCATACTTCATCCATAAGGTTAGAAATAATCGTTATTTCTCCTTAAAATAAATTTCGATTTTTCGTTCAAAAGAAACACATGCGGGATATATTCAAATGTCGTTCTATTTACTTTTTGTCAACTTATGAATATATTTTGCATTATAGACTTGAAAGTTAGTGTTTTGGCTATCGACTCATCTAATCTGAAGGGGCAAATAATGTGGAAATGATATTTATATTGTTCATTTTGTGGGTCGAATTTCTAAGTCTTTCACATTTGAACTGTGAAGAGTTTATGTTATTTTGAAAATAGAGCAATACATAAATAGATCTTTAATTAAAAAGACATATATTGGATCAAAATAATAATAATAAATTATATTTTGATCCAATATATGCCTTTTTAATTAAAGTTTATGTTATTTTATCGAAAATTACAAGGAATCCAAACGATAATAGAGATACCTAAAATGATAATCATCATAAGAGAAAATAGTGGTAACCCGGAGTTTCTGGAGAGCAAATCGTCAACTATCCGGGCAAATCTTCATAATTAGTTAAAGCATAATAGGTTGGTTAAACATTCACTCGGGAAATACCAAGGCGAAACTGGTTCTTTCTTCTATTTTTTTTCTAAATAGCAGATGAAAAAATCTGTGAATATTTTGTTACACAATAACGAGATAGATGCCTTTCTATTAATTCAACAACCTAATCCCAGTAAAATTTCATTTCTGTACTATTTTTTCGTAAAAATGGAAAAAGCTAGTCGATATTCCAACGTTAGGCAAACCCCAATTAAAACTTGTGTGAAGAAACAGAAAAAAAAGCAAGAACAAAAATAGAAGCCCTTATTACCTATTTCTTGATTCTCCAAAAAGCTTCTAGCTTTTTCTGTTGTTAAGGTACAGTCTATACCACGCAAAAGAGGGTCTACTTTTCAAAAAGGGTATGTGGTTAGCTTTTCTTGATTTATCAAGAAAATGGGATAACCAAAATCTTGAAAAAAACCTAAATCAACGTTATACACATATTTATTCCGATAGATGGCGCCTTGTCTTCTAAAAATGTTCAATTGAGCGGTTAGTGTATGCCTATATAATGGTTATACGTGTTCATTTTCCCAGTACAAAACGTAATGATGATGAATAAAAAAAGCGCTACAACCCCAGTTTTGGAAAATTCAGACAAAAGCGAACAACCAGTATACCATGGTTTCTAGCTTTGGCCCTCATCAATACAGGAGCGGCTTCGATTTTATAACATCCTACGAAAGGAGTTTTAAAATCGGTCAAATTGTCCAAAAATGTTTATAAGCTAGTGAAGTGTGCGATAGGAACGATTTCAAGCTAGAATACAATAAAAGGTTGCGGGAGGATTATTATTATTTAACAGTTGGGAGAGACACGCCATATCCACAATTTGGATAAGTACGTGTATATATTTAATTATATACAATTAATACAATTGAACATTGGAAATCATTGAAATTAAACGTTCGATGTCAAATTTTACATGTAGTAATTATAAGTAGTAGCTTGAAATATGTACAGTCAACACTTTCGCCTCAAAATATACATCCTGCAGAATCTATTAAACTTGATGTATTGGTCTTTATTGCAAGCAGCTTGTTTTATATTAGTCAGGTAAAGTTGGGTTTATTCCCTTAGATCAGAAGTTAATGAGGATGGTATTCATATAGAAAAAGAGGCACCTCTCCCTTTAAAAATGCATTAAAACAATACATATTTCAAGACAAAGGCATCTCCTGATCGTGCAACTAAAAGTTGCTGATGGATAAGTAGATTCCTTTTTCTTAATTTATCCAACTGATCTCAGCACAATTTCACTTTTGTACTGTTTTTTTCACAATACATCTTTTTGTTTATCATCCCAGTGATAAAGAATGTACTTCAGCTCCAGTTTTAGTGAAATTTTAAAGGGAGATGTGCTTCTTTTAGTGCATACATATAATTTTGTCAAATATATTTGTTATATTTATTCTTAACCATGATTAGTACCGTTTATACTTAGTTTCTTAAGATATCATAAACGTTTTAAAAACTAAATAAAACTTATAGAGAGAGAGAGAGCAATTCCTTGATATATATTTAAACATTTTTATTATTTACATATAAACCCATGTACGCCTTTTCCCTTGTCTTTAATTCTATAGAATTTGTTAAGAAAAACGGTTAAATTTTATGATTTTAAGTTTGCCATGTTAAATATAGACTGGATTTTAAAACCCACCCATATTTTTGTGTGCAACAAATGCATTACCTTACAAAATTTTCCTTGTCTTTAATTCTATAGAATTTGCTAAGAAAAATGGTTAAATTTTATGATTTTAAATTAGCCATGTTAAATATCGACTGGATTTTAAAACCCACCCATGTTTTTGTGTGCAACAAATGCATGACCTTACAAAAATTCACCTATCTTTGATCTTTAAATTGTCTAGAAAATTTAAAATATATATATTTTGCCTCGGAAACGTGAAAATTACTTTATTTAATTTCAAATTTTGAATAATAACAATATGACAAAGAAACGTATTGTGAGGCAACGATTCATTAATGGTAAAAAATCTTCCTAAATATGTTTGCCAATCAATATATCAAAAGTTTTCCTTTCGTTTTCCTAAACAATTTTTATCTGAGGGCCATCAATTTTTAATCAGAAGACGCTACTCTCATGAAAGAAGATAAAATATATTTCTAAATGTATAATTAACATGGAAAATAATCAAGAAAACACTTTTTTTCAAAGACGCAAACATCATCCAAACGAATTGGCAAATATACTTTCTGTATAAGGATTAAGATTGGCACCAAAATAAATCTTTCGCAAGACGTTCTTCGTGATTTAAACGACCATGGTTTACTCACCCTCAGAACTTTGTTTGTTCGCAAACGAATTCCTTCAAGGCCCTCAACTTTTGTTTTCTCTTTTAGCGAGCTCACGCTGCGCATGCGCCTAGATGTTTACCTAGGGTTTCCCTAGACAACGTCGAAACACATTGAGGGACAAATAAAATTGAACCTCCATCAACAATCATTTGCCCCCAATGGCGCCCCATCGTTGCTGTCTCTTCTAGGTAAGACTAGAGAATGTATAGCCATTGATGATTTTGAACTTATACTTTTGATATCGCTGTTAAATGAATATCAAAAGAAATACGTTAATATCTTTAGTCACTGTTTGGATTTAAATACATTTAAATAAATATCAAAAGAAAAACGTTAATATCTTTAGCCACTGTTTGGATATAAATACATTTAAATAAATATCAAAAGAAAAACGTTAATATCTTTAGCCACTGTTTGGATATAAATACATTTAAATGAATATCAAAAGAAATACGTTAATATCTTTAGCCACTGTTTGGATTTAAATACATTTAAATGAATATCAAAAGAAAAGCGTTAATATCTTTAGCCACTGTTTGGATTTAAATGCAATTTTTTCAGAATGCCATTTATTTTTATAGGTAAAAATTTGTTTGCAAATTAACTGTATCTATTATTATACATGCCGTTTAGTATATGAGCTACCTTTTATACATATAATAAAATAAAATAAATTATACTCAGATATTTAAATTCTGCTATATTATGATGGATTAGCGCGTCATCTGTTATGTTTATAAATTTATAATTGTATGTAATTATTCTGTCCTCAAAGCTTATGCCCATAGTTAATATAAAATACCCATTCTAAGATTCAAGCATCAGTATCACTATAAAAGGAAGATCTAACAGCGGTATGGTAGATTAAATTGGCGAAAACGCTGGGAGGGTTCACCACTGATGAACCAGGCCCTCCCATTAATTTTTCCATTGCACTAAGGGGGCAGTAGAAATTGTTTAATTTATAAAAGAATCATACGCGTCTATAATAGTTTCGAAATTTTGCTATATTAGAAAATAAAAAAAAAAGGTCGTGGTTTTTTAAGCAACGTTTTCAAATGGTTATCTTTGAATTGAAAAGTAGAATGTACATTATATTTCGATAATACCAAGTTATTTTGCTTTAAAGAATCTCGGTAAAGTGTTATTTGATTACAAAATAATATATCAGAACTAAATTAAATTCACATAGTATTCGCCTTAAAGCATTATTGTATTTTTATTATATGTTGTACACATAGATGCACTCTATATTTAGATTTTGAAAAAAACAAGTAATGAAAAAATATACAGTAGAACCTCCCTTTAGCGGACACCTCTCCACAAAGGACAGTTTTTATTTGAAAAATTACCATTTTTACTTTTTAGCAACTCTCCGGTAAGAGGACACCTCTCCTTAAAGAACAGTTTGGCTCTACAATCATGTGTCTTCTAACTATATATTCATAAAATTTTATATTTTAAATGAATATAATCTATAATAAGAATAACATTTTCTTAGAATATTCTTTAAAAATGTTTTCATCTAGGAAAAAAAAATAACAGACGATTTTATGCGATTTTTATAAAAAGTTTTGTTTAACTCGGTTGACCTTGAATTATGTGTGAATTAATATTTATATTGATTTTTGTCAGTTTTTGCTTGTAATTTCAAAGAGGTTTGAATATAGAAACCTGAATTTTGGATTTCTTATTTCTCTTAGGTTATGAATAATCGTTGAAAGAAATCGAGTCTCACATCTTAGCAGTTTCCGATTTGAAATCGTGAATCAGCGATTGACATCTCTTCGTATTCATATATATATATAAATGAATGTATGTGTGTGTGTGTCTGTTTGTCCTTTATGACTGACCAAACCACTCATTGGAACGCCATGAAACTTTGGGAAGTTACTTAGTATAGTACTGGGAAGGTTTCTAGCAAATAAAATTTTTGAAATAACTTTTCGCTTTAAAATAATCAAGATAAATATTCTAATTTATCTGTTATAATTCAACAATCTGCTCTAAATATTATCATGATGATACGATGATTTTGTAATGTAGAAAATTAGGAAAGACAAAATTCAGGATGACACGTCAATTTATTTGAGACAAGAATAATGATACAATTCCAAAGCAAAGATACTATTCCTTTAACTTCCAATTACCGAGGGAACCAATTAATATTGATTTTATTCAACTTATCGAGTATTTTTCAAGGGACCGGGAAAAATGTTCACTAGATAAAACGATGATTTTGTAATGTAGAAAATTAGGAAAAACAAAATTCAGGAAGACACGGCACACAGGGACCGGGAAAAAATGTTCACTTTATCGAAAGATTCAAATTTACGATTTTCAAATTATCAAAATATATCTATTATTTTTTTATAAGTTTATAGAGAATTGTTTTAACAAATGTTCGTTAGACAAACCTTTACTCGGGTAAAACCCGGGCGAAGCCGGGTACGTCCGCTAGTATATATATTGTCGCGTGTTTCCCCTCTGGTTCTTTGCGACACACGCTTCTTCTCTTCGTGGTTCACCTACCCGGGCTCCGGTTGCTCTTCCCTGCGGCTTCTCCCCGCAGGCCACCCAATGACGCCCGGAGTTCCACCTCTTTCTCCTGTGGAAACTCCCTTTCCTCTGGCAGTATCTCTCGGCCTTACCACTGGTGGGGGGACACGAGAGACTTACCAGAAGAGTTGTAGCAGCAGCAGTAGTAGCCCGGTGACGATGGCAGTGGCGATAGTAACGACAGGAGACGGCACACAGACTTGAAGCACACTTCCTTTATTGTCATCTCTTACTAACATTAAATCTAAACAAAACAACAGACAACGTGTATTTACATATCCTACATCCTGGGGCCAACACAAAAGCATATTTACATCCAAACTCCCCAGGAAACGGGACCACAGCAGTCGGCGACTCCCACATCGGCCAGCAAGGGAATCCGGCGAAAGCGCCATCTATAGGCGGAGGTTGAAACCGTTTAGAGGCCTTACACGTAACACTGCCTCCCACTCAAGGCGGATCGTCCCGATCCGGCCTCATCGCCTCCGTCGCCCCGATGTCACGCTCCTCGCTGGTGCCGCTTCTCCTGCCGGAACTGCCCATCTCGCTGGAATCGCCTTTCTAGCAGGAGCCAATCTTTCTCGCTGGAGCCGCCCCTCTCGCCGGAGTCGCCTCCTCGCCAGAGCCGTCCTTCTCGCCGGGATCGCCTCTCCCGCCGGAACCGCCTCTTTCTCCGGAGCCGTCCCTCTCGCCGGAGCCGCTTCCCCCGCCGGTACCGCTTCTCACGCCGGAACCGCTTCTCACGCCGAGGCACCTCTCATGCCGACTCAGCCTCTTATGCCGACTCCGCTTCTTATAGCGGTACCGCCTTTCGTGCCGGAGGTGCTTCTCATGCCGGCACCGCCTTTTATGCTGGTACCACCTTTCTCGCCGAGACCACCTCTCTCGCCAGTACCATTCATCCCGCCGGGTCTCCTCTCGCCGGTACCGCTTTTCCCGCTGGCACCGTTTCTCTTGCCGGGACCACTCTTCTCGCCGGGACCATTCCTCTCGCCGAGACCACTTCTCTCGCTGGGACCATTCCTTTCGGCGGGACCACTCCCCTTGCCGGGACCTCTCCTTTCGCCGGTACTGCCTCTCTCGCTGGGACCATTCCTCTCGCCGAGACCACTCCTTTCGCCGGTGCCGCTTCTCTCGCCGTAGCCGTTTTTCTCCCTGGCACCGCTTCTCCCGAGGGCACTGCTTCTCTCGCCGTAGCCGTTTTTCTCCCGGGCACCGCTTCTCCCGAGGGCACTGCTTCTCTCGCCGTAGCCGCCTCTCTCGCTGGCACCGCTTCTCCCGAGGGCACTGCTTCTCTCGCCGTAGCCGTTTTTCTCCCGGGCACCGCTTCTCCCGAGGGCACTGCTTCTCTCGCCGTAGCCGCTTCTCTCGCTGGCACCGTTTCTCCAGCTGGGGCCGCTTTATTCGCGGGTCCGCGTGACGCAGATTCAAGGTCTGTCCAGGAGGCTCCTCAATCAGGCCCTCCACTCCACGCAATTCCCCCATGTTTCCCGGCTCGACTTCCAGTCCTCGGGACTCTGCCCGGCCCTCGCTCTCATCTACTTCGCTCTCCAAAGCGATATTTATCTCTCCCATCTTCCTGTCCAGGGCAGCCAGTTCCCCCTTGAGCTCCACCCTTATCCCCGACAGCATTTTGGCCCATTTCTCCTCTTTTTCCTCTCTTCGCTTCAGCTTCTCTTCCTTTTCTTGTTCTCGTCTCCGCTCTTCCTCCTCCTTTTCACGCTTCAGCTTCTCCTCTTTTTCTTCTCTTCGCTTCAGCTTCTCTTCCTTTTCTTGTTCTCGTCTCCGCTCTTCCTCCTCCTTTTCACGCTTCCTTTCTTGCCTCATAAGGCCCATGAACTGCTTCAAAAGTTCTTCTGAGGCCATTTTCTCCTCTCTCTCCTTTTCCTTCAGAAGCCATTTCTCCTCCGTTCGGCGCTTTATTCCGTTCCACTTCTCCCGGTGTTCCTGCAGCTTCCGGTCGATTTCGGCCAGCGAGTCCTGCTCAGAAGCCATTCCTTGGCCTCTCACGTCAATGGGCCTTTGTCAGCAACCAACCAAAAAAAAAACCTTTTAATAAAAAAGCCCCCTGGTGACCTCCACGAGGAAGAATCCCACTTCTGACACCAGTGTCGCGTGTTTCCCCTCTGGTTCTTTGCGACACACGCTTCTTCTCTTCGTGGTTCACCTACCCGGGCTCCGGTTGCTCTTCCCTGCGGCTTCTCCCCGCAGGCCACCCAATGACGCCCGGAGTTCCACCTCTTTCTCCTGTGGAAACTCCCTTTCCTCTGGCAGTATCTCTCGGCCTTACCACTGGTGGGGGGACACGAGAGACTTACCAGAAGAGTTGTAGCAGCAGCAGTAGTAGCCCGGTGACGATGGCAGTGGCGATAGTAACGACAGGAGACGGCACACAGACTTGAAGCACACTTCCTTTATTGTCATCTCTTACTAACATTAAATCTAAACAAAACAACAGACAACGTGTATTTACATATCCTACATCCTGGGGCCAACACAAAAGCATATTTACATCCAAACTCCCCAGGAAACGGGACCACAGCAGTCGGCGACTCCCACATCGGCCAGCAAGGGAATCCGGCGAAAGCGCCATCTATAGGCGGAGGTTGAAACCGTTTAGAGGCCTTACACGTAACAATATAAATGAATAAAACAAAGCTTCGAGGGCTGCGTATAAATAAATTGGATTCCTTGTAATTTTCGATGAGGTTACATAACCTCTTCCCAGTTCAAATGTGAAAGTAGAAACTACGACAGTTTATACCTAGAAATTCGACTCACAATGAACAATATAATTATCATTTCCACACTATCTGCTGCTTCAGATGGTTTAAAGCGATAGCTAAAAACCCAGTTTTTTTTCACAATTTGCTTTAATTGAATTGATGAAAATAATTAAGGACGAAATGCCGGATTTAAGGCGAGTAGAATAGAGAAAACAAAAAACTTATTTACATAATTACAAAATATTTGAGCAGGCCAACTGTAAACAACAACAATGTTTTTTTTTATAGATAATAGAGATACTTTTAAATGATTATCATTATAAGAGAAAATGTAGGTAACTCAGGTTAATGGAGCAATTGCTCACATAAAAACTGGGTTTATTATGAAAAATAAAAAGGCATCTCCTTATCGTGCAACTAAAAGTTGCTGATTGTGTTGCATGATAAGGAGATGCCTTTTTCATAATTTATGCACCTTATCCCAGTAGAATGTCACATTTGTACTATTTTTTTTTTCACATTGGGTTTATAATGTTTTCAAAATATCACGATTGCAAACCAGTTTCAAAATGCTTACGAACTCAAATCAATCAGAATCAGCAAGTAATAATTCTATACCTCAATAATATTATTAAAAAATCAGCAGACATTTTAAAATAATATATATGACATAATATTTGAAAAATATAAATAAAATGGCCTGTGTGGGAGTACAAGGGAAGATAGCCGGGTTGAACCCCCTTGGTAAACAAGTGTCAAGTCTTCATTCTCCTCTAGGGGATTTATCTTACTGAAATAGGTTTAAAAGCGGCTGGATGTGATGGTCATGTAACATTTCTCACCGAGGTGGTTTCAACACCAGTTGTTCTAGGGGTTGTTCTCGGACCTTCTATCTTTCCTCCCCGATCTATTCCTCACGGGGCCTCTGGATCCTGTGTGTCCTTACCACCCATCACTCAACCACCACGACTGCTTCTAACCGCACTACAGTCATCCAACAGCATAAACTACATTACTACATATATATATTGCAAAAGAGTGAAATTAAAACCCGCTCTGGACTAACGAAGGCCATTAGCCAGAAATCATGATCTCCCAGTGAGAATTCTGAATTTTCAATAACAGTGGCTGTGTCTTTGTTAACGACTCCAGTCTGCTAGATTGTAAAGACAATCAATAGATGGCGCATATGGTTGTTGTGTTTCTTTTGACGTGAGAGGTAGCGATATCAGATAACAATGTATTAAATTCCTTTATGAAAAATCGAAACATTATAGATGCGTATGATTCTTTTTTTAAAAATAAAACAATATCTACTGCCCTTACTGCAATATAAAAATTAATTGGAGGCCCTCCTATTAATTCTTCTATTGCAATAAAGGCAGTAGAAATTGTTTAATTAATACGCGTCAATAATGTTTCGATTTTTCACAACAGATGGCGCACTAATGCATCATAATTAAATTAATTTATTAAAATAGTTCTCACAATCGCAGAAATGTTTTCAATTATGGGAACCATTCAACACGTCTATCTATCCACGTGGTGGGCGGGAGAAGCAGCACAAGTAAGGGACTGCCCTGGTAGGGCGAAGTACGGTGTCGTGAAGCCCGAGTCGCTACGGTAACCGTAAACAGGGAACTCTGAAATGTGGCTGACTAACGGGGTAATGGAACCCCTCTTACCATGGGGGGAAAGAAACCACCATCACCATTGTAGTACAAGTAAGGGACTGCCCTGTAGTACGGTGTCGTGAGCCCCGAGCCGCTACGGTAACCGTAAACAGGGAACTCTGAAATGTGGCTGACTAACGGGGTAATGGCACCCCCCTTTCCATGGGGGAAAAGAAACCACCATCACCATTGTAGTACAAGTAAGGGACTGCCCTGTAGTACGGTGTCGTGAGCCCCGAGCCGCTACGGTAACCGTAAACAGGGAACTCTGAAATGTGGCTGACTAACGGGGTAATTGCACCCCCCCCCCTTTCCATGGAGTGGACAAGACACCACCATTGTAGTGCAAGTAAGGGACTGCCCTGTAGGGTGAAGTACGGTGTCGTGAGTCCCGAGCCGCTACGGTAACCGTGAACAGGGAACTCTGAAATGTGGCTGACTAACGGGGCAATGACACCTCCCCCCCCCACTCCATGGAGCAACAAAATCAGAAATTGACGGTCTTGGACAAGACACACAATCACTATCTATATTATTAAGAGTACAAAATCGTGAGGTGAAGAATTTCTTGAAAGATTTTTTTAAACACTAATTTGCTATGCCTATCCTTCTAAAGTAGTAAAAAATGTGTAGGGCAAAATACTCGAAGCTAAAGGTAAATAAAAAAACCTTACAAGATAATCTTCGTCTAACAATTTTGTACTATTGATAATATACTGATCCAGGTGATTATTGGAGTTAGTATAAACGTCTCTTTCTATTTATTAAACAATAAACAATATATTGTTTAAACAACAGAGCGCCATCTATATGTACTAAATGGAACTAATAAGCACGATTTTTCCTTTTTCCAATAAAACAATATACACCTAACCCCCGATTCACACTCTAGATACGTTCCTGAGAAAAACGTGTAAATCGGGGGATAGGTGTACACAGAAATAAATATAAAATGCATTGACCGGTTAAAATATATAGTCAGCACATAAGCTCGGGATTCCTCGTGTGATGTGTACACAGCACATGTGTTCAATCACAGTAGCATTTAGTATAGTGCGATAAAAACAAAAAAAAACTTATTTGAAAAACCGTGTAAAAGCGAAAACGTGTAAAACAAGTACCGTGTAAATCGGGGGATAGGTGTATTATGATGTAAAGATAGAGGTTGCCTGGCCGGAATTCATTTTTCTCTGAAAAATCGACACTTCGGCCATTTAGAGTTTCTTATTTTCTCAACGTTTCAACAAAAATCTTTTGTCTTTGTCAGGAGAAGTAAATAAAAATAAAGCATTTGGAAATTTTAACGCCTTGCCAAATGCTTCATTTTTATTTACTTCTCCTGACGAAGTCAAAAGATTTTTGTCGAAACGTTGAGAAAAATAAAAAACTCTAACTGGCCGAAGTGTCTATTTTTCATAGAAATATATTATGATGCATTAGCGCGTTATCTGTTAAGAAAATCCGAAACTATTATAGACGCGTATGATTCTTTTAAAAATAAAACAATTTCTACGGCTCTTACAGCAATGGATTGCAGTAAGGGCAATAGAAATTGTTTAATTTTTAAAAGAATCATACGCGTCTATAATAGTTTCAAATTTTCAAAACAATATATGCCTACTATCCTTACTGCTATGAAAAATATTGGAAGGACCTTCCTCATCAGTGGTGAACTCAACAGCGGTTTTGACAGTTTAATCTACCAGATTGCTTTTTAAAGCTCTACTATTGTATTGGAAGATTTTATTTACATTCATGAATAAAACTTAAGGAAGTTGTACCTTTTAGCATCTATATCAGGATTCAGACAGTATCTCTGAAAGATATTTGATACACAGTGACCTTTATTGATGAAACACGAGATACCCAAGTTTGAACAAAATTGTCTCTTTCTCCTTCGTCCATGAATGTATATATACGACACTGTAGAATTGAATATGTAAGGGCTAGGATAACAAACTATGAACATAATATCTTTGAAGACAGTATATTGTCACGGTAGTGATAACGAGTATAACAAAGTTTAAGTAAAAATAATTTATTGATTAAAATGTAAACTATTTCTTAAATTTAATTTACAAGTAATAATATACAAGTATGGTAAAGGGTAATGACTATGCAAATATTTATGATGATAAACAAAAGAGTATTCAAAAATAATCATTCAGTGACAATATTTACATGTACATTTTTGCATAGAACACTTCTCTTCCGCATTTTTTTCATCGCAATAAATACAGCAAGAAGTTTGTTTTATTTGTAAAGACAAGAAATTAATCTTGATTGCTTTATTTCTTATGCACTCTCTATATTATATATATTATATAAAAATGAGATTTCTGTTGTATTTTGATTGTTATTTATATAGAATTATTAGCTGTTGCTTGATTTTGGTATGCAGTCGTGGAAAAGATTAAAATAAAATTATTTATCAAAAATAGCTTTAATTGAACTAAAGGAATATAGAAAACATAATTTGAGAAAGATATGCCGGACTTAAGGCGTAAGAATATAAAAAAAAGAAAATACTTATTTACATAATGTACAAAAGATTTGAGCCGGCCTTTGGGATAGAGAGAGAAAATATGGTTTCATGGGCTACTAACCAAAAGTTATGATTTTTGAGCCCAAGCGCGATGTCAGGTGGCAAGGGACCCTAGGATCTGGCTGCAGGAGATGTGTCGCAGGGGTAGTGGAAACGTTGGGCAAGCAGGGGAACAGCGCCAAGGTGAAGTGAGGCAGGAGCATTGAATTGGCCAGGAATCCAGTAGAAGTGGCAGATGGAATTGGAGGCAGAAGGTCCTTGAAGCCTAGAACTTGAGGGCCCTAGACTTCAGGATGGGGCAGCTTGAGGCTCTCGCCTCGTGCTTGTCAGGAAGGCCCTTGGAGCAGCAGTTGGCACATTTGGAGGTGCGCTGGTCAGCAATGGATGGGCAGGCGCGGCCTTCGTGGCCGTCTTGACCGCAGTGGAAGCACTTAGGAGCTCTGGAGCATTGGGCAGAGTTGTGGCCGAAGCCACAACAGCGGAAGCAGACGCGGGCGCGGATGGACTCCTCGAAGTTGAGGATTACTCCATCAACCACGATTCTCCCGCGAACGCCCAGGGCTCTAAAGGTCTTGAGGTCCACCTCGATGAAGGCGGTGCAGGTCCCGCTTCTGGGTGCAGAACGGTGCGCCACGCGCACCACCTTGTCCCCAGGAAGCTTTCTAACAGCAGCGGTTTCCAGGAAGGTCTCCTCAATTGTGGAATTGGATGTCTCCTCATCCACTTTGAAGAGGCAGATCCGTGGCAGGATCTCCTTCTGCTGGCGGACCTTCATTCCATTCAACTTGCTGGCCAGGGAGGTTGTCACCTCAGGGATGGTGTCAGGATTACTGGAGTGGAGGACCAGCTTCCCCTTGGTGTGTAGGGAGGCCCAAACGCCTTGGGGGAGAGTGTGGGCAGCGCGGACAGCTTTTAGCATCTCCCTTGGGTCAGCCTGTGGGTCATCAGAGATGACCACTGTGTGGGCCGCCGATTTTTCTCGATTTTTGCGGCTACTGGTGATTTTTCTCTTGGGCGCTTCGCGGGGGCTTTTGTAGTATTGTGTTCTAGGTAGTTGGAGCGCAGTTCGCGCAGTTCCCTTTCGTAAAAGTCAATAAAATTTATTAGCTCGGCAAAGGTGGTTTCGACCGCGCTGGAGTATTTTTTCAAGGCTTGAGAATCTTCTTCATTTTTTAATTCTGGGCATTCTGGAAGTTTCCAAATTGAATATTTACGGGTACCTACTGGGTATTTGGGGTTGGTAAAATTAGTTTTGGGGGCTTCTGGTGCAGGGAGGTCTTCCATGGTTCAGGTTTTTCGCGTGGGACTCGTCGCGGGACGTTTCACAAGAGAGACATCCACGGCGCCAATTTATAATTGTAACGAATAGTATTTTAATTAAAACATTTTAAAAACACACAGTTTGGAACGGGACGTTTCACAAGAGTGACATCCATGGCGCCAATTTATAATTGTAACGAATAGTATTTGAATTAAAACGTTTTTAAAATATATGCGCACTCGAGTAAAACCCGGGCGTTGCCCGGGCCATTCGTCTAGTATGATATAAAAAGCCAACAATGAAGAGTGAATGTAATATAAAAAGCCAACAATGAAGAATGAATGTAAGATAAAAGCCAACAATGAAGAGTGAATGTAATATAAAAAGCCAACAATGAAGAATGAATGTAAGATAAAAAGTCAACAATGAAGAGTGAATGTAAGATAAAAAGCCAACAATGAATAGTAAATGTAATATAAAAAGCCAACAATGAAGAATGAATGTAAGATAAAAAGCCAACAATGAAGAGTAAATATAATATAAAAAGCCAACAATGAAGAGTGAATGTAAGATAAAAAGCCAACAATGAAGAGTAAATGTAATATAAAAAGCCAACAGAGTGAATGTAAGATAAAAAACCAACAATAAAGAGTGAATGTAATATAAAAAGCCAACAATGAAGAATGAATGTAAGATAAAAAGCCAACAATGAAGAGTAAATATAATATAAAAAGCCAACAATGAAGAGTGAATGTAAGATAAAAAGCCAACAATGAAGAATGAATGTAATATAAAAAGCCAACAATGAAGAATGAATGTAAGATAAAAAGCCAACAATGAAGAGTGAATGTAAGATAAAAAGCCAACAATGAAGAGTAAATGTAATATAAAAAGCCAACAATGAAGAATGAATGTAAGATAAAAAGCCAACAAAGAAGAGTAAATATATAATATAAAAAGCCAACAATGAAGAGTGAATGTAAGATAAAAAGCCAACAATGAAGAGTAAATGTAATATAAAAAGCCAACAGAGTGAATGTAAGATAAAAAGCCAACAATGAAGAGTGAATGTAATATAAAAATCCAACAATGAAGAATGAATGTAAGATAAAAAGCCAACAATGAAGAGTGAATGTAATATAAAAAGCCAACAATGAAGAATGAATGTAATATAAAAAGCCAACAATTAAGAATGAATGTAAGATAAAAAGCCAACAATGAAGAGTAAATATAATATAAAAAGCCAACAATGAAGAGTGAATGTAAGATAAAAAGCCAACAATGAAGAGTAAATGTAATATAAAAAGCCAACAGAGTGAATGTAAGATAAAAAGCCAACAATGAAGAGGGAATGTAATATAAAAAGCCAACAATGAAGAATGAATGTAAGATAAAAAGCCAACAATGAAGAGTAAATCTCTATATATATATATAAAAGTCAATTTCTGTCTGTCTGTCTGTTTCGCGATAAACTCAAAAACTACTGAACCAATTGGTACCAAATTTTGCATGTCGCGTTTTATAAACCTGAGGAAAATTTTCGGCTGCATTTTGATTAGTATTTTTGGCTATTTCTTTTTTTCATTTGAAGAACTTTTTTTTACGCGGACTAATCCGGAATGGAATGAATACCTAAATATGGCCATTTTTTAAAGCATCGGTGGTTCAGTGGTAGAATGCTCGCCTGCCACGCGGGCGGCCCGGGTTCGATTCCCGGCTGATGCATTTTTATTTTTACAATTTTTTAAAACTCATTTATATTATCTTTTATATATAAAATTGAATGTCTGTCTGTACTCTATAGATTCAAAAACCATACATCCAATCACCGTGAAATTTTGGGATATTATTAGGTATATCACCGGGAAGGTTTTTGAAAAATAATTTCATGAATATCTTGAATATCCTTAGAGTTATTTGCAGATTTGTAGATTTAACTCGCAAGCAGCGCCCCCATTGTGACGATGTTAACAAGTTTTCTTATCACTTAGTTTGTTATCTTAAATATTATTTATCAAAAGTAAGATTATCTCAGGATGACACGGCAATTTATTTGCGACAAGAATAATGATACAATTCCAAGGCAAAGATGCTATTCCTTTAACTTCCAATTACCGAGGGAACCAATTAATATTGATTTTATTCAACTTATCGAGTATTTTTCAAGGGACCGGGGAAAATGTTCACTAGATAAAACGCTGATTTTGCAATGTAGAAAATTTGGAAAGACAAAATTCAGGATGACAGGGCACACAGGGACCGGGGAAAAATGTTCACTTTATCGAGAGATTCAAATTTACGAGTTTCAAATTATCAAAATATATCTTTTTTATTTTTTAATAAGTTTCTAGAGAATTGTTTTACAAATGTTCGCTAGACAAACCTTTACTCGGGTAAAACCCCGGGCGAAGCCGAGTACGTTTTATAAGTTTAAAGAGAATTGTTTTAACAAATGTTCGTTAGACAAACATTCACTCGGGTAAAACCCGGGCGAAGCCGGGCACATCCGCTAGTATGATATATATATAGATGTATTCACATATATATCTAAAATCATATATATATATAAATGAATGTATGTGTGTGTGTGTGTGTCTGTCTGTCCTTTATGCCTGACCAAACCACTCATTGGAACGCCATGAATCTTTGGGAAGTTATTTAGTATAGTACTGGGAAGGTTTCTAGCAAATAAAATTTTTGAAAGAACTTTTCGCCTAAAAATAATCAAGATAAATATTCTAATTTATCTGTTATAATTCAACAATCTGCTCTAAATATTATCATGATGATACGATGATTTTGTAATGTAGAAAATTAGGAAAGACAAAATTCAGGATGACACGGCAATTTATTTAAGACAAGAATAATGATACAATGCCAAGGCAAGATACTATTCCTTTAACTTCCAATTACCGAGGGAACCAATTAATATTGATTTTATTCAACTTATCGAGTATTTTTCAAGGGACCGGGAAAAAATGTTCACTTTATCGAGAGATTCTTTGGACAAACCTTTACTCGGGTAAAACCCGGGCGAAGCCGGGTACGTCAGCTAGTGTTATATAAAAACTTTTATTTTATTTTAAATTATATTTCTCAGATCAAACTACTCTGTAAAATCGAACGCCAAATGCCGTGGCTTTGCACTATAAAAAAACCCATTGTTGTTGTTTACAGTTGGCCTGCTAAAATATTTTGTAATTATGTAAATAATCTTTTGTTTTCTCTATTCTACTCGCCTTAAGTCCGGCATTTCGTCTTTAATTATTTTCATCAATTCAATTAAAGCAAATTGTGAATAAAACAGGGTTTTTAGCTATCGCTTTAAACCATCTGAAGCAGCAGATAGTGTGGAAATGATATTTATATTGCCACGTGGAAAATTAGGGAAGACAAAAACTTCAGGAGGAAACAAATTTTATTTTAGGGAAGGACAAACTAAGAAGGGTAAACAAAAGATAAGCCACAAGGGAAATTTACAGAGTCCCAAGATATAAAAATAAAAATGACCACTCTGTTGAATAAAAAATAATAAAATTAAGAAATACTATGTTACATAAATTAAATTAATACATACTATGTTACATAGCTTCTTCCCTATGGGAGCTGTGACCCACAGCTAGCAATTATTGTAGATACTGACGTGGATTTGACGTGCTTCTGCCAAGGATTCCATCGAAGTCTTGGAACTTTGTCCCTAGTACCTTTGCGTCCATTTTCTTGCGGCGTGAAGAGCGGCTTTGTCGTCGTATCGTCTATAGGGACATCGTCATCTTCGAGGGAAGTCTTGGCTTTAGCACGGCGGTGGAATCCTGATGTCAGTCTCCGAAAATGTAGATCACAGCACCCATGGCTTCAAGGTCTTCTCGGCGATCTTCAGTGTGTCTTCCCTAACTTACCCAGCATCTCCACCAAAATGCCACGTGGAAAATTAGGGAAGACAAAAACTTCAGGAGGAAACAAAATTTATTTTAGGGAAGGACAAACTAAAAAGGGTAAACAAAAGATAAGCCACGAGGGAAATTTACAGAGTCCCAAGATATAAAAACAAAAATGACCACTCTGTTGAATAAAAAATAATAAAATTAAGAAATACTATGTTACATAAATTAAATTAATACATACTATGTTACAATATTGTTCATTGTGGGTCGAATTTCTAGTTCTAAACTGTCGTAGTTTCTACTTTCATATTTGAACTGTGAAGAGGTTATGCTACCTTATCGAAAATTACAAGGAATCCAAGCGATAATAGAGATACTTATAAATGATCATCATTATAAGAGAAAATAGAGGTAACTCTGGTTAATAGAGCAATTGCTCACATAAAAACTGGGTTTATTATGAATAAGAAAAATACATCTCCTTATCGTGCAATTGAAAGTTGCTGATTGTGTTGCACGATAAGGAGATGCCTTTTTCATAATTTATGCACCTTATCCAAGTACAATATCGCATTTGTACTATTTTTTTTTTCACATTGGGTTTATAATGTTTTCAAAATATCACGATTGCACAAATCAGTACCAAAATGATTACGAACTAAAACCAATCAGACTCAGCAAGTAATAATTCTATACCTCAATAATATTCTAAAAATATCATCAGAATTTTTTAATAATATATATGCCATAATATATTCGGAAATATATTGTAACATAGTATGTATTAATTTAATTTATGTAACATAGTATTTCTTAATTTTATTATTTTTTATTTTACAGAGTGGTCATTTTTATTTTTATATCTTGCGACTCTGTAAATTTCCCTCGTGGCTTATCTTTTGTTTACCTTTCTTAGTTTTGTCCTTCCCTGAAATAAATTGTTGTTTCCTCCTGAAGTTTTTGTCTTCCCTAATTTTCCACGTGGCATTTTGGTGGAGATGCTGGGTAAGTTAGGGAAGACACACTGAAGATCGCCGAGAAGACCTTGAAGCCATGGGTGCTGTGATCTACATTTTCGGAGACTGACATCAGGATTCCACCGCCGTGCTAAAGCCAAGACTTCCCTCGAAGATGACGATGTCCCTATAGACGATACGACGACAAAGCCGCTCTTCACGCCGCAAGAAAATGGACGCAAAGGTACTAGGGACAAAGTTCCAAGACTTCGATGGAATCCTTGGCAGAAGCACGTCAAATCCACGTCAGTATCTACAATAATTGCTAGCTGTGGGTCACAGCTCCCATAGGGAAGAATCTATGTAACATAGTATGTATTAATTTAATTTATGTAACATAGTATTTCTTAATTTTATTATTTTTTATTTTACTGAGTGGTCATTTTTATTTTTATATCTTGCGACTCTGTAAATTTCCCTCGTGGCTTATCTTTTGTTTACCTTTCTTAGTTTTGTCCTTCCCTGAAATAAATTTTGTTTCCTCCTGAAGTTTTTGTCTTCCCTAATTTTCCACGTGGCAATATAAATAAAATGGCCTGGGAGTACAAGATAAGATAGCCGGGTTCCTTGGTAAACAATGTCTTCATTCTCCCCTAGGGGATTTATCTTACTTAAATCGGTTTAAAAGCGTCTGGATGTGATGGTCAGGGGACAGTTCTCACCGAGGTGGTCTCGACACCAGTTGTTCTAGGGGTTGTTCTTCTATCTTTCCTCCCCGATCTATTCCTCACGGGGCCTCTGGATCCTGTGTGTCCTTACCACCCATCACTCAACCACCACGACTGCTTCTAACCGCACTACAGTCATCCAACAGGATAAACAACATTACTACATATATATATATTGTAAAAGAGTGAAATTAAAACCCGCTCTGGTCTGACGAAGGACATTAGCCAGAAATCATGATCTCCAAGTGAGAATTATGAATTTTCCATAACAGGTGTTGTGGCTTTGTTAACGACTCGTGTCTGCTAGATTATAGAAATAATCAATAGATGGCGCACATGTTGTGTTTCTTTTGAAGCTAGCGATACCAGATAACAATGTATTAAATTCCTTTATGAAAATTCGAAACTATTATAGACGCGTATGATTCTTTTAAAAAAATAAAACAATATCTACTGCCCTTACTGCAATATAAAAATTAATGGGAGGTCCTCCTATTAATTCTTCTATTGCAATAAAGGCAGTAGAAATTGTTTAATTAATACGCGTCAATAATGTTTCGATTTTTCACAACAGATGGCGCACTAATGCATCATAATTAAATTAATTTATTAAAATAGTTCTCACAATCGCAGAAATGTTTTCAATTATGGGAACCATTCAACACGTCTATCTATCCACGTGGTGGGCGGGAGAAGCAGCACAAGTAAGGGACTGCCCTGGTAGGGCGAAGTACGGTGTCGTGAAGCCCGAGTCGCTACGGTAACCGTAAACAGGGAACTCTGAAATGTGGCTGACTAACGGGGTAATGGAACCCCTCTTACCATGGGGGGAAAGAAACCACCATCACCATTGTAGTACAAGTAAGGGACTGCCCTGTAGTACGGTGTCGTGAGCCCCGAGCCGCTACGGTAACCGTGAACAGGGAACTCTGAAATGTGGCTGACTAACGGGGTAATGGAACCCCTCTTACCATGGGGGGAAAGAAACCACCATCACCATTGTAGTACAAGTAAGGGACTGCCCTGTAGTACGGTGTCGTGAGCCCCGAGCCGCTACGGTAACCGTGAACAGGGAACTCTGAAATGTGGCTGACTAACGGGGTAATGGAACCCCTCTTACCATGGGGGGAAAGAAACCACCATCACCATTGTAGTACAAGTAAGGGACTGCCCTGTAGTACGGTGTCGTGAGCCCCGAGCCGCTACGGTAACCGTGAACAGGGAACTCTGAAATGTGGCTGACTAACGGGGCAATGACACCTCCCCCCCCCCCACTCCATGGAGCAACAAAATCAGAAATTGACGGTCTTGGACAAGACACACAATCACTATCTATATTATTAAGAGTACAAAATCGTGAGGTGAAGAATTTCTTGAAAGATTTTTTTAAACACTAATTTGCTATGCCTATCCTTCTAAAGTAGTAAAAAATGTGTAGGGCAAAATACTCGAAGCTAAAGGTAAATAAAAAACCTTACAAGAAAATCTTCGTCTAACCATTTTGTACTATTGATAATATACTGATCCAGGTGATTATTGGAGTTAGTATAAACGTCTCTTTCTATTTATTAAACAATAAACAATATAATGTTTAAACAACAGAGCGACATCTATATGTACTAAATGGAACTAATAAGCACGAATTTTCCTTCTTCCAATAAAACAATATACACCTAACCCCCGATTTACACTCTAGATACGTTCCTGAGAAAAACGTGTAAATCGGGGGATAGGTGTACACAGAAATAAATATAAAATGCATTGACAGGTTAAAATATGTAGTCAGCACATAAGCTCGGGATTCCTCGTGACATGTGTACACAGCACATGTGTTCAATCACAGTAGCATTTAGTATAGTGCGATAAAAACAAAAAAAAACTTATTTGGAAAACCGTGTAAAAGCGAAAACGTGTAAAACAAGTACCGTGTAAATCGGGGGATAGGTGTATTATGATGTAAAGATAGAGGTTGCCTGGCCGGAATTCATTTTTCTCTGAAAAATCGACACTTCGGCCATTTAGAGTTTCTTATTTTCTCAACGTTTCAACAAAAATCTTTTGTCTTTGTCAGGAGAAGTAAATAAAAATAAAGCATTTGGCAATTTTAACACCTTGCCAAATGCTTTATTTTTATTTACTTCTCCTAACGAAGACAAAAGATTTTTGTCGAAACGTTGAGAAAAATAAAAAAAAACTCTAACTGGCCGAAGTGTCGATTTTTCAGAGAAATATATTGTTGCATCATGATTAATGCGCGTATTTTAAAAAATATTTATAATATTATTTTTAATATATTTAAAATTTAAATTATATATTTATTTATTTTATAAAACAGATTATTACTATAAAATATTATGTACTATAAAACATTTGTATTTTGATACACTAAAATACCCCACCTGCTTTAAACTTTGATATGATGAATAAAGAGATATTCTAGGTGCTACCTAAATATATAGTTGTCTTATTATTGACTGGTTGAGACACGTTCTGGAAAGATGCAAGACACGTCTGAGGAGAGACTCAAAACTGAAGAATCTGCCAAACCGCAGCCCAGTGAAACAATATTATGATGCATTAGCGCGTCATCTGTTATGAAAATTTGAAACTATTATAGACGCGTATGATTATTTTAAAAATAAAACAATTTCTACTGCCCTTACTGCAATAGATTGCAATAAAAGCAGTAGAAATTGTTTAATTTTTAAAAGAATCATACGCGTCTATAATAGTTTCGGATTTTCAAAAAAATATATGCCTACTATCCTTACTGCGATGAAAAATATTGGGAGGACCTTGCTCATCAGTGGTGAACCCAACAGAGGTTTTGGCCGTTTAATCTATCATACCGATTTTTTAAAGCTCTACTATTGTATTGGACGATTTTTTTACACTCATGGACAAAACTTAAGGAAGTTGTACCTTTTAGCATGTATATCAGGATACAGACAATAACTCTGAGAGATATTTGACACACAGTAAACTTTATTGAAGACACGCGAGATAACCAAGTTTGAACAAAATTGCCTCTGTCTCCTTCGTCCATTCTATATACAGTTACGAGCGTCATTCCTCATCTCCTAATCTCCTAATCAATCATCTCTCTCTGTCACCGTTTGCTTTTTTTCTGGAATGGCGCCCTCCTATTGGTTGGCTACGGTCACGCCACCTTTGCCCCCCCCATCATGCCCCCCCCCCCCACTCGCTATTTATGTAACTATTGTGTTGGAGCGGGTCGCTCCCTAAATAAATGCATATATTAGATAATAACCAAATGGAATCCTCTCTTTCTTTTTCCCAGTAAGAGACGCCTACGGAAGCCAACAGTACATAGACAGATAAAGCACATAGGCTATAGTTATTAACTAATATATGCAATTATTTAAGGCGCCAATTTATAATTGTAACAAATAGTATTTGAATCAAAACATTCAATCGGGTAAAACACGGGCGTTGCCCGGGTCATTCGGCTAGTGAATGTATATATACGACACTGTAGAATTGAATACGTAAGTGTTAGGATACCAGACTATGAACATAATATCTTTGAAGACAGTATATTGTCACGGTAGTGTGATAACGAGTATAACAAAGGTTTAAGTAAAAATAATTTATTGATTAGAATGTAAACTATTTCTTAAATTCAATTTACAAGTAATAATATACAAGAATGGTAAGGGGTAATGACGATGCAAATATTTATGATGATAAACAACAGAGTATTCAAAATAATCATTCAGTGACAATATTTACATGTACATTTTTTGCATCGAACACTTCTCTTCCGCATTTTTTTCATCGCAATAAATACAGCAAGAAGTTTGTTTTATTTGTAAAGAGAAGAAATTAATCTTGATTGCTTTATTTCTTATGCACTCTCTATATTATATATATAATATAAAAAATGAGATTTCTGTTGTATTTTGATTGTTATTTATATAGACTTATTAGCTGTTGCTTGATTTTGTTTTCAGTCGTGGAAAAGATTATAATAAAATTAGTTATCAAAAATAGCTTTAATTGAACTAAAGGAATATAGAAAACATAATTTGAGAAAGATATGCCTGACTTAAGGCGTGAGAATAAAAAAAAGAAAAGACTTATTTACATAATGTACAAAAGATTTGAGCCGGCTATTGGGATAAAACAACAACGAGTTTTTATAGGGGAAGAGTGACCTCTGGCGGTCGATTTAACAGAGTATTTGGATCTATGAAATATAATTTTAAATAGAATAATATTTTAATATAACGTATATTTTTAATATATGTTATAGTGTATGGAGAATAAATAAAAAGAGATGCGCGTATACACATGGAATTTATTTAACAATTAAAAAACACACAACAATGTATTGTTAATGGTAAGTTTATATCTTAATAACCAATAAAAAGAAGAATAAGTAGCTTAATAGAACGTTATGTAGAAATGGAAGGAGAGTTGTAGATAATATCAAAGAGTCAATAGGCGAGTATAAAATCTTTATCGACGTCTACCAAACAAGAAATGTAGTGGCCGAGTTGTGTAGGTCTGTAGGTCGCCGTGGAGTTTCAAGGCCAACACTTTCTGTCGATACTTGGTAACGGTCTGTCGTCTGAAGTCACGCTCCTCATATCTCTACAAACCAATCTGATACATACTATGTCGATATTGTTGCATCAATGCGTCCTACATTTATTCAAAATATTCTATGATGTTTAATATTTATTTAAAACAGATTATTTAGATTATTATCATTCCTTTTTATAGTTTCATTCCTTTTGTAATATTGTTATTGTACATTTATCTTGATTGGTTATTGGAGAGAGAGAGGACCTAGACGAAGAAGGCGGATCACGACCTACGAGGAAGACAACGAATAGATAAACCCAATAACTTTAAAAGTTAATTTATTTACTTTTCTTTATATTTAACTCCGCCCTTGCCGGTCCCAAGCCCAGATGAAAAAGGAGGAGGGGGAGCAGTAATAAGCTCACTAACCTGGGCTCAGCTGGCCCGGCTGATAGTATCATGTTAGGGCTCCTAGTCCAGGGATACAGGATGAGCAGCGTTTGTACTCCATGTTAGGAGTGGCTGCACATGGCGTCTGTTCCTCATGTCAGAGGCGGCCATTTATTTTGGAGCTAAGTCGGCCTGCCACTGAGTAGTGCTCCCAGTCTTAATGGCAAAGACATTCTACTTCACCCAGTGTAGAGATAAGAAAGAAGAAGAAGAAGACTTTATTTGCTTTGAGTATGGAAACCCGCTCGGGAAACGTGTATAACACAAAGGAGGAGGAAATCAAGGTCAATGACCCTGCAAAGCTGCAACTTGATGCAACAATGACTTTTAACTATCCCAAGTATAGCTGACTGAGTGGTTAGGATAAATTCTATGTTCAATATATGAATAGGAATGTTGCTGATAGGTTATTGATCTCTGATAGAAACTCTACGTTGTTTTATGTTGCAAGGTTGTCCTAAAAGTTCGTAAACAATTGCAACAAAAATTGAAATACCAATATTATTCACGGTTATATATAATGTCTTTGTATTATGTATAATGTAATTGTATTATGTATTCACGCCGTAATAATATTATTCACCAAGTAATAAAAAAAAACCTTTGAGAAAAACACGAACTTTTGGGACAACAATATATTTATACCATGCAAACGTGGTACAGGCGTTGATAATCATAATGAGTAGTTAGGGACTGCTTTTACTGTAAGTACACCGCATGGTTACAAATGTAGAAAGGGCAGTTCAAGTTTGACACATAAAAGATACCAGTGCCAAGTTTGGTTACTTACAATCATTAGTAAGGTTGGAATTTTTCCAGAAGGAGTCTTTAGAGAGAATATTCTATTAAAGAAAGTTTCCAATGTAGGATTTGATCCCGCATCTTGGTGATCGTATTTGAACCCTACCTTTGAATTTCTTGTTTTCTTCCATAATATATGATTGGATTTGCATATATTTATATATTCGTAGTTATAAAATGAAAGGATTTAAAAGCACCAATGTTTCTTTAATCATAATATAAACTTCTACTGTTCATGATAAAATTGTGAAAAGTATTAAAATTACAATTATATTCTCACAATGAGTATCTTTTTTATTAAAAAGAAAACGCTAGTTTTCAAGCGTTAATCGCTCTTCAACAGGCTTACAATAATATTATCGACTTAATCCCTTCAGAAATATGAAAGGATCAAGTCGATAATATTATTGTAAGCCCGTTGAAAAGAGCGATTAACGCTTGAAAGCTAGCGTTTTTTTAAATAAAAAAGATACTAATTGTGAGAATATAATTGTAATTTTAAAACTTCTACTGTCCTTTCTGCGATGAAAAAATATATTGGGAGGGCTTGGCATATCAGTGGTGAACCCTCCCAGCGGTTTCGCCAATTTAATCCACAATACCGCTTCTCAGAGCTCTAATACTGTATTGGACGATTCTGCTTATATACGCAGCACTGAAGGGTAGATTCTCAGAAATGGTTTTCAAGAAAACTATGGGCATAAGTTTATAGGACAGTAGAATTACATTCAAATATTTGCATGTAAATATTTATGACTACATATTTTATGAATCTTTTCATACTATGTTGTTGTTGTTGCTTATTCCTAAAGTCATTTAAACGATCTCTATTAGGTTCCATTGTCTCAGATTTTCTATTATAGTCCTAGGGTTTTCCAAGAACTCTTTTTTTAAAAAGATTCAGATCTTCTCATACTATGCATAATAGTTTAGGCAATATAGCGCTTAGGAAAAAATTAGAATCACTGTTTATGAAATTTTCATGAAATTGTATATATATAAAAACCATTGTTAATTGTGTCATTTTGTACCCGTATAAGGGCGTCTTATTCGAAAGTTTGTACGAACGTCCTCGGATATAAATCTCTTCTAACTGACCTGTGTTTTTTTATAGGGAATAGAGAGATATCTTTGTCTTAACAGTTACAATGATACCTCGGAACTATTGTTTAATTTAGTAGTATGCATAGTGACCAGTTCAACAATGGGTCCAATGATACCTCGGAACTAGTGTTGAATTTGGTAGAGTGCATAGTGACCAGTTCAACAATAGGTCCAATTATATCTCGTAAACATTGTTGAATTTAGTGAAATACAATGGGTCAAATGATACCTCGGAACAAGTGTTGAATCTAGTAGTATGCATAGTGACCAGTTCAACAATAGGTCCAATGATACCTCGGATACATTGTTGAATTAAGTGGAATATAATGGGTCCATTAGTACCTCGGATACATTTTTGAATTTAGTGGAATACAATGAGTCCAATGATACTTCGGAAAATAGTTGAATTTAGTAGAATGAATAGTGACCAGTTCAACAATGGGTCCAATGATACCACGGAACTAGTGTTGAATTTAGTAGTATGCATCGTGGCCAGTTTAACAATGGATCCATGGATACCTCGGAACTATTGTTGAATTTAGTAGTATGCATAGTGACCAGTTCAACAATAGGTCCAATGATACCTCGTAATTATTGTTGAATTTAGTAGTATGCATAGTGACCAGTTCAACAATAGGTCCAATGATACCTTGTAATTATTGTTGAATTTAGTAGTATGCATAGTACCCAGTTCAACAATAGGTCCAATGATACCTCGTAATTATTGTTGAATTTAGTAGTATGCATAGTGACCAGTTCAAAAATAGGTCCAATGATACCTCGTAATTATTGTTGAATTTAGTAGTATGCATAGTGACCAGTTCAAAAAAAGGTCCAATGATACCTCGGAAATATTGTTGAATTTAGTAGTATGCTTAGTGACCAGTTCAACAATGGGTCCAATGATACCTCGGAACTAGTGATGAATTTAGTAGTATGCCTAGTGAACAGTTCAACAATAGGTCCAATGATACCTCGGAACTAGTGATGATTTTTGTAGTGTGCATAGTGAACAGTTCAACAATAGGTCCAATGATACCTCGAATCTAGTGTTGAATTTAGTAGTATGCATAGTGACCAGTTCAACAATAGGGCCAATGATACCTCGGAACAGGTGCTGAATTTAGTAGAGTGTATAGTGACCAGTTCAACAATAGGTCAAATGGTACTTCGGAAATATTGTTGAATTTAGTAGTATGCATAGTGAACAGTTCAACAATGGGAGCAATAATACCTCGGAAATATTATTGAATTTAGTAGTATGCATAGTGACCAGTTCAACAATGGGTCCAATGATACTTCGGAACTAGGGTTGAATTTAGTAGTATGCATAATGACCAGTTCAACAATGGGTCCAATGATACCTCGGAACTAGTGTTGAATACAGTAGTATGCATAGTGACCAGTTCAACAATGGGTCCAATGATACCACGGAACTAGTGTTGAATTTAGTAGTATGCATCGTGGCCAGTTTAACAATGGATCCAATGATACCTCGGAACTATTGTTGAATTTAGTAGAGTGCATAGTGACCAGTTCAACAATGGGTCCAATGATACCTCGGAACTAGTGTTAAATTTAGTAGTATGCATAGTGACCAGTTCAACAATAAGTCCAATGGTACTTCGAAACTATTGTTGAATTTAGAAGCATGCATAGTGACCAGTTCAACAATAGGTCCAATGATACCTCGGAACTAGTGATGAATTTAGTAGTATGCATAGTGAACAGTTCAACAATAGGTCCAATGATACCTCGGAACTAGTGATGATTTTTGTAGTGTGCATAGTGAACAGTTCAACAATAGGTCCAATGATACCTCGGAACTAGGGTTGAATTTAGTAGTATGCATAGTGACCAGTTCAACAATGGGTCCAATGATACCTCGGAACTAGGGTTGAATTTAGTAGTATGCATAGTGACCAGTTCAACAATGGGTCCAATGATACCTCGAACTAGTGTTGAATTTAGTAGTATGCATAGTGACCAATTCAACAATGGATCCAATGATACCTCGGAATAATTGTTGAATTTAGTAGTATGCATAGTGACCAGTTCGACAATAGTTCCAATGATACCTCGGAAATATTGTTGAATTTAGTAGTATGCATAGTGACAATTTCAACAATAGGTCCAATGATACCTCGGAAATATTGTTGAATTTAGTAGTATGCATAGTGACCAGTTCAACAATGGATCCAATGATACCTCGGAACTAGTGTTGAATTTAATAAAATGCATAGTGACCAGTTCAACAATGGGTCCATTGATACCTCGTTACTAGTGTTGAATTTAGTAGTATGCATAGTGACAATTTAAACAATAGATCCAAGGATACCTCGGAACTAGTATTGAATTTAGTAGTATGTATAATGATCAGTTAAACAAGGGGTCCAAGGATACCTCAGAACTAATGTTGAATTCAGTTGTATGCATAGTGACCAGTTCAACAATGGATCTAATGATACTTCGAAACTATTGTTGAATTTAGTAGTATGCATAATGAGCAGTTCAACAATAGGGCCAATGATACCTCGGAACAGGTGCTGAATTTAGTAGAGTGCATAGTGACCAGTTCAACAATAGGTCCAATGATACCTCGGAACTAATGTTGAATTTAGTAATATGCAGAGTGACCAGTTCATCAATAGGTCCAATGATACCTCGAACTAGTGTTGAATTTAGTAGTATGCATAGTGACCAATTCAACAATGGATCCAATGATACCTCGGAATAATTGTTGAATTTAGTAGTATGCATAGTGACCAGTTCGACAATAGGTCCAATGATACCTCGGAAATATTGTTGAATTTAGTAGTATGCATAGTGACAATTTCAACAATAGGTCCAATGATACCTCGGAAATATTGTTGAATTTAGTAGTGTGCATAGTGACCAGTTCAACAATGGATCCAATGATACTTCGGAACTAGTGTTGAATTTAATAAAATGCATAGTGACCAGTTCAACAATGGGTCCATTAATACCTCGGAACTAGTGTTGAATTTAGTAGTATGCATAGTGACCAGTTCAACAATGTATCCAATGATACCTCGGAACTAGTGATGAATTTAGTAGTATGCATAGTGAACAGTTCAACAATAGGTCCAATGATACCTCAGAACTAGTGATGATTTTTGTAGTGTGCATAGTGAACAGTTCAACAATAGGTCCAATGATACCTCGGAACTAGTGTTGAATTTAGTAGTATGCATAGTGACCAGTTCAAAAATAGGGCCAATGATACCTCGGAACAGGTGCTGAATTTAGTAGAGTGCATAGTGACCAGTTCAACAATAGGTCCAATGATACCTTGGAACTAGTGTTGAATCTAGTAGAGTGCATAGTGACCAGTTCGACAATGGGTCCAATGATACCACGGAACTAGTGTTGAATTTAGTAGAGTGCATAGTGACCAGTTCAACAATGGGTCCAATGATACCACGGAACTAGTGTTGAATTTAGTAGTATGCATAGTGAACAGTTCAACAATAGGTCCAATGATATCTCGGAACTAGTGATGATTTTTGTAGTGTGCATAGTGAACAGTTCAAAAATAGGTCCAATGATACCTCGGAACTAGTGATGAATTTAGTAGTATGCATAGTGAACAGTTCAACAATAGGTCCAATGATACCTCGGAACTAGTGATGAATTTAGTAGTATGCATAGTGAACAGTTCAACAATAGGTCCAATGATACCTCGGAACTAGTGATGATTTTTGTAGTGTGCATAGTGAACAGTTCAAAAATAGGTCCAATGATACCTCGGAACTAGTGTTGAATTTAGTAGTATGCATAGTGACAATTTCAACAATAGGTCCAAGGATACCTCGGAACTAGTATTGAATTTAGTAGTATGTATAGTGATCAGTTCAACAAGGGGTCCAAGGATACCTCAGAACTAATGTTGAATTCAGTTGTATGCATAGTGACCAGTTCAATAATGGTCCTAATGATACCTCGGAATAATTGTTGAATTTAGTAGAGTGCATAGTGACCAGTTCAACAATGGGTCCAATGATACCTCGGAACTAGTGTTGAATCTAGTAGCGTGCATAGTGACCAGTTCGACAATGGGTCCAATGATACCTCGGAACTAGTGTTGAATTTAGTAGAGTGCATAGTGACCAGTTCAACAATGGGTCCAATGATACCTCGGAAATATTGTTGAATTTAGTAGTATGCATAGTGACCAGTTCAACAATGGATCCAATGATACCTCGGAACTAGTGTTGAATTTAATAAAATGCATAGTGATCAGTTCAACAATGGGTCTATTGATACCTCGTTACTAGTGTTGAATTTAGTAGTATGCATAGTGACAATTTAAACAATAGGTCCAAGGATACCTCGGAACTAGTATTGAATTTAGTAGTATGTATAATGATCAGTTCAACAAGGGGTCCAAGGATACCTCAGAACTAATGTTGAATTCAGTTGTATGCATAGTGACCAGTTCAACAATGGATCTAATGATACTTCGAAACTATTGTTGAATTTAGTAGTATGCATAATGAGCAGTTCAACAATAGGGCCAATGATACCTCGGAACAGGTGCTGAATTTAGTAGAGTGCATAGTGACCAGTTCAACAATAGGTCCAATGATACCTCGGAACTAATGTTGAATTTAGTAATATGCAGAGTGACCAGTTCAACAATAGGTCCAATGGTACTTCGAAACTATTGTTGAATTTAGTAGTATGCATAGTGACCAGTTCAACAATGGGAGCAATAATACCTCGGAAATATTATTGAATTTAGTAGTATGCATAGTGACCAGTTCAACAATGGGTCCAATGATACTTCGGAACTAGGTTTGAATTTAGTAGTATGCATAGTGACCAGTTCAACAATGGGTCCAATGATACCTCGGAACTAGGGTTGAATTTAGTAGTATGCATAGTGACCAGTTCAACAATAGGTCCAATGATACCTCGAACTAGTGTTGAATTTAGTAGTATGCATAGTGACCAATTCAACAATGGATCCAATGATACCTCGGAATAATTGTTGAATTTAGTAGTATGCATAGTGACCAGTTCGACAATAGGTCCAATGATACCTCGGAAATATTGTTGAATTTAGTAGTATGCATAGTGACAATTTCAAAAATAGGTCCAATGATACCTCGGAAATATTGTTGAATTTAGTAGTGTGCATAGTGACCAATTCAACAATGGATCCAATGATACCTCGGAACTAGTGTTGAATTTAATAAAATGCATAGTGACCAGTTCAACAATGGGTCCATTAATACCTCGGAACTAGTGTTGAATTTAGTAGTATGCATAGTGACCAGTTCAACAATGTATCCATTGATACCTCGGAACTAGTGATGAATTTAGTAGTATGCATAGTGAACAGTTCAACAATAGGTCCAATGATACCTCAGAACTAGTGATGATTTTTGTAGTGTGCATAGTGAACAGTTCAACAATAGGTCCAATGATACCTCGGAACTAGTGTTGAATTTAGTAGTATGCATAGTGACCAGTTCAACAATAGGGCCAATGATACCTCGGAACAGGTGCTGAATTTAGTAGAGTGCATAGTGACCAGTTCAACAATAGGTCCAATGATACCTCGGAACTAGTGTTGAATCTAGTAGAGTGCATAGTGACCAGTTCGACAATGGGTCCAATGATACCACGGAACTAGTGTTGAATTTAGTAGAGTGCATAGTGACCAGTTCAACAATGGGTCCAATGATACCACGGAACTAGTGTTGAATTTAGTAGTATGCATAGTGAACATTTCAACAATAGGTCCAATGATACCTCGGAACTAGTGATGATTTTTGTAGTGTGCATAGTGAACAGTTCAAAAATAGGTCCAATGATACCTCGGAACTAGTGATGAATTTAGTAGTATGCATAGTGAACAGTTCAACAATAGGTCCAATGATACCTCGGAACTAGTGATGATTTTTGTAGTGTGCATAGTGAACAGTTCAAAAATAGGTCCAATGATACCTCGGAACTAGTGTTGACTTTAGTAGTATGCATAGTGACAATTTCAACAATAGGTCCAAGGATACCTCGGAACTAGTATTGAATTTAGTAGTATGTATAGTGATCAGTTCAACAAGGGGTCCAAGGATACCTCAGAACTAATGTTGAATTCAATTGTATGCATAGTGACCAGTTCAATAATGGTCCTAATGATACCTCGGAATAATTGTTGAATTTAGTAGAGTGCATAGTGACCAGTTCAACAATGGGTCCAATGATACCTCGGAACTAGTGTTGAATCTAGTAGCGTGCATAGTGACCAGTTCGACAATGGGTCCAATGATACCTCGGAACTAGTGTTGAATTTAGTAGAGTGCATAGTGACCAGTTCAACAATGGGTCCAATGATACCTCGGAACTAGTGTTAAATTTAGTAGTATGCATAGTGACCAGTTCAACAATAAGTCCAATGGTACTTCGAAACTATTGTTGAATTTAGAAGCATGCATAGTGACCAGTTCAACAATAGGTCCAATGATACCTCGGAACTAGTGATGAATTCAGTAGTATGCATAGTGAACAGTTCAACAATAGGTCCAATGATACCTCGGAACTAGTGATGATTTTTGTAGTGTGCATAGTGAACAGTTCAACAATAGGTCCAATGATACCTCGGAACTAGGGTTGAATTTAGTAGTATGTATAGTGACCAGTTCAACAATGGGTCCAATGATACCTCGGAACTAGGGTTGAATTTAGTAGTATGCATAGTGACCAGTTCAACAATGGGTCCAATGATACCTCGAACTAGTGTTGAATTTAGTAGTATGCATAGTGACCAATTCAACAATGGATCTAATGATACTTCGAAACTATTGTTGAATTTAGTAGTATGCATAATGAGCAGTTCAACAATAGGGCCAATGATACCTCGGAACAGGTGCTGAATTTAGTAGAGTGCATAGTGACCAGTTCAACAATAGGTCCAATGATACCTCGGAACTAATGTTGAATTTAGTAATATGCAGAGTGACCAGTTCAACAATAGGTCCAATGGTACTTCGAAACTATTGTTGAATTTAGTAGTATGCATAGTGACCAGTTCAACAATGGGAGCAATAATACCTCGGAAATATTATTGAATTTAGTAGTATGCATAGTGACCAGTTCAACAATGGGTCCAATGATACTTCGGAACTAGGTTTGAATTTAGTAGTATGCATAGTGACCAGTTTCAACAATGGGTCCAATGATACCTCGGAACTAGGGTTGAATTTAGTAGTATGCATAGTGACCAGTTCAACAATAGGTCCAATGATACCTCGAACTAGTGTTGAATTTAGTAGTATGCATAGTGACCAATTCAACAATGGATCCAATGATACCTCGGAATAATTGTTGAATTTAGTAGTATGCATAGTGACCAGTTCGACAATAGGTCCAATGATACCTCGGAAATATTGTTGAATTTAGTAGTATGCATAGTGACAATTTCAACAATAGGTCCAATGATACCTCGGAAATATTGTTGAATTTAGTAGTGTGCATAGTGACCAGTTCAACAATGGATCCAATGATACCTCGGAACTAGTGTTGAATTTAATAAAATGCATAGTGACCAGTTCAACAATGGGTCCATTAATACCTCGGAACTAGTGTTGAATTTAGTAGTATGCATAGTGACCAGTTCAACAATGTATCCAATGATACCTCGGAACTAGTGATGAATTTAGTAGTATGCATAGTGAACAGTTCAACAATAGGTCCAATGATACCTCAGAACTAGTGTTGAATTTAGTAGTATGCATAGTGACCAGTTCAACAATAGGGCCAATGATACCTCGGAACAGGTGCTGAATTTAGTAGAGTGCATAGTGACCAGTTCGACAATAGGTCCAATGATACCTCGGAACTAGTGTTGAATCTAGTAGAGTGCATAGTGACCAGTTCGACAATGGGTCCAATGATACCACGGAACTAGTGTTGAATTTAGTAGAGTGCATAGTGACCAGTTCAACAATGGGTCCAATGATACCACGGAACTAGTGTTGAATTTAGTAGTATGCTTAGTGAACAGTTCAACAATAGGTCCAATGATACCTCGGAACTAGTGATGATTTTTGTAGTGTGCATAGTGAACAGTTCAAAAATAGGTCCAATGAAACCTCGGAACTAGTGATGAATTTAGTAGTATGCATAGTGATCAGTTCAACAATAGGTCCAATGATACCTCGGAACTAGTGATGAATTTAGTAGTATGCATAGTGAACAGTTCAACAATAGGTCCAATGATACCTCGGAACTAGTATTGAATTTAGTAGTATGTATAGTGATCAGTTCAACAAGGGGTCCAAGGATACCTCAGAACTAATGTTGAATTCAGTTGTATGCATAGTGACCAGTTCAATAATGGTCCTAATGATACCTCGGAATAATTGTTGAATTTAGTAGAGTGCATAGTGACCAGTTCAACAATGGGTCCAATGATACCTCGGAACTAGTGTTGAATCTAGTAGCGTGCATAGTGACCAGTTCGACAATGGGTCCAATGATACCTCGGAACTAGTGTTGAATTTAGTAGAGTGCATAGTGACCAGTTCAACAATGGGTCCATTGATACCTCGGAACTAGTGTTAAATTTAGTAGTATGCATAGTGACCAGTTCAACAATAAGTCCAATGGTACTTCGAAACTATTGATGAATTTAGAAGCATGCATAGTGACCAGTTCAACAATAGGTCCAATGATACCTCGGAACTAGTGATGAATTTAGTAGTATGCATAGTGAACAGTTCAACAATAGGTCCAATGATACCTCGGAACTAGTGATGATTTTTGTAGTGTGCATAGTGAACAGTTCAACAATAGGTCCAATGATACCTCGGAACTAGGGTTGAATTTAGTAGTATGCATAGTGACCAGTTCAACAATGGGTCCAATGATACCTCGGAACTAGGGTTGAATTTATTAGTATGCATAGTGACCAGTTCAACAATGGGTCCAATGATACCTCGAACTAGTGTTGAATTTAGTAGTATGCATAGTGACCAATTCAACAATGGATCCAATGATACCTCGGAATAATTGTTGAATTTAGTATTATGCATAGTGACCAGTTCGACAATAGTTCCAATGATACCTCGGAAATATTGTTGAATTTAGTAGTATGCATAGTGACAATTTCAACAATAGGTCCAATGATACCTCGGAAATATTGTTGAATTTAGTAGTATGCATAGTGACCAGTTCAACAATGGATCCAATGATACCTCGGAACTAGTGTTGAATTTAATAAAATGCATAGTGATCAGTTCAACAATGGGTCCATTGATACCTCGTTACTTGTGTTGAATTTAGTAGTATGCATAGTGACAATTTAAACAATAGGTCCAAGGATACCTCGGAACTAGTATTGAATTTAGTAGTATGTATAATGATCAGTTCAACAAGGGGTCCAAGGATACCTCAGAACTAATGTTGAATTCAGTTGTATGCATAGTGACCAGTTGAACAATGGATCTAATGATACTTCGAAACTATTGTTGAATTTAGTAGTATGCATAATGAGCAGTTCAACAATAGGGCCAATGATACCTCGGAACAGGTGCTGAATTTAGTAGAGTGCATAGTGACCAGTTCAACAATAGGTCCAATGATACCTCGGAACTAATGTTGAATTTAGTAATATGCAGAGTGACCAGTTCAACAATGGGTCCAATGATACTTCGGAACTAGGTTTGAATTTAGTAGTATGCATAGTGACCAGTTCAACAATGGGTCCAATGATACCTCGGAACTAGGGTTGAATTTAGTAGTATGCATAGTGACCAGTTCAACAATAGGTCCAATGATACCTCGAACTAGTGTTGAATTTAGTAGTATGCATAGTGACCAATTCAACAATGGATCCAATGATACCTCGGAATAATTGTTGAATTTAGTAGTATGCATAGTGACCAGTTCGACAATAGGTCCAATGATACCTCGGAAATATTGTTGAATTTAGTAGTATGCATAGTGACAATTTCAACAATAGGTCCAATGATACCTCGTAAATATTGTTGAATTTAGTAGTGTGCATAGTGACCAGTTCAACAATGGATCCAATGATACCTCGGAACTAGTGTTGAATTTAATAAAATGCATAGTGACCAGTTCAACAATGGGTCCATTAATACCTCGGAACTAGTGTTGAATTTAGTAGTATGCATAGTGACCAGTTCAACAATGTATCCAATGATACCTCGGAACTAGTGATGAATTTAGTAGTATGCATAGTGAACAGTTCAACAATAGGTCCAATGATACCTCAGAACTAGTGATGATTTTTGTAGTGTGCATAGTGAACAGTTCAACAATAGGTCCAATGATACCTCAGAACTAGTGTTGAATTTAGTAGTATGCATAGTGACCAGTTCAACAATAGGGCCAATGATACCTCGGAACAGGTGCTGAATTTAGTAGAGTGCATAGTGACCAGTTCAACAATAGGTCCAATGATACCTCGGAACTAGTGTTGAATCTAGTAGAGTGCATAGTGACCAGTTCGACAATGGGTCCAATGATACCACGGAACTAGTGTTGAATTTAGTAGAGTGCATAGTGACCAGTTCAACAATGGGTCCAATGATACCACGGAACTAGTGTTGAATTTAGTAGTATGCATAGTGAACAGTTCAACAATAGGTCCATTGATACCTCGGAACTAGTGATGATCTTTGTAGTGTGCATAGTGAACAGTTCAAAAATAGGTCCAATGATACCTCGGAACTAGTGATGAATTTAGTAGTATGCATAGTGATCAGTTCAACAATAGGTCCAATGATACCTCGGAACTAGTGATGAATTTAGTAGTATGCATAGTGAACAGTTCAACAATAGGTCCAATGATACCTCGGAACTAGTGATGATTTTTGTAGTGTGCATAGTGAACAGTTTAAAAATAGGTCCAATGATACCTCGGAACTAGTGTTGAATTTAGTAGTATGCATAGTGACAATTTCAACAATAGGTCCAAGGATACCTCGGAACTAGTATTGAATTTAGTAGTATGTATAGTGATCAGTTCAACAAGGGGTCCAAGGATACCTCAGAACTAATGTTGAATTCAGTTGTATGCATAGTGACCAGTTCAATAATGGTCCTAATGATACCTCGAAACTATTGTTGAATTTAGTAGAGTGCATAGTGACCAGTTGAACAATAGGTCCAATGATACCTAGGAACTAGTGTTGAATTTGGTAGAGTGCATAGGGACCAGTTCAACAATGCCACAAATGTTACCTCGAAAACATTGTTGAATTTAGTAGAATGCATAGTGACCAGTTCAACAATAGGTCCAATGATACCTCGGAACTAGTGTTAAATTTAGTAAAATGCATAATGACCAGTTCAACAATAGACCCAATTATACCTCGGAATTATTGTTCAATATAGTAGAATGCATAGTGACCAGTTCAACAATGGATCCAATGATACCTTGGAAATAGTTTTGAATTTAGTAGTATGCATAGTGACCAGTTCAACAATAGGTCCAATGATACCTCGAACTAGTGTTGAATTTAGTAGTATGCATAGTGACCAGTTCGACAATAGGTCTAATGATACCTCGGAAACATTGTTGAATTTAGTAGTATGCATAGTGACAATTTCAACAATAGGTCCAATGATACCTCGGAAATATTGTTGAATTTAGTAGTATGCATAGTGACCAGTTCAACAATGGATCCAATGATACATCGGAACTAGTGTTGAATTTAGTAGTATGCATTGTTACCAGTTCAAAAATGCCACAAATGATACCTCGGAAATATTGTTGAATTTAGTAGTATGTATAGTGACCAGTTCAACAATGGATCCAATGATACCTTGGAAATAGTTTTGAATTTAGTAGTATGCATAGTGACCAGTTCAACAATAGGTCCAATGATACCTCGAACTAGTGTTGAATTTAGTAGTATGCATAGTTACCAGTTCGACAATAGGTTCAATGATACCTCGGAAATATTGTTGAATTTAGTAGTATGCATAGTGAAAATTTCAACAATAGGTCCAATGATACCTCGGAAATATTGTTGAATTTAGTAGTATGCATAGTGACCAGTTGAACAATAGGTCCAATGATACCTAGGAACTAGTGTTGAATTTGGTAGAGTGCATAAGGACCAGTTCAACAATGCCACAAATGTTACCTCGAAAACATTGTTGAATTTAGAAATATGCATAATAACCAGTTCAACAATAGGCCCATTGATACCTCGGAACTAGTGTTGAATTTAGTAGTATGCATAGTGACCAGTTCAACAATAGACCCAATGATACCTCGGAACTATTGTTCAATATAGTAGAATGCATAGTGACCAATTCAACAATGGATCCAATGATACCTCGGAACTAGTGTTGAATTTAGTAGAGTGCATTGTGACCAGTTCAACAATGCCAAAAATGATACTTCGGAAATATTGTTGAATTTAGTAATATGCATAGTGATCAGTTCAACAATGGATCCAATGATACCTCGGAACAAGTGTTGAATTTAGTAGTATGCATAGTTCCAGATCAACATTGGGTCAAGTGATACCTCGGAATTAGTGTTGGATTTAGTAGAATGCATAGTGACCAGTTCAACAATGGATCCAATAATACCTCGGAACTAGGGTTGAATTTAGTAGTATGCATAGTGACTAATTCAACAATAGGGTCAATGATACCGCGGAATTAGTGTTGAATTTAGTAGTATGCATAGTGACCAGTTCAACAATGGATCCAATGATACCTCGGAACTTGTGTTGAATTTAGTAGCATGCATAACGACCAGTTCAACATTAGGCCCAATGATATCTCGGAACTAGTGTTGAATTCAGTAGTATGCATAGTGACCAGTTCAACAATGGGTCCATTGACACCTTGGAACTAGTGTTGAATTTAGTAGAAGGCATAGTTACCATTTCAACAATGGATCCAATGATACCTCGTACCAAGTGTTTAATTTAGTAGTATGCATATTTCCAGTCCAACAATGGGTCCAATATTACTTCGGAACTAGTGTTGAATTTAGTAGTTTGCATAGTGACCATTTCAACAACGGATCCAATGATACATCGGAACTAGTGTTGAATTTAGTAGTATGCATTGTTACCAGTTCAAAAATGCCACAAATGATACCTCGGAAATATTGTTGAATTTAGTAGTATGTATAGTGACCAGTTAAACAATGGATCCAATGATACCTTGGAAATAGTTTTGAATTTAGTAGTATGCATAGTGATCAGTTCAACAATGGGTCCATTGATACCGCGGAACTAGTGTTGAATTTAGTAGTATTAAAACAGGAAGTAGGTGAATAGCGTGGTAAGGTTCTTTATTACAAATAAATAACCTTACCACGCTATTCACCTACTTCCTGTTTTAATCTATTAAGCGTGGCTATTCTATGTCTAATTTAGTAGTATGCATAGTGACCAGTTCAACAATTAGTCCATTGATTCCTCGGAACTAGTGTTGAATTTAGTAGAGTTCATTGTGACCAGTTCGACAATGCCACAAATGATACCTCGGAAATAGTTTTGAATTTAGTAGTATGCATAGTGAACAGTTCAACAATGGGTCCAATGATACCTCGGAACTAGTGTTGAATTTATTAGAGTGCATTGTGACCAGTTCGACAATGCCACAAATGATACCTCGGAAATAGTTTTGAATTTAGTAGTATGCATAGTGAACAGTTCAACAATGGGTCCAATGATACCTCGGAACTAGTGTTGAATTTATTAGAGTTAATTGTGACCAGTTCGACAATGCCACAAATGATACCTCGGAAATAGTTTTGAATTTAGTAGTATGCATAGTGACCAGTTAAACAATGGATCCCATGATACCTCGGAACTAGTGTTGAATTTAGTAGAATGCATAGTGACCAGTTCAACAATGGATCCAGTGATACTTCGGAACTAGTGTTGATTTTAATAGTATGCATAGTGACCAGTTCAACAATGGGTCCAATGATACCTCGGAAAAATTGTTGAATTTAATAGTATGTATAGTGACCAGTGTTACAATGTAAATGTCGCCTATATCTGTAATTTCACTACAGTCCCACTAGAGAGCACAGTAGCTGACCCATATAACATCCTACACAATAACAAGTCCAGGCAGGTTTCAAGGTAAATGTCGCCTATATCTGTAATTACACTAGAGTCCCACTAGAGAGTACAGTAGCTGACCCATATAACATCCTACACAATAACAAGTCCAGGCAGGTTTCAAGGTAAATGTCGCCTATATCTGTAATTACACTAGAGTCCCACTAGAGAGTACAGTAGCTGACCCATATAACATCCTACACAATAACAAGTCCAGGCAGGTTTCAAGGTAAATGTCGCCTATATCTGTAATTACACTAGAGTCCCACTAGAGAGTACAGTAGCTGACCCATATAACATCCTACACAATAACAAGTCCAGGCAGGTTTCAAGGCAAATGTCGCCTATATCTGTAATTACACTAGAGTCCCACTAGAGAGCACAGTAGCTGACCCATATAACATTCTACACAATAACAAGTCCAGGCAGGTTTCAAGGTAAATGTCGCCTATATCTGTAATTACACTAGAGTCCCACTAGAGAGTACAGTAGCTGACCCATATAACATTCTACACAATAAAAAGTCCAGGCAGGGTTCAAGGTAAATGTCGCCTATATCTGTAATTACACTAGAGTCCCACTAGAGAGTACAGTAGCTGACCCATATAACATCCTACACAATAACAAGTCCAGGCAGGTGTCAAGGTAAATGTCGCCTATATCTGTAATTACACTAGAGTCCCACTAGAGAGTACAGTAGCTGACCCATATAACATCCTACACAATAACAAGTCCAGGCAGGTTTCAAGGTAAATGTCGCCTATATCTGTAATTCCACTAGAGTCCCACTAGAGAGTACAGTAGCTGACCCATATAACATCCTACACAATAACAAGTCCAGGCAGGTTTCAAGGTAAATGTCGCCTATATCTGTAATTACACTAGAGTCCCACTAGAGAGTACAGTAGCTGACCCATATAACATCCTACACAATAACAAGTCCAGGCAGGTTTCAAGGTAAATGTCGCCTATATCTGTAATCCCACTAGGGTCCCACTAGAGAGTACAGTAGCTGACCCATATAACATCCTACACAATAACAAGTCCAGGCAGGTTTCAAGGTAAATGTCGCCTATATCTGTAATTACACTAGAGGCCCACTAGAGAGTACAGTAGCTGACCCATATAACATCCTATACAATAACAAGTCCAGGCAGGTTTCAAGGTAAATGTCGCTTATATCTGTAATTACACTAGAGTCCCACTAGAGAGTACAGTAGCTGACCCATATAACATCCTACACAATAACAAGTCCAGGCAGGGTTCAAGGTAAATGTCGCCTATATCTATAATGACACTAGAGTCCCACTAGAGAGTACAGTAGCTGACCCATATAACATCCTACACAATAACAAGTCCAGGCAGGGTTCAAGGTAAATGTCGCCTATATCTGTAATTACACTAGAGTCCCACTAGAGAGTACAGTAGCTGTTGGAAAAGAAGACGTCCGAAGCAGCCAATGGGAAGCCGGCGGAAGCGGCCACGGGGATGCAGCGGTAAAATGAGAAAACAATAACTGAAGAACTTGTAAACAACTTTTTTCGAACACTAGAATTTGCCCTGATCTACGACTCTCTTTTTATAAATATTTAAATGTAAATATTTAAATAATACTTTACTTATTTCTTAAATTGTAATAAATATAGTTTTCCCTCCTGTTTTCGTCGTATATTTTAAAAGTGTTATAAACAACGACGCCTTAACTTTGAACCTTCAACCCCGCCGACCAAGAATAGAGGTGAGTGACTACCTCTATAGAATTTAGATCGTCGTCACAACACAGAGTGGCGGTGAAATCGCAATATTTTTGGCATCCCAGCCGGGACTGTTGAAGGTAAATTCCTGAAAAAAGAATCATTTTAAGCTGACCATTTTGGAACTCGCTTGCTAACCCTACTTGCCGCTTTGTTTACAAGATGGCGGAAGAAATAATTCTACGTTTAAAAAAGAAGCGTGCTGTTAACAGATCATATTTAACGAAAACATGCAATAAGATTGAAAGTGGACTTGACACGCTAATGAGAATTGAACTTGAAGAATTATTAGAACAATTGAATGAATCATTTAACGAACTTAAATTAGTGGATCACGAAATAGAAACGCTTCTTGAAACTGACGATTTAGAGAAGGAATTACAGGGCGTAGAGGAATATCGAGAGAAATATATTACTTGGAGATTTAGGGCAAATAAAAAGATTCGCCAATCAGATTTTCATGGCGAAAATATACCGAATTCGAACTCACGAATAGATGAAAATGAAATGAGACATTATGTACCTTCCTGCACGACTGTGAAACTTCCGAAATTGATGATATCGAAATTTTATGGAAACTTTAGTGAATGGCTGACGTTCTGGAATTCTTTTGATGCAGCTATACACCAGAACAACTCACTGAACCCGATCGATAAATTTAACTATCTGAAGTCACATCTCGGCGGAACTGCACTAAACACAGTCGAAGGTTTCGCTTTATCTGCGGACAATTATGAGAAAGCTATAAAATTGCTTAAAGACAGATTTGGGCGAGAAGACATTTTGATTAGCCGACATATGAACAATTTGTTGTCAATGAGACCACTCAAAACATCAAGCGATGTAAGAACCTTCCGCGAACTTTTTGACAACCTTTCTGTTCAAATAAGAAGTCTCGAGTCACTAAACGTGTCCATTGATGTTTACGGACAACTGTTGTGCCCGATAATAATAAAGCTTCTACCTGCAGACCTTAATTTGGAATTGAACAAAGAACTCCCGACAGGTTATGTAATTAATGACTTGATTACCTTTCTGGAAAGACAATTAACTGCACGGGAGAAGAGTTTTAGAAACGAAATCGGTACCGGGAATGAATCAACTTCTAAACCTAATTTAGTAAACAAACATCCAAAGACAAGATTCTACAATGAAAAACCAATTGCGACAGCTTCAGAACTTTTGAATTCAGTTCACAAATCGAATGAATGTGTATTTTGTGGTAAAGACAACCATGGAAGCCCTAAGTGTGACTTTGCAGCTAATATGAGTTTAAACGAAAAGAGATCACTCATGAAGAAAAAGGGCGTTTGTTTTAAATGTCTTCGGCCTTCCCATTTAAGTAAATTTTGCAGAAATGTAGTCCGGTGTTCGATCTGCAACATGTCTTCCCACCTGGATGTCATGTGCACAAAACAGATTTTAGATCGAGGTGGATCTTCCAAGTCTCCAACGGTGCAAGATGAAACTCTCGCCAACTTATCAACCTCCCCAGACGTCTTGTTACCTACTTTGAGAGTGACCCTCAAAGGGAACAGAACGGAGAAGACGGCACGGGCTATAATAGACACCGGATCCCAAAGATCGTATATTTTACATAGCACAGCAATGGAAATGGAATACGAACAATCAAGGAGAGAGTTCTTCCGGCATTCCTTGTTTGGAGGATCGAGTACCGACGTAGTTGAACATGAGGTCTATACCATTCATTTATCTGACATCAATAATTCCTATCGCTGTGAGTTTGAAGCACTAGGTCAACCCCTTATCTGTGGAAGCATACCTCCGGTGTGTCCAAGATCATTTTTAGAAGGGAGTGAAGAACTCGACGTGTCTGATTTGATGAGAGACCGTATAGAAGTCCTTATAGGGGCGGACGTCGCCGGGAGATTGCTAACCGATGCTCAGAGAAGAATCTCATCTGGACTGGTGGCAATCCGTACCAAACTAGGATGGACTGTGATGGGAAAGATTCCTCCAACGGAGGTGAGAGATGACATCAGCTCCCTTTGCGTGACCACACTTCTATCTTTGGATCTAGAAAACTTGTGGAAATTAGATGCAATTGGAGTCTCTGACGCGGAGGTTGAGAAGAAGACTCAGTCCTTACAAGCTGAAATGGAGGAACATTTCGCCCACACCACGACGCGAGATATCGAGGGGCGCTATGAGGTAGCTCTACCCTGGGTGCAAGACAAGGAAAGGATTCCTTCGAATAAAGACCTAGCCGAAAACCAACTAAGTTCTGTAAGAAGAAAACTTGAAGAAGTTGGAGACATGAAAGAGTATGGACAAATCTTTGAAGAATGGATGAAACAGGGGATAATCGAGTATGCCAGAGAGGATAAACTAGATGGTGTACACTACCTGCCACATCGACCAGTGTATAAAAGGAACAGTCAAACTTCTAGAATACGGCCAGTATTCAATGCGTCGGCCCGGAAGAGAGGTAAACTTTCCCTGAATGACTGTCTGGATAAGGGACCCAATTTGATAGAAATTATACCAAGACTTTTAAATAAATTCCGGAAATATGAAGTAGGTGTCTCTTCCGATATTGAGAAAGCATTTTTACAAATTGGAATAAAGGAAGAAGACCGAGATGCTGCAGTTTTCGAAATAGCAGGAGTTGATCTAACTGGGCATCTTATCTTAAAGAATAAGAAGAAAGCATGGATTGTCATCTTCACATGCGCAGTGTATGGAGGAGTTCATCTGGAACTTGTGACATCTTTGTCTATGGAAGCCTTCCTCCAAGCTTTCCGCCGATTTATTGCTCGAAGAGGCCGCCCATTCATTGTGCATTCGGATAACGAGACTAATTTCCGAGGCATGACTAATACGTTAAAGAAGATTGATTTTTCGAGATTAAAATGTGATCCCACATTGAAAAACATCACCTGGAAATTCATACCGCCTGGTGCTCCTTGGTGGGGTGGATGGTGGGAGCGTTTGATTGGAATGATGAAACAATTGCTCTTTAGGATTCTCGGTCAAACCTCCTTGGGATATGAAGAACTTTCCACGGTGATGTGTGACGTCGAAAGCTTGATGAACACACGCCCACTGACCTACCTAACTGAAGAAAGTGAGGATCTCGCTCCATTGACACCTTCGTTGTTCTTACATGAGGTCAGAGAGGTTGGCGTTCCAGACCTGGACTTGATTGATAACCAGACCCTCTCCCGCAAATATCAATATATCAAACGTGTACGAGAAGATCTTAGAGAACGATTTCGTATCGAATATTTTGGATTCCTGAGACAAGAAACGAGACGCCTGAAGACTACCATACCATTCAAGGTGGGAGACATGGTACTCATTGGACAAGAGAGTTTTAAAGAGACTACACTGGCCGTTAGCCAGAATAATCCAACTCTATCCAGGAAAAGACGGACTTGTGAGGGTTGCGAAAGTGAAAACTTCATCAGGTGATAAAATACGACCTATTCAAAAACTCTACAATTTAGAGATAACGCCCGAGATAAGATGTCGAGACCCTCTAACGGAGCGATCTCCCACACAAGAAGTTCGATTGACAACTGAAGAGGACCCTTTGACTTCACAACAAGAGCAACATCACATTGATACCCCCAACCGATTGGATCTACTGAACTTTTCCTTCCCATGTTTGAGTCGTCGAGACGCCAACTCAAAGGTGGGAGAAATGTTGGAAAAGAAGACGTCCGAAGCAGCCAATGGGAAGCCGGCGGAAGCGGCCACGGGGATGCAGCGGTAAAATGAGGAAATAACTGAAGAACTTGTAAACAACTTTTTCGAACACTAGAATTTGCCCTGATCTACGACTCTCTTTTTATAAATATTTAAATGTAAATATTTAAATAATACTTTACTTATTTCTTAAATTGTAATAAATATAGTTTTCCCTCCTGTTTTCGTCGTATATTTTAAAAGTGTTATAAACAACGACGCCTTAACTTTGAACCTTCAACCCCGCCGACCAAGAATAGAGGTGAGTGACTACCTCTATAGAATTTAGATCGTCGTCACAACACAGAGTGGCGGTGAAATCGCAATAGTAGCTGACCCATATAACATTCTACACAATAACAAATCCAGGCAGGGTTCAAGGTAAATGTCGCCTATATCTGTAATTACACTAGAGTCCCACTAGAGAGTACAGTAGCTGACCCATATAACATCCTACACAATAACAAGTCCAGGCAGGGTTCAAGGTAAATGTCGCCTATATCTGTAATTCCACTAGAGTCCCACTAGAGAGTACAGTAGCTGACCCATATAACATTCTACACAATAACAAGTCCAGGCAGGTTTCAAGGTAAATGTCGCCTATATCTGTAATTACACTAGAGTCCTACTAGAGAGTACAGTAGCTGACCCATATAACATTCTACACAATAACAAGTCCAGGCAGGGTTCAAGGTAAATGTCGCCTATATCTGTAATTCCACTACAGTCCCACTAGAGAGTACAGTAGCTGACCCATATAACATTCTACACAATAACAAGTCCAGGCAGGGTTCAAGGTAAATGTCGCCTATATCTGTAATTCCACTAGAGTCCCACTAGAGAGTACAGTAGCTGATCCATATAACATTTTACACAATAACAAGTCCAGGCAGGGTTCAAGGTAAATGTCGCCTATATCTGTAATTCCACTAGAGTCCCACTAGAGAGTACAGTAGCTGACGCATATAACATTCTACACAATAACAAGTCCAGGCAGGGTTCAAGGTAAATGTCGCCTATATCTGTAATTCCACTAAAGTCCCACTAGAGAGTACAGTAGCTGACGCATATAACATTCTACACAATAACAAGTCCAGGCAGGGTTCAAGGTAAATGTCGCCTATATCTGTAATTCCACTAGAGTCCCACTAGAGAGTACAGTAGCTGACCCATATAACATCCTACACAATAACAAGTCCAGGCAGGGTTCAAGGTAAATGTCGCCTATATCTGTAATTACACTAGAATCCCAATAGAGAGTACAGTAGCTGACCCATATAACATCCTATACAATAACAAGTCCAGGCAGGGTTCAAGGTAAATGTCGCCTATATCTGTAATTCCACTAGAGTCCCACTAGAGAGTACAGTAGCTGACCCATATAACATCCTACACAATAACAAGTCCAGGCAGGTTTCAAGGTAAATGTCGCCTATATCTGTAATTCCACTAGAGTCCCACTAGAGAGTACAGTAGCTGACCCATATAACATTCTACACAATAACAAGTCCAGGCAGGGTTCAAGGTAAATGTCGCCTATATCTGTAATTCCACTAGAGTCCCACTAGAGAGTACAGTAGCTGACCCATATAACATTCTACACAATAACAAGTCCAGGCAGGGTTCAAGGTAAATGTCGCCTATATCTGTAATTACACTAGAGTCCTACTAGAGAGTACAGTAGCTGACCCATATAACATCCTACACAATAACAAGTCCAGGCAGGGTTCAAGGTAAATGTCGCCTATATCTGTAATTCCACTAGAGTCCCACTAGAGAGCACAGTAGCTGACCCATATAACATCCTACACAATAACAAGTCCAGGCAGGGTTCAAGGTAAATGTCGCCTATATCTGTAATTACACTAGAGTCCCACTAGAGAGTACAGTAGCTGACCCATATAACATCCTACACAATAACAAGTCCAGGCAGGGTTCAAGGTAAATGTCGCCTATATCTGTAATTACACTAGAGTCCTACTAGAGAATACAGTAGCTGACCCATATAACATCCTACACAATAACAAGTCCAGGCAGTGTTCAAGGTAAATGTCGCCTATATCTGTAATTACACTAGAGTCCCACTAGAGAGTACAGTAGCTGACCCATATAACATCCTACACAATAAAAAGTCCAGGCAGGTTTCAAGGTAAATGTCGCCTATATCTGTAATTCCACTAGAGTCCCACTAGAGAGCACAGTAGCTGACCCATATAACATCCTACACAATAACAAGTCCAGGCAGGGTTCAAGGTAAATATCGCCTATATCTGTAATTACACTAGAGTCCCACTAGAGAGTACAGTAGCTGACCCATATAACATCCTACACAATAACAAGTCCAGGCAGGTTTCAAGGTAAATGTCGCCTATATATGTAATTACACTAGAGTCCTACTAGAGAGTACAGTAGCTGACCCATATAACATCCTACACAATAACAAGTCCAGGCAGGGTTCAAGGTAAATGTCGCCTATATCTGTAATTACACTAGAGTCCCACTAGAGAGTACAGTAGCTGACCCATATAACATCCTACACAATAACAAGTCCAGGCAGGGTTCAAGGTAAATGTCGCCTATATCTGTAATTACACAAGAGTCCTACTAGAGAGTACAGTAGCTGACCCATATAACATCCTACACAATAACAAGTCCAGGCAGGGTTCAAGGTAAATGTCGCCTATATCTGTAATTACACTAGAGTCCCACTAGAGAGTACAGTAGCTGACCCATATAACATTCTACACAATAACAAGTCCAGGCAGGTTTCAAGGTAAATGTCGCCTATATCTGTAATTCCACTAGAGTCCCACTAGAGAGTACAGTAGCTGACCCATATAACATTCTACACAATAACAAGTCCAGGCAGGGTTCAAGGTAAATGTCGCCTATATCTGTAATTCCACTAGAGTCCCACTAGAGAGTACAGTAGCTGACCCATATAACATCCTACACAATAACAAGTCCAGGCAGGTTTCAGGTAAATGTCGCCTCTATCTGTAATTACACTAGAGTCCCACTAGAGAGTACAGTAGCTGACCCATATAACATTCTACACAATAACAAGTCCAGGCAGGTTTCAAGGTAAATGTCGCCTATATCTGTAATTCCACTAAAGTCCCACTAGAGAGTACAGTAGCTGACCCATATAACATCCTACACAATAACAAGTCCAGGCAGGTTTTAGGGTAAATGTCGCCTATATCTGTAATTACACTAGAGTCCCACTAAAGAGTACAGTAGCTGACCCATATAACATCCTACACAATAACAAGTCCAGGCAGGGTTCAAGGTAAATGTCGCCTATATCTGTAATTCCACTAGAGTCCCACTAGAGAGTACAGTAGCTGACCCATATAACATCCTATACAATAACAAGTCCAGGCAGGGTTCAAGGTAAATGTCGCCTATATCTGTAATTCCACTAGAGTCCCACTAGAGAGTACAGTAGCTGACCCATATAACATTCTACACAATAACAAGTCCAGGCAGGTTTCAAGGTAAATGTCGCCTATATCTGTAATTCCACTAAAGTCCCACTAGAGAGTACAGTAGCTGACCCATATAACATTCTACACAATAACAAGTCCAGGCAGGTTTCAAGGTAAATGTCGCCTATATCTGTAATTCCACTAAAGTCCCACTAGAGAGTACAGTAGCTGACCCATATAACATCCTACACAATAACAAGTCCAGGCAGGTTTTAAGGTAAATGTCGCCTATATCTGTAATTACACTAGAGTCCCACTAGAGAGTACAGTAGCTGACCCATATAACATTCTACACAATAACAAGTCCAGCCAGGTTACAAGGTAAATGTCGCCTATATCTGTAATTCCACTAGAGTCCTACTAGAGAGTACAGTAGCTGACCCATATAACATTCTACACAATAACATGTCCAGGCAGGTTTCAAGGTAAATGTCGCCTATATCTGTAATTACACTAGAGTCCCACTAGAGAGTACAGTAGCTGACCCATATAACATTCTACACAATAACAAGTCCAGGCAGGCTTCAAGGTAAATGTCGCCTATATCTGTAATTACACTAGAGTCCCACTAGAGAGTACAGTAGCTGACCCATATACCATTCTACACAATAATAAGTCCAGGCAGGTTTCAAGGTAAATGTCACCTATATCTGTAATTACACTAGAGTCCCACTAGAGAGTACAGTAGCTGACCCATATAACATTCTACACAATAAAAAATCTAGGCAGGCTTCAAAGTAAATGTCGCCTATATCTGTAATTACATTAGAGTCCCACTAGACAGTACAGTAGCTGACCCATAAAACATTCTACACAATAACAAGTCCAGGTAGGTTTCAAGGTAAATGTCGCCATTATCTGTAATTACACTAGAGTCCCACTAGATAGTACAGTAGCTGACCCATATAACATTCTACACAATAAAAGGTCCAGGTAGGTTTCAAGGTAAATGTCGCCTATATCTGTAATTACACTAAAGTCCCACTAGAGAGTACAGTAGCTGACCCATATAACATTCTACACAATAACAAGTAAAGGCAGGTTTCAAGGTAAATGTCGCCTATACCTGTAATTACACTAGAGTCCCACTAGATAGTACAGGAGCTGACCCATATAACATTCTACACAATAACAAGTCCAGGCAGGTTTCAAGGTAAATGTCGCCTATATCTGTAATTACACTAGAGTCCCACTAGAGAGTACAGTAGCTGACCCATATAACATTCTACACAATAAAAAATCTAGGCAGGCTTCAAAGTAAATGTCGCCTATATCTGTAATTACATTAGAGTCCCACTAGACAGTACAGTAGCTGACCCATAAAACATTCTACACAATAACAAGTCCAGGTAGGTTTCAAGGTAAATGTCGCCATTATCTGTAATTACACTAGAGTCCCACTAGATAGTACAGTAGCTGACCCATATAACATTCTACACAATAAAAGGTCCAGGTAGGTTTCAAGGTAAATGTCGCCTATATCTGTAATTACACTAAAGTCCCACTAGAGAGTACAATAGCTGACCCATATAACATTCTACACAATAACAAGTAAAGGCAGGTTTCAAGGTAAATGTCGCCTATACCTGTAATTACACTAGAGTCCCACTAGATAGTACAGGAGCTGACCCATATAACATTCTACACAATAACAAGTCCAGGCAGGTTTCAAGGTAAATGTCGCCTATATCTGTAATTACACTAGAGTCCCACTAGATAGTACAGGAGCTGACCCATATAACATTCTTCACAATAACAAGTAAAGGCAGGTTTCAAGGTAAATGTCACCTATATCTGTAATTACACTAGAGTCCCATAGAGAGTACAGTAGCTGACCCATATAACATTCTACACAATAATAAGTCCAGGCAGGTTTCAAGGTAAATGTCACCTATATCTGTAATTACACTAGAGTCCCACTAGAGAGTACAGTAGCTGACCCATATAACATTCTACACAATAACAAATCCAGGCAGGCTTCAAAGTAAATGTCGCCTATATCTGTAATTACATTAGAGTCCCACTAGACAGTACAGTAGCTGACCCATATAACATCCTACACAATAACAAGTAAAGGCAGGTTTCAAGGTAAATGTCGCCTATATCTGTAATTGCACTAGAGTCCCACTAGAGAGTACAGTAGCTGACCCATATAACATTCTACACAATAACAAGTAAAGGCAGGTTTCAAGGTAAATGTCGCCTATATCTGTAATTCCACTAGAGTCCTACTAGAGAGTACAGTAGCTGACCCATATAACATTCTACACAATAACAAGTCCAGGCAGGTTTCAAGGTAAATGTCGCCTATATCTGTAATTCCACTAGAGTCCCACTAGACAGTACAGTAGCTGACCCATATAACATTCTACACAATAACAAGTAAAGGCAGGTTTCAAGGTAAATGTCGCCTATATCTGTAATTGCACTAGAGTCCCACTAGACAGTACAGTAGCTGACCCATATAACATTCTACACAATAACAAGTAAAGGCAGGTTTCAAGGTAAATGTCGCCTATATCTGTAATTGCACTAGAGTCCCACTAGACAGTACAGTAGCTGACCCATATAACATTCTACACAATAACAAGTAAAGGCAGGTTTCAAGGTAAATGTCGCCTATATCTGTAATTGCACTAGAGTCCCACTAGACAGTACAGTAGCTGACCCATATAACATTCTACACAATAACAAGTCCAGGCAGGTTTCAAGGTAAATGTCGCCTATATCTGTAATTCCACTAGAGTCCCACTAGACAGTACAGTAGCTGACCCATATAACATTCTACACAATAACAAGTAAAGGCAGGTTTCAAGGTAAATGTCGCCTATATCTGTAATTGCACTAGAGTCCCACTAGACAGTACAGTAGCTGACCCATATAACATTCTACACAATAACAAGTAAAGGCAGGTTTCAAGGTAAATGTCGCCTATATCTGTAATTGCACTAGAGTCCCACTAGAGAGTACAGTAGCTGACCCATATAACATTCTACACAATAACAAGTAAAGGCAGGTTTCAAGGTAAATGTCGCCTATATCTGTAATTCCACTAGAGTCCTACTAGAGAGTACAGTAGCTGACCCATATAACATTCTACACAATAACAAGTCCAGGCAGGTTTCAAGGTAAATGTCGCCTATATCTGTAATTACACTAGAGTCCCACTAGAAAGTACAGTAGCTGACCCATATAACATTCTACACAATAACAAGTCCAGGCAGGTTTCAAGGTAAATGTCGCCTATACCTGTAATTACACTAGAGTCCCACTAGAAAGTACAGTAGCTGACCCATATAACATTCTACACAATAACAAGTCCAGGCAGGTTTCAATGTAAATGTCGCCTATATCTGTAATTACATTAGAGTCCCACTAGAGAGTACAGTAGCTGACCCATATAACATTCTACACAATAACAAGAACAGGCAGGTTTCAAGGTAAATGTCGCCTATATCTGTAATTACACTAGAGTCCTACTAGAGAGTACAGGAGCTGACCCATATAACATTCAACACAATAACAAGTCCAGGCAGGTTTCAAGGTAAATGTCGCCTATATCTGTAATTCCACTACAGTCCCATTAGAGAGTACAGTAGCTGACCCATATAACATTCTACACAATAAAAGGTCCAGGCAGGTTTCAAGGTAAATGTCGCCTATATCTGTAATTCCACTAGAGTCCCACTAGAGAGTACAGTAGCTGACCCATATAACATTCAACACAATAACAAGTCCAGGCAGGTTTCAAGGTAAATGTCGCCTATATCTGTAATTACACTAGAGTCCTACTAGAGAGTACAGTAGCTGACCCATATAACATTCTACACAATAACAAGTCCAGGCAGGCTTCAAGGTAAATGTCGCCTATATCTGTAATTACACTAGAGTCCCACTAGAGAGTACAGTAGCTGACCCATATAACATTCTACACAATAATAAGTCCAGGCAGGTTTCAAGGTAAATGTCGCCTATATCTGTAATTACATTAGAGTCCCACTAGACAGTACAGTAGCTGACCCATAAAACATTCTACACAATAACAAGTCCAGGTAGGTTTCAAGGTAAATGTCGTCATTATCTGTAATTACACTAGAGTCCCACTAGAGAGTACAGTAGCTGACCCATATAACATTCTACACAATAACAAGTAAAGGCAGGGTTCAAGGTAAATGTCGCCTATACCTGTAATTACACTAGAGTCCCACTAGAGAGTACAGGAGCTGACCCATATAACATTCAACACAATAACAAGTCCAGGCAGGTTTCAAGGTAAATGTCGCCTATATCTGTAATTACACTAGAGTCCCACTAGAGAGTACAGTAGCTGACCCATATAACATTCTACACAATAATAAGTCCAGGCAGGTTTCAAGGTAAATGTCGCCTATATCTGTAATTACATTAGAGTCCCACTAGACAGTACAGTAGCTGACCCATTAAACATTCTACACAATAACAAGTCCAGGTAGGTTTCAAGGTAAATGTCGCCATTATCTGTAATTACACTAGAGTCCCACTAGAGAGTACAGTAGCTGACCCATATAACATTCTACACAATAACAAGTAAAGGCAGGGTTTAAGGTAAATGTCGCCTATACCTGTAATTACACTAGAGTCCCACTAGAGAGTACAGGAGCTGACCCATATAACATTCAACACAATAACAATTCCAGGCAGGTTTCAAGGTAAATGTCGCCTATATCTGTAATTCCACTAGAGTCCCACTAGAGAGTACAGTAGCTGACCCATATAACATTCTACACAATAAAAGGTCCAGGCAGGTTTCAAGGTAAATGTCGCCTATATCTGTAATTCCACTAGAGTCCCACTAGAGAGTACAGTAGCTGACCCATATAACATTCTACACAATAACAAGTCCAGGCAGGTTTCAAGGTAAATGTCGCCTATATCTGTAATTACACTAGAGTCCCACTAGAGAGTACAGTAGCTGACCCATATAACATTCTACACAATAACAAGTCCAGGCAGGTTTCAAGGTAAATGTCGCCTATATCTGTAATTACACTAGAGTCCCACTAGAAAGTACAGTAGCTGACCCATATAACATTCTACACAATAACAAGTAAAGGCAGGTTTCAAGGTAAATGTCGCCTATATCTGTAATTCCACTAGAGTCCTACTAGATAGTACAGGAGCTGACCCATATAACATTCTACACAATAACAAGTCCAGGCAGGTTTCAAGGTAAATGTCGCCTATATCTGTAATTCCACTAGAGTCCTACTAGAGAGTACAGTAGCTGACCCATATAACATTCTACACAATAACAAGCACAGGCAGGTTTCAAGGTAAATGTCGCCTATACCTGTAATTACACTAGAGTCCCACTAGAGAGTACAGTAGCTGACCCATATAACATTCTACACAATAACAAGCACAGGCAGGTTTCAAGGTAAATGTCGCCTATATCTGTAATTACATTAGAGTCCCACTAGAGAGTACAGTAGCTGACCCATATAACATTCTACACAATAACAAGCACAGGCAGGTTTCAAGGTAAATGTCGCCTATATCTGTAATTACATAAGAGTCCTACTAGATAGTACAGTAGCTGACCCATATAACATTCTACACAATAACAAGTCCAGGCAGGTTTCAAGGTAAATGTCGCCTATATCTGTAATTTCACTACAGTCCCACTAGAGAGTACAGTAGCTGACCCATATAACATTCTTCACAATAACAACCCCAGGCAGGTTTCAAGGTAAATGTCGCCTATATCTGTAATTCCACTAGAGTCCTACTAGAGAGTACAGTACCTGATCCATATAACATTCAACACAATAACAAGTCCAGGCAGGTTTCAAGGTAAATGTCGCCTATATCTGTAATTCCACTAGAGTCCCACTAGAGAGTACAGTAGCTGACCCATATAACATTCTACACAATAACAAGTCCAGGCAGGTGTCAAGGTAAATGTCGCCTATATCTTTAATTCCACAAAAGTCCCACTAGAGAGTACAGTAGCTGACCCATATAACATTCTACACAATAACAAGTAAAGGCAGGTTTCAAGGTAAATGTCGCCTATATCTATAATTCCACTAGAGTCCCACTAGAGAGTACAGTAGATGGCCCATATAACATTCTACACAAAAACAAGTCTAGGTAGGTGTCAATGTAAATGTCGCCTATATCTTGTAATTCCACTAGAGTCCCACTAGAGAGTACAGTAGCTGACCCATATAACATTCTACACAATAACAAGTCTAGGTAGGTGTCAAGGTAAATGTCGCCTATATCTGTAATTAAATTAGAGTCCCACTAGAGAGTACAGTAGCTGACCCATATAACATTCTACACAATAACAAGTCCAGGCAGGTGTCAAGGTAAATGTCGCCTATATCTGTAATTAAATTAGAGTCCCACTAGAGAGTACAGTAGCTGACCCATATAACATTCTACACAATAACAAGTCCAGGCAGGTTTCAAGGTAAATGTCGCCTATATCTGTAATTCCACTACAGTCCCATTAGAGAGTACAGTAGCTGACCCATATAACATTCTACACAATAACAAGTAAAGGCAGGTTTCAAGGTAAATGTCGCCTATACCTGTAATTACACTAGAGTCCCACTAGATAGTACAGGAGCTGACCCATATAACATTCTACACAATAACAAGTCCAGGCAGGTTTCAAGGTAAATGTCGCCTATATCTGTAATTCCACTAGAGTCCCACTAGAGAGTACAGTAGCTGACCCATATAACATTCTACACAATAACAAGTAAAGGCAGGTTTCAAGGTAAATGTCGCCTATACCTGTAATTACACTAGAGTCCCACTAGATAGTACAGGAGCTGACCCATATAACATTCTACACAATAACAAGTCCAGGCAGGTTTCAAGTTAAATGTCGCCTATATCTGTAATTCCACTAGAGTCCTACTAGAGAGTACAGGAGCTGACCCATATAACATTCTACACAATAACAAGTCCAGGCAGGTTTCAAGGTAAATGTCGCCTATATCTGTAATCCCACTACAGTCCTACTAGAGAGTACAGTAGCTGACCCATATAACATTCTACACAATAACAAGTCCAGGCAGGTTTCAAGGTAAATGTCGCCTATATCTGTAATTCCACTAGAGTCCCACTAGAGAGTACAGTAGCTGACCCATATAACAATCTACACAATAACAAGTCCAGGCAGGTTTCAAGTTAAATGTCGCCTATATCTGTAATTCCACTACAGTCCCATTAGAGAGTACAGTAGCTGACCCATATAACATTCTACACAATAAAAGGTCCAGGCAGGTTTCAAGGTAAATGTCGCCTATATCTGTAATTCCACTAGAGTCCCACTAGAGAGTACAGTAGCTGACCCATATAACATTCAACACAATAACAAGTCCAGGCAGGTTTCAAGGTAAATGTCGCCTATATCTGTAATTACACTAGAGTCCTACTAGAGAGTACAGTAGCTGACCCATATAACATTCTACACAATAACAAGTCCAGGCAGGTTTCAAGGTAAATGTCGCCTATATCTGTAATTCCACTAGAGTCCTACTAGAGAGTACAGTACCTGATCCATATAACATTCTACACAATAACATGTCCATGCAGGCTTCAAGGTAAATGTCGCCTATATCTGTAATTACACTAGAGTCCCACTAGAGAGTACAGTAGCTGACCCATATAACATTCTACACAATAACAAGTCCAGGCAGGCTTCAAGGTAAATGTCGCCTATATCTGTAATTACACTAGAGTCCCACTAGAGAGTACAGTAGCTGACCCATATAACATTCTACACAATAATAAGTCCAGGCAGGTTTCAAGGTAAATGTCGCCTATATCTGTAATTACATTAGAGTCCCACTAGACAGTACAGTAGCTGACCCATAAAACATTCTACACAATAACAAGTCCAGGTAGGTTTCAAGGTAAATGTCGCCATTATCTGTAATTACACTAGAGTCCCACTAGAGAGTACAGTAGCTGACCCATATAACATTCTACACAATAACAAGTAAAGGCAGGGTTCAAGGTAAATGTCGCCTATACCTGTAATTGCACTAGAGTCCCACTAGAGAGTACAGGAGCTGACCCATATAACATTCAACACAATAACAAGTCCAGGCAGGTTTCAAGGTAAATGTCGCCTATATCTGTAATTCCACTAGAGTCCCACTAGAGAGTACAGTAGCTGACCCATATAACATTCTACACAATAAAAGGTCCAGGCAGGTTTCAAGGTAAATGTCGCCTATATCTGTAATTCCACTAGAGTCCCACTAGAGAGTACAGTAGCTGACCCATATAACATTCTACACAATAACAAGTCCAGGCAGGTTTCAAGGTAAATGTCGCCTATATCTGTAATTACACTAGAGTCCCACTAGAGAGTACAGTAGCTGACCCATATAACATTCTACACAATAACAAGTCCAGGCAGGTTTCAAGGTAAATGTCGCCTATATCTGTAATTACACTAGAGTCCCACTAGAAAGTACAGTAGCTGACCCATATAACATTCTACACAATAACAAGTAAAGGCAGGTTTCAAGGTAAATGTCGCCTATATCTGTAATTACATTAGAGTCCCACTAGAGAGTACAGTAGCTGACCCATATAACATTCTACACAATAACAAGCACAGGCAGGTTTCAAGGTAAATGTCGCCTATATCTGTAATTACATAAGAGTCCTACTAGAGAGTACAGTAGCTGACCCATATAACATTCTACACAATAACAAGTCCAGGCAGGCTTCAAGGTAAATGTCGCCTATATCTGTAATTACACTAGAGTCCTACTAGAGAGTACAGTAGCTGACCCATATAACATTCTTCACAATAACAACCCCAGGCAGGTTTCAAGGTAAATGTCGCCTATATCTGTAATTCCACTAGAGTCCTACTAGAGAGTACAGTACCTGATCCATATAACATTCAACACAATAACAAGTCCAGGCAGGTTTCAAGGTAAATGTCGCCTATATCTGTAATTCCACTAGAGTCCCACTAGAGAGTACATTAGCTGACCCATATAACATTCTACACAATAACAAGTCCAGGCAGGTGTCAAGGTAAATGTCGCCTATATCTTTAATTCCACTAAAGTCCCACTAGAGAGTACAGTAGCTGACCCATATAACATTCTACACAATAACAAGTAAAGGCAGGTTTCAAGGTAAATGTCGCCTATATCTATAATTCCACTAGAGTCCCACTAGAGAGTACAGTAGATGGCCCATATAACATTCTACACAATAACAAGTCTAGGTAGGTGTCAAGGTAAATGTCGCCTATATCTGTAATTAAATTAGAGTCCCACTAGAGAGTACAGTAGCTGACCCATATAACATTCTACACAATAACAAGTCCAGGCAGGTGTCAAGGTAAATGTCGCCTATATCTGTAATTAAATTAGAGTCCCACTAGAGAGTACAGTAGCTGACCCATATAACATTCTACACAATAACAAGTCCAGGCAGGTTTCAAGGTAAATGTCGCCTATATCTGTAATTCCACTACAGTCCCATTAGAGAGTACAGTAGCTGACCCATATAACATTCTACACAATAACAAGTAAAGGCAGGTTTCAAGGTAAATGTCGCCTATACCTGTAATTACACTAGAGTCCCACTAGATAGTACAGGAGCTGACCCATATAACATTCTACACAATAACAAGTCCAGGCAGGTTTCAAGGTAAATGTCGCCTATATCTGTAATTACATAAGAGTCCTACTAGAGAGTACAGTAGCTGACCCATATAACATTCTACACAATAACAAGTAAAGGCAGGTTTCAAGGTAAATGTCGCCTATACCTGTAATTACACTAGAGTCCCACTAGATAGTACAGGAGCTGACCCATATAACATTCTACACAATAACAAGTCCAGGCAGGTTTCAAGTTAAATGTCGCCTATATCTGTAATTCCACTAGAGTCCTACTAGAGAGTACAGGCGCTGACCCATATAACATTCTACACAATAACAAGTCCAGGCAGGTTTCAAGGTAAATGTCGCCTATATCTGTAATCCCACTACAGTCCTACTAGAGAGTACAGTAGCTGACCCATATAACATTCTACACAATAACAAGTCCAGGCAGGTTTCAAGGTAAATGTCGCCTATATCTGTAATTCCACTAGAGTCCCACTAGAGAGTACAGTAGCTGACCCATATAACATTCTACACAATAACAAGTCCAGGCAGGTTTCAAGTTAAATGTCGCCTATATCTGTAATTCCACTACAGTCCCATTAGAGAGTACAGTAGCTGACCCATATAACATTCTACACAATAAAAGGTCCTGGCAGGTTTCAAGGTAAATGTCGCCTATATCTGTAATTACACTAGAGTCCCACTAGAGAGTACAGTAGCTGACCCATATAACATTCAACACAATAACAAGTCCAGGCAGTTTTCAAGGTAAATGTCGCCTATATCTGTAATTACATTAGAGTCCCACTAGACAGTACAGTAGCTGACCCATAAAACATTCTACACAATAACTAGTCCAGGTAGGTTTCAAGGTAAATGTCGCCTATATCTGTAATTCCACTAGAGTCCCACTAGAGAGTACAGTAGCTGACTCATATAACATTCTACACAATAACAAGTCCAGGCAGGTGTCAAGGTAAATGTCGCCTATATCTGTAATTCCACTAGAGTCCCACTAGAGAGTACAGTAGCTGACCCATATAACATTCTACACAATAACAAGTCCAGGCAGGTTTCAAGGTAAATGTCGCCTATATCTGTAATTCCACTAGAGTCCCACTAGAGAGTACAGTAGCTGACCCATATAACATTCTACACAATAACAAGTCCAGGCAGGTTTCAAGGTAAATGTCGCCTATATCTGTAATTACACAAGAGTCCTACTAGAGAGTACAGTAGCTGACCCATATAACATTCTACACAATAACAAGTCCAGGCAGGTTTCAAGGTAAATGTCGCCTATATCTGTAATTCCACTAGAGTCCTACTAGAGAGTACAGGCGCTGACCCATATAACATTCTACACAATAACAAGTCCAGGCAGGTTCAAGGTAAATGTCGCCTATATCTGTAATTCCACTAGAGTCCCACTAGAGAGTACAGTAGCTGACCCATATAACATTCTACACAATAACAAGTCCAGGCAGGTTCAAGGTAAATATCGCCTATATCTGTAATTACACTAGAGTCCCACTAGAGAGTACAGTAGCTGACCCATATAACATTCTACACAATAACAAGTCCAGGCAGGTTTCAAGTTAAATGTCGCCTATATCTGTAATCCCACTACAGTCCTACTAGAGAGTACAGTAGCTGACCCATATAACATTCTACACAATAACAAGTAAAGGCAGGTTTCAAGGTAAATGTCGCCTATATCTGTAATTCCACTAGAGTCCCACTAGAGAGTACAGTAGCTGACCCATATAACATTCTACACAATAACAAGTCCAGGCAGGTTTCAAGGTAAATGTCGCCTATATCTGTAATTCCACTAGAGTCCCACTAGAGAGTACAGTAGCTGACCCATATAACATTCTACACAATAACAAGTCCATGCTGGTTTCAAGATGAATGTCGCCTTAATCTTTAATTCCACTAGAGTCCCACTAGAGAGTACAGTAGCTGATCCATATAACATTCTACAAAATAACAAGTCCAGGCAGGTTTCAAGGTAAATGTCGCCTTTATCTGTAACTAGCCGAATGACCCGGGCAACGCCAGGGTTTTACCCGATTAAATGTTTTTATTCAAATGCTATTCGTTACAATTATAAATTGGAGCCGTGGATGTCACTCTTGTGAAACGTTTGCTCCAATCTTTACATGTACATTAGGTCAGCTGGTATTACCCCCCATTTCCATCGCTAGAGCTGCGAGCGAAAGAGCAAATTTGCAAATAACACGACGGATATTCGGGGTAGAAACCTGAAATTTTCACTAAGAGTTTTTCCAGATTCTACTTTATTTACTGTTAAAATATCAGTCAGATTAATTACGTATTGTGGACGTGTATAGTTGACAAACATACATACATACGCTGAATTTCATATATATAGGGATAATAATATAAATGAGTTTTAAAAATTGTAAAAAAGAAAAAAAAATGCATCGGCCGGGAATCGAACCCAGGCCGCCCGCGTGGTAGTCGAGCATTCTACCACTGAACCACCGATGCTTATAAGAAATGGCCCTATTTGGGTATCATTTCATTCACAAAAGCAAATGATGACGGAATTGTTGATGACTCTGATACTTGTTTTTATAAATATGTTAGCATAATGTATCAGTCAGTATTCCCATGGTCTACAGCCTAGAGGTGTGAATTGAATTTTTGAAAATATACATAATTATAAAGATAGAAGCTTCTATAAAAATAACTAAAATAAGCCGAAATAGCTCAGTTAGGATAGCGTTAGACTGAATATCTAAAGGTCCCTGGTTCGATCCCGGGTTTTGGCATTTTTTTTAATTTTTAAATTTTTACTTACCGTAACTTGACACGTGACTTAACGTGACAGAATTGTGCATGACGCTGATAACTGTATTAAACTAGCCGAATGACCCGGGCAACGCCCGTGGTTTACCCGATTAAATGCTTTTATTCAAATACTATTTGTTACAATTATAAATTGGCGCCGTGGATGTCATTCTTGTATAATATACTAGCGGACGTACCCGGCTTCGCCCGGATTTTACCCGAGTAAAGGTTTGTCTAACGAATCTCTCAATAAAGTGAACATTTTTCCCGGTCCCTTTAAAAATACTCGATAAGTTGAATAAAATCAATATTAATTGGTTCCCTCGGTAATTGGAAGTTAAAGGAATAGTATCTTGCCTTGGAATTGTATCATTATTCTTGTCTCAAATAAATTGCCGTGTCATCCTGAATTTTGTCTTTCCTAATTTTCTACATTACAAAATCATCGTATCATCATGATAATATTTAGAGCAGATTGTTGAATTATAACAGATAAATTAGAATATTTATCTTGATTATTTTTAGGCGAAAAGTTATTTCAAAAATTTTATTTGCTGGAAACCTTCCCAGTACTATACTAAATAACTTCCCAAAGTTTCATGGGGCTCCAATGAGTGGTTTGGTCAGGCATAAAGGACAGACAGACACACACACACACATACATTCATTTTAATATATATAGATAAATGAGTTTTAAAAATTGTAAAAAAAAAAAAAAATGCATCGGCCGGGAATCGAACCCGGGCCACCCGCGTGGCAGGCGAGCATTCTACCACTGAACCACCGATGGTTATGAGAAATGGCCATATTTGGGTAATTATTCCATTCAAAAAAGCAAACGGTGACAGAATTGTTTAAGAAAGGGCAATGCCCGGGTTTTACCCGATTAAATGCTTTTATTAAAATACTATTCGTTACAATTATAAATTGGCGCCGTGGATGTCATTCTTGTGAAACGTCCCGCTCCAAACTTTGTGTCTGAGAAGCGATATTTTTATAAGGGATGATCTGGCTTTGCGTCTTCTGCTCGAATGAATGTTTTTCTGTTAGAATTTTGTTCCTGCATACTAAAAATGAACTGGCTTCACCCGTGGTCTCTGCTTTTTGGAATTTTTCCGGATATAATTTTGTATCTGATAATCAAATATGATACAGCCATATTGTCATCATCATTTTCTGAATAAAAACAACTACTTTTTTCCCAGAACCTGTCAATTTATTTTTCTTGACTAAAAATCCGAAAAATATCTTTTCCAGATTTTTCTCTATGTCCTGTTAAAACACGTTTTACATGTCCATTAGGTCAGCTGATATTACCTCCCATGGCGCTGATAACTGTATATATTAATTCCACTAGAGTCCCACTAGAGAGTACAGTAGCTGACCCATATAACATTCTACACAATAACAAGTCCAGGCAGGTTTCAAGGTAAATGTCGCCTATATCTGTAATTCCACTATAGTCTCACTAGAGAGTACAGTAGCTGACCCATATAACATTCTACACAATAACAAGTCCAGGCAGGTTTCAAGGTAAATGTCGCCTATATCTGTAATTCCACTATAGTCTCACTAGAGAGTACAGTAGCTGACCCATATAACATTCTACACAATAACAAGTCCAGGTAAGTTTCAAGGTAAATGTCACCTATATCTGTAATTACATTAGAGGTCCACTCGGGCGGTGGGCCCATTGACTTCCAATAATAATTGATCTGCTCGTATCGATGACATTTTGGCTGGATCCCCTCTGTTGTCTAGTAAGTCCTTACTTTCTTACTCAGAGTTAGAGGATTTCCCAAACCTTTGCAACAAAGGCCATCTTTAATACTATTTTCTATATTTATTTGTAGAATAGTTGTGTAGAAATTAGGGCAGATATATAAAAGAAATAAAAACTTTTATAGTACGAACTTCTCCTATTCAAAAATATTCTCCTGCCCTTTCTCTATGATAAAAATATTGGAGGGGCTTGGCTCATTATTGATGAACACTTTGTTTGTATTACTTTTGAAAAGAGAAAATTTCGCGCTCTTAAATCGTTATCTTATTTTACATTTAGAAGGCGCGTATGTTTAAAATTTGCCTAACTAGCCTTGTAAGAATTGTTTACGGAAGAGCAATTTTGATGCAAAAATGTTAGTCTACTTTTCTTGAAGTCTCTGTCCATATATATTTGCCTAAATGCTATAAGAATCAATTCTTCTGTGTCGTATATATAAGAAGAATCGTTCAATACAGTATTATAGATCTGAAAAGTATATGGTGGATTAAATTGGAGGAACTATTGTGAGGATTCACAACTGAAACACAAGAGAAAAATCATCATTGTTGCAAATCCTAACATAGATTCAGTCGCAGTTGTTGATTGGTAGTGCTTACTGTTAATCATAGTACCTGATTTGATCATACATCTAGTTTTGTTATTGAGTCCTTTTTAGGTTTCGCTCCACCAAAAGACAACTCACCACTCTGTTAAAGAATGGGGGTTGTTGTCGTGGTACTGTTTATTATGTATTTACAGAGCTAAGCATAATATCTGATGGCCCTTTTTTATCTGCCACCAGAAGACTTACCCGAAAGCTAGAGATTTAACAAATAAAAATGTTTTAAAAAAGAAACTTACCCCGGAAGATTGATATTTCCACCTTGATTTCGTACACGAGTATACTCGTATTATAAATATAATTCGTTATTCGTAATTCGTTATTCGTTATTATTTATTCGTATACTCGTATTTGAAATACAATTATTAACTCGTATTCGTTTTTTGGGAGCCATTATCTAAAAGTTACATTATCGAAATTTGCTCAAATTTAGGATGAAATTAGGATGTTCTATAATTAAATTGGTGAGATAACATTATACGATAATGATATACTTGTCTAACTAAACAATATACACAGCGCAATCTGTTTTCAGAGATGAAAATACTCAACGATATTGCTTTTTAAAATAATGATAGAATTTCTATAATAATTGAATTGTAACTATGGAAAATTTCCATCATTTACATACTGATTATGCTATGTGTTTGTTCAATTATGTTGTCTTAGCAGGCTTTTGTATTTGCTCTCTTGTCCTTTATGCGAAACATGTGCTCGAAACTGAAATACACTCATGGACATAAGGAAGGGGAAGTCTTTGTTCCCGCCGGTCGTCTGTTTATATATTTTTTTAAAGGAGACAGATTAATTTTGTTCACACTTGGTTATCTCGTGTGTCTTCTATAAATGTGACTGTGTAGCAAATATATTTCAGTGTTATTGTCTGAAAAAACCGATATACAAGCTAAAAGGTACACCTTCCTTAAGTTTAGTCCATGTGAGTGTGTGTGTGCAATTTCTATAATTACAGAATCATATTTCCATAGTTACATTAAACAATATCAACATGAGTAAACTTTCAAATACAGATACTATATAAGCAGAATCAACATACCATAATTGTAGCTTAGATCTGGTGGATTAAATTGAAGAAATCCCTACGAAAGGTTCACCACTTAGGAGCCAATCCTTCCCAATTCCTTTTATATTTAGTTCAATATAATTGTAGAAAATCATCCAATAAAAAAGCAATAACGTTGAATGTTTCCATTCTCTATCCCCTATAATTACATAGTGTTTAAATTGCCTTTTTTTTAAGTCCAACAATTATGATGATATCGAATTTTGAATGATTCAATCAAGCTAACGTCCCTATTTTGACGTGCAGGTGGACAGTCTCTGAAAGAAGAAGCGGCTGGTGTTCTACATGGAGCAGGGCATCTCAAGCTGAAGACTTCTTTCTTACGACGTGAGTAGAAATCAAATATCTTTCTTTGATCCATTACGTATAAATAAACAGGACAATCTGTATGTACCAGTCGTTTAGGTTTGTTTTCATGGCTGAGACAATTAACATAATTTATTGATTGTGGAAGATCATTGCTCGATGCAAGCATTCAAATATAATTCTACTGTCCTAAAAGCATATGTCCATAAATACCATAAATGCTTAAATACCATTTCTAAGATTCTACCATTCAATGTAGCATATAAAATCAGAATTATCCAATACAGTATAAGAGCTCTAAAGAAGCGGTCTGGTAGATTAAATTGGCCTAACCGCTGGAAGGGTTCACCACTAATGAGCAAAACTCTCTCAATATTTTCCCATCGCTGTAAGGACACTAGAAGTTTGATTTATTTGTGAAAGAAACACTCGAGTCTTAAAATGTTTTCATTTGTTATATATAGATGGCGCGTTATTGCTTTGTATTAACAATATTTTATTAACATCTTGTCAATACATCCAGAATTACACAAACTGTATTATTGATTCAAAATAAGAGTTAGATATATACCACTGCTAATGGCTGAATTGGGAAAAGTGAAACTGTAAAACTATACGAAACAGGACCAGTCTCATTGGACATTTGGAATCACAAACACAACCTGATAGCACATATAGAACTAATAACATGTGATATATAGAGATAAATTAATATGATGTATTTTCATAAACTTGTTTTAGGTTACACATTCAACTAATAAGAGAAGACGTTTAACATCATGCCTGGTGCCAGTAAAGTAGAATTTTATACAAATACTACAGGTTTCTGGAGATGTGTTTCTTTATTAAACGTAATCTTGAGTTTCAGGCATCTCTGTCCTTCTGCAGGAGTACATTGAAACATATAACGGCGTTTCCATATACTCCTGTAGAAGGACAGAGATGCCTGAAAGCTCGATATTACGTTTAATAAAGATAAAGGAACTCATCTACAGAAACAGTCATCTCCTGTAGCATTTGTTTGTTTAATATAACCAGTAGATTCAAATCAATTGATAAAGTAGAGTTGTAGACAAGTGATTTATTAAGTAAAAAGGTAGAGAAGTATTTATAAATATGTGGATGTAGATGAGAATTTGACACCTTTTTTACATGTAGCGAAATGTTGGTTGGCTCTATCATCATATGAACAACTGGCTAAAAGTGAATGGAGAAATAATTGTTCATAGAGCTTGGTTTCAACAAAGTACTAGATAAAAATGGAATTATATTTGACTTATCCTAAGTACACATGTATACAAGTACACATTGCGAGTATATTTAGCGATGGCTTTTACTGTCCAATCATGGACAAAAGTTGTATCTTTTAGCATGTATATCGGGATTCATATAATAACTCTGAAAGATATTACAGTGATCTTTTTTGAAGACACACAAGATAACCAAGTGTGAACAAAATTACCTCTGTCTTCTTCTTCTTCAAAAAATAGAAGACAGGCAATATAATCAAAGACTTTACAATTCCTTATGTTTTGTCCATGAGTGTAAATGCATCACACATCTATACATAAAAAAGCATAGTGCGTTCTCTCTCCGTCAAATTAAACGTCAAAACTAGATGTCATCTATTGACCGTCGCCGCAAACTAGCGGTCTCGGGTCGGTGACAAAGCCACAACACCAGCTTAGACGTTTAATTTGACGGGAGAGGCGCTCTATGCTTTTATTGATCAAATTCCTCCCGGCAAAATTTCCATCTATATCTATACATGTAAATTCGAAACTATTTTAGACGCGTAAGATTCTTTTCTGAAATTAAACAATTTCTACTGCCCTTACTGCAATATGGAAAAATTAATGGGAGGGCCTGGCTCATCAGTGGTGAACCCTCCCAGCGTTTTCGCCAGTTTAATCTACCACTGGGTGGGTTCACTACTGATGAGCCAGGCCCTCCCATTATTTTTTCCATATTGCAGTAAGAGAGCAGTAGAAATTGTTTAATTTCAAAAATAATCTTACGCGTCTAATATAGTTTTGAATTTTCATAACAGATGGAGCGCTAGTGCATCATAATATTCATACATGCAGAAATCAAACTTTTGCATTTATAAGTATGATAGAGCCCCGTTTGTTTAATTGCACTCAATGGTAGGGTTGGACTTTTGGAAGTATCGGAGTTCATCGAAGCATTTTTTTTTAGAAACGGGAATACCTGATTCGATTCTCGGTTTTGACTATCGAAAATAACGGTTTATTCCATTCCACCATCAATCCAATAGAATAAATGTTTACTAGGATTCATAAAGACAGAGAAAGACACATTTTCCCGTTGTTGTCATCATAACAAGGACATTAGGTGTATTACGCAAAAATGTGGAATTGACTGTTTTCATCTTTGTCACCTGACTTCATCCTTGAGCTGTCGTCTATACAGTGTGATGTGTTGACACTTGCGACATCCGGACATTTCCTACCTGCTAGCCCTGAGAGGAGGACAAAGGGTTCTTTCCCACTCTCTATCCGGGACGATACTTGCTTCTGACTGTTTATAAATCCACTCGCGCGCTTTTTTGGAACGAATTTCACTAGAAACTAATCACAGCAATGAAACTTGGAATAGCAAAATTATTCATCATTATCATAACCTCTATTATTATTATCATAAAAAATTATCCCAAGTACACGTGGTGCAGGCCATGAAAATCATTGTGGGTAGTTAGCGACTGCTTTTACTGTAAGTGCACCATATGTCTACAAATATGAAAAGCAGTTCGACTTTTGCACTTAAAAATGTGTCAGAAACCGTTTGGTTACTTGCACTCGCTGGTGGGGTTGGACCTTCGCAAGAATTGGAGGCCATTGGAGCATATTTTTAATTAGAAAAAAAGTGCCCAATGAGGGATTCGATTCCGGGTCGTAGCGGTCCAAAACTAACGGTTTACATCACCCTTCCACCGACCCCCTATTATTATCATGAAGTGATACAGAGATATACAACAAATTGGCCATTGGAAAGGAATGTTGCAAGAGAAGATATCTACCTAGATGAATTTATCCATCAAAGAACACCTATATAGAAAATTCGGAAGAAATCTTTAGAGCCTTTTTTGTAAAAAAACGAACCAATAATTACTCGCTTAATAGCATATGATTTATATATAAGAAGATTGCTTAATTCAAGTAAAGGCTTTATAAACCATTTGATAAACATTTTTCGTCCTTTGACGTTTCGACGACAGTTATGTGACCCTTTTAAAAAAAGATGGAATGTTTTTTAGTGATGTATTGAGGCGACAGTGTGTCGTCAAAAGGTCAAAAAGGACAATAAACCTTTATAAAAAGGTTTATATGTGTGAAGTCTCTTGAATTAATAAAATCTAACATACATGAATGTATTTATACCATTAATTTTTATTGGTTAATTCTAACAATATATTAAACATTTTTGATAATTTGTGTGTATAAATAAACTTTATTTTCTTGTATAATTATTTCTATAAAATGTAAATTTAACTAATTCTTACTCTTTCTCTATGTACACTCTATAACAAAAAAAAATCGACGCACCAAGAAGGAGTTGTCAGATTAGGACAAAAATTGGTGTATGTAAAGAGCATGTATAGGTGGAAAAAAACGATTAAAATTTCAGAACAATTAATTGTTTTATTTCAGAGTTTGATCGTCACAAATTGAGAATGTAATATGTCGTTGGACCCCCACTGGCCTGGATGCAGGCTGCCACCCGGCGTGTCATGGACTGATAAAGATTCCGGATGGTGTGCTGCGGGATTTTTTGCCAAATTGTCTCCAACTGTCGGGCTAAATAGTCAACATTCCGGGATGGTTGCAATCGCCTTCCCATCACGTCCCAGAAGTGCTCTATGGGCGAGAGATCAGACGACCTTGCTGGCCACGGAAGAGTTCGGCAAGATTGAAGACATTTTGAAGATTCAATCATTTGCATGTTTGGTCGAAACCTCTTTGTATACGTATTTTCATATAAATCGGACAACTGCTTCTTGGTGCGTCGATTTTTTTGTTATAGAGTATATATAAAAAGTTTAAACTTTTACACACAAATATCCACATAGGATATAGCGTGAGTTTTGCAATAAATAAATATTGTATGATTATTCTCTACAAGAGAAGTTTATATTGTTGCGCTGGTGACCTGATGTACTGGGAAGAAACATTCGAGCAGTCTTTTTAACGTTTATTCACAAACCAAAAGTTTGGAGGCAAAGCACTTTCTAACTAAAGATTATTGTCTTAAATAATCTAAAAACAAAAGTATGCAAATTTGACGATACAAAAGTATGTAAAATAATTATAGAAAACAAAATTATGTAAAAATAATTATACATGAAAGATAATAAAAATAAATAAGATGTTAAAATTGAATCCATAAGAAAAGATGTAGACAAAACAAGTAAATTAAAATGTGACATGTAAATTAAAGGCTCCAACAGCGCGCCAACAATATTAAAATCATTGATGGAAATTTTGCCGGTAGGAAATTGATCTAAAGAGACGAGGGTCGCCTCTCCCGTCAAAATAGACGTCTAAAAACAGACGCTTTTCAGTTTGCCAAAGCTGGTGTTGTGGCTTTGTCACCGACCCGAGGCTGCTAGTTGCGGCGACGGTCAATAGATGGCGTCTGTTTTTAGACGTCTATTTTGACGGGAGAGGAGACCCTTGTCTCTTTAGATTAAAATCATAATATGATAAATTTAAAATAATTAAAGAATTGCAAGTCATTAATTTCTGCCGCTTGGCGTTCATTTATTCCAATGATACCATCTAGAATCTACTTATATAATTGCCTTATTCTGTCTGTATGTCTGAAGCTCACGGATAGAATGTGCGCCCATTGGCTGCCAGCGAACACGTGGCCTCCCTGCCCTCCACTAGACAACCCTGTTATCAGCTGTGCGATACATACACCTGTCTATAGCGGCCACTCTAGACAACCCTGTTATCAGCTGTGTGATACATCTACCTGTCTATACAGACCACCCTGTCTATAGCGGCCACTCTGGACACCCCTGTTATCAGCAGTGTGCTACATCCACCTGTCTATACAGACCACTCTGTCTATAGCGGCCACTCTAGACAACCCTGTTATCAGCTGTGTGATACATCAACCTGTCTATACAGACCACCCTGTCTATAGCGGTCACTTTAGGCAACCCTGTTATCAGCTGTGTGATACATCCACCTGTCTATACAGACCACCCTGTATATAGCGGCCATTCTAGACAACCCTGTTATCAGCTGTGTGATACATACACCTGTCTATAGCGGCCACTCTAGACAACCCTGTTATCATCAGTGTGTTACATTCACCTGTCTATACAGACCACCCTGTCTATAGCGGTCACTTTAGTGAACCCTGTTATCAGCAGTGTGATACATACACCTGTCTATACAGACCACCCTGTCTATAGCGACCACTCTAGACAACCCTGTTATCAGCTGCCTGTCTATACAGACCACCCTGTCTATAGCGGTCACTTTAGGCAACCCTGTTATCATCAGTGTGTTACATTCACCTGTCTATACAGACCACCCTGTCTATAGCGGTCACCTTAGGCAACCCTGTTATCAGCAGTGTGATACATCCACCTGTCTATACAGACCACCCTGTCTATAGCGACCACTCTAGACAACCCTGTTATCAGCTGTGTGATACATCCACCTGTCTATACAGACCACCCTGTCAATAGCGACCACCCAAGACAACGTTTTTAAAATATATTCGCACTCGGGTAAACCCCGGGCGTTGCCCGGGCCATTCGTCTAGTAGAGAGTATAACGTCTTATTCTATTGTCGAATTTGTTTGTCAGCATTTTCAATGGCCGCGTGATATTGAAAACATACTATGAGAAGGATTGACATTCCGAAAAACGTACGCACTTCGATTTTCTTGATGCACATATCGCAGTAAAATTGATTTAAAATAATGATTACTTAAGTCTAATATAAAGGTAAAGCAGGATCAATATATGAAAAGAAAAAAAGGACCAAATTGTAGGTCATGTTTATAAACATGTCATAGTGCACATTTCTATACTAGAGGCTACAAGATACATAGGAGGGCTACAATACTTTATGTAAACTGGGAGTTCCACGGACTGTAAATACTGTGGTGGATAGATTATTTACCTCTTTGTCACACTTTCTCTCTTAGAATCCTTTAAATACAAGGTATGTCCCATAAGTTCCCGGACTGGGTCCATAAAAAAAAAGGTAAGATTTTTTTTAATTTTTGTATTAAAACTTCTCAAAGTAATCCCCCCTTGCTTCAACGCACCAGCGCCATCGTTTCTCCCAATTGTCGAAACAGTTTTTATAAGCCTCTTTTGGAATGCTCTTCAATGCTAACGGCGATTTTTCTATTATGTCATCCCTGGTGTCAAAATGTCTTCCTTTTTAGAACTGCTTTAAGTTTGGGGAACATGAAAAAGTCATTTGGTGCGATGTCTGGGAAATAGGGTGGTTGAAGTAGGATTTGTGTCCCGTTTTTCGCCAAAAAGCTAGTCATCAAGTGCGCTGTGTGAGGGCGAGCATTGTCATGGTGTAGGATCCAGCCACCATTAGTCCATTTTTCTGGCCTTTTTTTTCGAATCGCTTCCCTTAGACGGCGAAGAATGCCCAAATACATTTCCTTAATAACTGTTTGGCCTGCAGGAAGATACTCGTGATGAACAATGCCCTTGTTATCCGAAAAAGCGATCAGCAACACCTTGTTTCTGGATTTTTTGGGTCTAGGCTCACCCTAACCTCTCCACTCGGCAGTTTGAGGTTTGGTTTCAGGGTCATAGCCATAGACCCATGTCTCGTCGCCTGTGATTATCTTGTCTTTCCATTCTGGATCCGTTCTTGTCATTTCCATCATGTCCTCACAGGTTGCAAGCCGACACAGTTTTTGCTCAATGGTGAGGATTCTTGGGATGAATTTTGCAGGAGTCTTTTTGAGCTTCAAATCTTCGGTTACGATCCTTCCAATCGTTGTTTTAGAGATGCCTGTGTCTTGCTCTAGCTCCAGCAAAGTGGTTCGAGGATTTTCTTTTATCAAATCGGTGATTTTTTGCACATTTTCATCAGTCCTTTGAAATTTTGGGCGTCCTTGACGAGGATCATCTTCAATGGAAATTCTGCCAGCTTTAAATCTAGAATGCCATTCAAAAACAGTTGTTCTCTTTGGGGCGTCATTGGGGAATGCTTTATTAAGCATTTCAAAAGTTTCGGTTGCTGATATTTGAAGTTTCACACAAAATTCTATGCAAAACCTCTGCTTCAATTTTTGTTCCATCGTAAAATCGCCGCAGCGCTAGGTGTGACCTTTAAATAAATTAGAATAACCTTGGCGCGCGCGCGCAAGTACCGCCTCGATATTGGTACCACCGTGTAGCCAGATATTTTTTCTATAATAAACAGTCAAATTCATTTACATTTTTCATTTATTTATTTTTTTATGGACCCAGTCCGGGAACTTATGGGACATACCTTGTATAAACATGTGGTATTTGGTAACACCTCGGGACTTTTAAGACAGTTGGCCAATGTGTGCGACATGAACGGCCGCCCGGCTGTGCCGGTCCCGTCTCTCTCTCTCTGGTTGCCTGGGTTCCTCTTCCAACTTGTGGTGTGTTTATTTCCCCACCACCTTTCATACCATATATATATATACAGGGTGATCCAAAAGTCCCGCACTATTTTAAAAATTAATAACTCCGCGAATATTCGCGCTAGAGCAATGCGGTAAACACCATTGTATTCAGGATGCAATGGGATTTTTTATGGCAAATAATGAAAAATTCGAAATTGATTTTAGTTACAATTTTATTCGCCAGATGGCGCTCTACCAGAATCAGAGATTCAGCGGCCAAATTGTTTGATAAATTCAAAAATATAACTGATCGACACGTATTTTTCCTTTTTGAATACCAGGAAAGAACCCTAATAATATCAAATAACAAATTAATAAAACACCACTTCGCCAAAAGTATGAAGAATTGTTTTACGATTTTAAATACAATCAGAGATATGTAAAATAGGTAAATGCAAATTAAAACATGTAGCAAAATATTTATTTTTATATGAGGTTTTGTGAAATAGATTGAATGTTTGAAAAACACTGCTGATATCAATACACGAATTTTTGAAATGTTAATATAGTACCAAAAATTATGATGGCACTATTAATAGGATTTCTTGCTATAAGAAATGTGTAGTTTCTTGACTGATTGGCGACCCTTGACTATTTAACTGGATATTTGTCATGATCCAACAAATGAAATATAGAGGGGAGTGACAAAATATATTTTCGTACTTTATTCCAAATATCCTATGGGCTTGTCAAATGTTATCATTGTTTATTATACTGTACACAATTTTAAAAATGTGTCCCCTCAAATAAAAATAAATTTTAAATCGACCTTTTGCGTTGAAAAACGTGGTAGTAAAATCATTTTGTATTATTTTTTTTCACAAAATTTCTAAAGTTATTGGTGTACAGAAAATATTCCTTATGCTACATGTATTTCTTATGTATGTATTTCTATGTTATCTATTATCTATGTATTTCTTCTAATGAGCGAAAAGCGAAAAACTAAACATAAGGGGTAAAATTGTGTGTACCAGTGTTATTCGAGAAGTTATAACACTCTGGTTTGCACGACATAATATGTGATAAATGACAAACAAAATATTACTGTTCACAAAAAAAAAGAGTCAAGATGTGAGGACAGCATTTATTATCCCCATATCCCAACACAAAGAGCTGCAAAATATTGATAGATAATATAATACATGGCGGCTTATACAACACATGAGGTAACTGCCTTCTCTCTTGTATTAGGTCACAATCCTTGCTCAATGTGGCACCCTTCATTCTCAATCACCGCCTGCAGACGATAAATGACAGAATGGACAGCATTAAATAACATATCTGTTAAATTGATAAAGCGTGCCATCTGATAGAAGCCTTCAACATGGCCAATGTGGTAGGCCAGCATCGATAAACATACGATTTAATGTACCCCCATAAACAAAAATCGCAAGGCGTCAAGTCTGTTGATCTTGGAGGCCACTGGTGTATAAAGTGGCGACCTATCACACGATTTTCACCGAACGTATCCTTCAGCAATTGTTTGGCACCTGGGTTGATATGAGGAGGTCCTCCATCTTTCATGAATGTTATTTCGCTTAGTGCTTTTACCCTGCAATATGGGAATACCCTTTTCTCATAACGTTCACCAGTTACAAAAACGGTTTTAAAAGTTCTTCCTTTGATTTTTCAAAGAAAAATGACCCAATAATAAAAGAAGTGAACCCACACAAAACTGTAACTCTAGGCTGGTGAAGTGGCATTTCTGTGAAAATCCTAGGGTTTTCTGTTGCCCAAATGCGGCTGTTTTGAATGTTAAATTCTCCGTTCAGCGAAAAGTGAGCGTCATCTGTCCACAGAACATTCGACAGCCAGTTTTCATCAATATCAATTTGCCGGAAAACCCATGCAGCGAATTCTTGACGCATCTCAAAATCGCCAACTTTCAGCTCGTGAAATCTTTGCATTTTGTATGGGCACACACAATAGAGACATTAAATGAAGCGTCTTCGGATATCACAATCATACTTCGGCGAATTTAACGCCAAAAGTTCAATTCGGGGTTCACCTGTCCAGGATAACAAAAGTCAGTAGGTTGAGGACATGCTAACCGACCTCGACCTTACACCGTTAAATAACGGAGAGAACACCTATCTATCTAAGTCCACAGGCACAGAATCCGCAATAGACATCACAGCGATAAATTACAACATCGCACCCACAACACAATGGAAAATCCTGAGAGGTGCAATCAGTGACCACAGACCAATTTTAACAACCCTAAACTTCAAAATTGAGAATGTCCATTAGAATAAAAGAACATGGAACTTTAGGAAAGCCGACTTGAAAAAAATTCACAGAAAAGCTTGAAGAACTGTGCAACGAAAAATTGAATTACAGAACGCTTGACAAAAGCTTGGAAAAATTCTCTTCGAACATTTAAAAAGCTGCAAAAGAGCATCGATAACTAGAGGTAGACGTAAAGACCTGTGGATACCTTACTGGAAGGACCACAACATCGAGGCAATGATTTCAGAGAGAGAGACAATATCAATGGACTTCTTAAAACAAATAAAACAGAAAGGAACTCATTGAAATTATTCACAAAATATAACGAGAAATTTGGATATTCAAACAAGAAAAATGGCAGAATTCTGCGAAAAAAATGGATCCAAGAAAGGACAGCCAACACTGGAATATAATTAGAGTGTTAGAGAACAATCAAAACCAACACCAATCCTCCAATACTCTAACCGATATGAATAGAACAGCGAGAACGAGAACAAACAGAAGGCTGACATAATTGCTGAATATCTTTCAAGCACTTCCATTCTCAACTATACGAATGAAGACAGGACTCTAAAAATAATATAAACCAGTTAGTTAAACAAGCAAGAAACTTCCATCAACAAGATATTTTCTCGAGAGACTTCACACTGAATGAGCTAAACTCATCAATAAAAAAATCCAAGAGGTCACCAAGAGATAATCTAATCTTTGGTCAAATGATTAAACACTTTGAAATCAAAGCTAATAATCAACTCCTACGAATACTGAACATTTCATGGCAAACTGGTAAACTACCAAAGAATTGGAAGATATCAATTATAGTGCCAATACTGAAGCCAAACAAAGATGCCAAGGAATACAAGAACTATCGGCCAATTGCTCTCGCCAGCATACTTTGTAAAATACCAGAACGAATTATCCACTCTAGGCTCATAGTCTGGCTCACAAAAAATAATAAAATAAACCTCTACCAAACGGCCTATAGATCCCAGCACTGTACAACTGATCAACTATTCTACTTCTGTCAATCAATAAAAGATTCTTTCCGGGAAAAACCGCCAAAGAAGACCACGGCTATATTCCTTGATATGACCTCAGCTTTTGATCGAGTGTGGAGGGAGAAATTACGTGAAAAGCTGCACAACATCGGAGTAAGAGGAAAAACCTTAATCTGGATTGCAGACTTCTTAAGGGGAAGAAGGTTAAAGGTTCGGGTCAATGGAGAATTTTCCAAGGAAGGAAGAACATGGGCTGGTGTACCTCAGGGATCTGTGCTCAGTCCTCTACTCTATATGCTATATATTAACGACATACATCCTTACCTCACTGAAGACACAAAGGTTGCCTGTTATGCAGATGATAAAGCCATATGGCACACAAGTAGCAGCATAGAAAAATCGTAAAAGATACTGAAGACATCAATGAGAGGACTGGAGAAGTGGGCAATGGAACTCCAAATGACCATAAACCCAATAAAACCAAACCTATGCGTCTTCTCCACTCCCAGGGAAAAAGGCATAAATATAACCACAAAATAAGCGTAAACAAACAAATAATTGATAAAATTAGAAATCCATAATACCTAGGTGTGATACTGCAGTCCTGGATCTTTCCAGTTGGTCTCGAGGACCACGCCATCACCATCTCCTAAGCGGCGAAGTACGCGATCTAGTACGTATTCATCGTAGATCGCAAAATGCGTGGTATCGCTGGAGACCCACTGGCGATTCTCCACCAAACTCTGCAGCGCTGGCAGAGGCGCCATATTCATTGTACATAGTGTATATAATGCATATTATCTTTTTTTTAATAGTGCAGACTGTGTATGTATTGACAAGATGTCAACAAAATTATTTTAATTATTATTTATGAGGAATTTTAATTTTCATAGCACATAATTAGCACCTCAAATAGAGCTATCAGAAAACTAAACATTCTGAGAAGGCTATGTGGAACAAATTGGGGAGCAAAACCCAGAATTCTCAGAACAACATATACCACCTTAATAAGACCGATAATGGAATATGCAACATCAGTCTGGGCTCCCTCAAGCTCATCACTAAAAGTAAGACTAGACAGTGTTCAAGCAAAAGCGGCCAAAATAATCACTGGTGCTGTTTTATCCACCAACAATGATAAAATTCAGAGAGAATGTGTTCTAGACCTACTCGCTCGAAAGCAGAAGACAAAATAAAAACAACTTGGATCGGCACTTCGGAAACGAGGAACCAGAGGACGAGATCTCTCTGACCACTTGTGGTTTGGTGGATCCGCCCTTTTCTGAGAATGAGGTGAAACTGACGGCTTTCAAGTTCGGGAAAAGGAAATCTTCTGGTCCCGAAGGGATCGATAACACGGTCGTGAAAGCCCTGGTAAGGATGCACCCATCGCTTCTTTCCAGGTTATTCAATAAGTGCCTGGACACTGGTACATTTCCTGAGGCATGGAAGGTTGCCCGAGTAGTGCTTCTCGAAAAGTCTGGTAGAAAGGGCAATTCTCCTAATGATTATCGTCCGCTTTCTTTACTAGTGTGTCTAGGTAAGGTCCTGGATAGCCTACTAGCTCAGCGACTGAAGCACTGGCTAGAGAGAAATTAGCTCCTTTCCTCTTTCCAACATGGTTTTAGGGAAGGGAAGTCCACAACCACAGCTCTAAACGAGGTGTTAGAGGGGGTTGAGATGGGCTTAAATAAGGGTGCTTGGGTTCTTTTCGTGGCCCTGGACATTGATGGCGCGTTCAACTCCATGAGCTGGAACAAGTTGATGAGAAATTTGATGGACATGGGTTGTCCTGGTAATTTGTGCAGCTTGATTCGTGACTTCCTGAGGGATAGACGGATTAGCCTCAGTTTTGGTGGGCGGAAGTTGGAAAGAAACTGTGCCAGGGGTTGCCCCCAGGGCTCTTGCTGCGGACCTATTCTGTGGAATATCCTGGTAAACACCGTTTTCCAGGAGGAGCTCCATGAGGGAGACAGGCTGGTCAATAGAATGACCATCCTGGGGGTGGTCATTGATGACAAGATGGGTTGGCAATACCAGGCGGAGGAGATGGAGGCGAGAGGCAGGGAGGCGTTGTGCAGGCCTGTTCTGGTTGGCCCTCAACAGGGGGGGGGGGGGGGGAGAGAAGGAGGTACTATTTTTAGGAACCTCTGCCTCTCCTGTGTAGAGCCAATCTTGCTATATGCTTCCGGGGCTTGGTAGCGCCGAAACAGGGATCAGAAGGTGGCAACAACTCTAGAGAGAGTGCAGAGGACAGCCACTCAGAATCACAGGGGGGTATCGCACTACCAGCAGTGAGGCCTTTTTGGTCCTCGCTGGGCTTATTCCCCTGGGATTGAAACTAGAGGAGGAGACCATCAGACAGAAGATCTGGGAGAAAAGGGAAGATGCCCTGGGACTTTAAGCGGGGGCCCTGGAATCGAAGAGGGACACAAGGAAGCCTCCGCAGTGGTTGCCAAAGTGGAATTGGAGTCCTAGAGGGCCGACAGGGATTGGCACGGAGGTTTTCACTGATTTGTAGTAAGTCTGGAACCAATACTGGAGCTGGGGTAGTGATATACACTAATGGAGAGCTGATCTTCCAAGAAGGTTTAGCACTCAGAGTGGACGAATTGGTCTTTTCAGCCGAGCTGGTTGCGATCAGGGTAGCCCTCAGAGTGTGTGCCGAGAAGAACTTCAGCCCGGACCGCCTCTATTCAGATTGTATGTCGGCCCTCGTCGTTATCAATCTGGAGAAAGGGCAACTCGCGCATCAAATAATCCAGGAGCTGGAGATGATGACGCGGGCTCCGGAGCTCCCTTGGTTTAGGAAACACAGCCTCATCGAAGGTAATGAGTTCGCAGACAGGATCGCTAAGGCAGGATGCTTTAGAGGTAGATCACTGAGGACCCCAGTGACCAAGAAAGAAGTTTATAGGAGGATCAGGGGTCACGTCCAGGACTTATGGTTGGACAGATGGAGGAACAGTGTGAAGGGGAGAGAGGTATTCAATGGGGTAACAACACCCAAGTACCTCTGTAAGGTAATGTCCCACAAACTCATTAGGGTAGTTCGGGACATGGGCTCTTCCCCAAGTCTCCACAGTTTTAAAATTAAGAGAAACCCTGATTGCGTCTATGGAGAAAGGGATGTGGATGCACGCCACTACGTCTTGGATTGTCCAAGGGTAGTGGGTGTGCAGGAAGAGAGAAGGAGGGCGAGGGGCGCGATCGAGAGTAAGCTGCTGAGAAATCACAGCAAACTTCTTGAGAAAGCCCACGACGTTGCAGCTGAGATTTTCCTCAGCTGTGAGTGAACAGAGTCGACCGGGGGCTGCTTCCCCGCGGTCCCTGCTGGACACAGTAGATAGTTTCCTATTTTGCTGTGATTAAAGGCCACCGGTATAGAAATCCTTCCAGACACGTTGTCTGGGAGGTGGTGTTTCCAGGTACAATGTCCAAGCACTAGCTTGGATACCGTTACTTGGCTTATGAGTTGAACAGAATAGCAGCGAAGGGCATGCTTCGCATGCCGGCTTGTGGACTGAAAGGTCTGGGTGGCCATCTGCTTCTAGGGTGTACCAACTGTGCTTAGGTGGGATCCTCCAGTTCTTGTTTATTTTGGCTACTGTTTCTATTTCTTTAAAAGTAAGTTTCTTTTTCTGTAGCAAGGGTTCTTTTGTGCCTTTTTTCGCTAGCGCATCAGCAGCTTCATTGCCTTCAATGCTAACATGTAGGGGATCCATTGAAGGTGAATTTTTGAGGTATTGAGAGTTTTTGGAGATAACCAAATATGTTCCTGCTTACTTTGTCTCTAAGTTCCCCTGTGTGACTCAAGTGTTGTATGGCACTTCTACTATGAGTAAAAATCCACATATCGTGATGTTTAGTATTTCTGATGGATTTTAAGACTTCATAGATGGCTATAAGTTCTGATCTGAAGATTGAGCAAAAATCTGGGTTTCTTCTGTTCATTTTCACATTGCCATTTGTGGTTTTAATGAGAGAGCCACTGCCAGTGTGTCCCAACTCGTCTCTGCTACCATCGGTATAGATAGTTATTGCATTTTTAGGAATTTTATTAATTATTTCTAATGATAATTGTTTTAAGTATTCTGGATTTTGGTATTGTTTGTTGGTGGGTTCGTTTAAAGTGGCATTAAAAATAACATTTTGTTAGTGGTTCGCATGTAGATATTTTTTCAGCTAAATAATATTTTTCCACTTTATATTTTAAAAATCCATTTCTTTTGGCCAGGTGGAGAGGGCCTTCTTTTTTGAGTCTTATATTGGGTTCCCAAATAAGTATGTAATTGAAAGTTCTGTGTTTATTTTCATAACTCTTGATTTTGTTTATATATTTTGGCAGATTGTAGCTTAATCTATCCTTTAAGGGCATAATGTCTGCCTCGCAAAGTACAATATTATTAGGGCAGGTATTTCGAAGACCTGTAATAATTCTAGGTGCATTTAGTTGTATCCTTTCCAGTGTTTTTAGATTTGTTTCAGATGCTGTACCATAGATTGGATATCCATAATCCAAGATAGGTCTCATTAGAGATGTGCAAGTTAATTTTAGTGTTGTTGCTTCAGCTCTCCACTCTTCCTGAAATATATTTCAAGATTTTTAGTCGGTCTCTTCCTTTTCTAACAACTCCTTCAATATGTTTACTGGAGTTAATTTCTGGATCCAGGGTATAGCCGAGATATTTAGGATGTTTATTATATTGCAATTGATGTTCTTTCAGAATAATATTTGGTCTTATTTTGTATAGTTTCTTATCGGTAGTAAAAAGACAGGTTTCAGATTTTTGGGGGTTAAATTCTAATTTATGTTTATTAGCAAATTTTTCTAGGTGGAGAATAGTCTTGTTCAAATCTCTTTCAGCTTTTTTCCAGTTAGTGTTGCTGCTCCATAGAATAATGTCATCAGCGAAAAGTCCAATATTGGTTTTATGTGAAAATTTGTCTTCTATGCCTGCAATAAATAGGGTGAAGAGAGTTGGGCTAAGGACTGATCCTTGTGGTAATCCTTGGTACAATTTGAAGGTTTTAGATAGAGTGCCATTATATTTTACCCTGATGTATATATTTTTAATGGAATCATTTATCCAAGTGATAGCTTTTCCATCAATTTTGAAATGTTTGTATAATTTTGTAATTAACTTGTTTTTCCATACCTTATCAAAAGCTTGTGTAAGGTCTAAAAAGCAGCTATGGTGTGGTTAGTTGGCTTTTTGTTTTGTGCATCTTTTACCTTTTGTGTGAAAAATAAGAGTTGGACTATTGTCCCATGTCCTTTCCTAAATCCATATTGTTCTTCTGGTAAGAGATTTCTTGTGTCGAGGTGGTAGGTGAGTCGTCTGAGTATATTTTTTTCCATTAATTTGCAGCAAATACTTGTGAGGGAGATAGGTCGGTAGTTTTTGGGTCATCAGCAGATTTGTTAAGTTTTTTAATGGGAATTATTGTTGCATTTTTACAGTCTTGAGGCAATTTTCCAGTTTTCCAGGAGTTATTGAAAATATTAAGAAGTCTTTCTTTGCCAATTTTGCCCAAGTTTGATATCATTCGGCCATGGATTCCATCTGGCCCAGGAGTCTTGTTTAGGTCAGTGTTTTCTAATGCATAAGCTAGCTCTTTCATATTGATTTTTTTCATGGAAAATATTATGAGTGCTGGTGACATTTTTACAGTCATGAATAATCTTTCGGGCCTTTTTTCTACCTTGAATTTACTACTTATTTGATATGAATTACCTAAAAGATTGGCAGCAATTTTGTCATTAGTTGCTGGTGTACCATCTGTATTCTCAATCATATTTGTGTTTTCAGTTTGTGGCTGGACTCTGTCAATTTGTTTTGCCAAATTCCAAAGTTTTGTATTTGGGTTTCTTGGGTTCAGGTTTTCACAAGTTTGTTTCCATTTTTCCCTTTTCACATTTACGTATAATCTTTTTATTTTTGCAATCACAATGTTCAGTTCAGTTCTACAATTTGTTTGGTTTTGGGTGCACTTTTTTGTAGTTCATTTCTTATAGTTATAAGTGTTTGAATATTTTTTGCCTGGTGTGTATAATTTGGAATCCATTTCTTAATATAACCTCTTGGTATTGAAACTTTGGCTGCTTTAATAATGGTGTTTTCGAAAGATATCATATTAGCCTTTTTGAAGTTCCATAACTTTTCTTAATTGAGCTAGTTTTGGTCTTGGTGCTAATTTCTATCAAATTAGGCAAATGATCACTTTCAAAACCTTTTAATATTTGCTATTTGCATTTGTGGAAAATGTCAGGATAGTAAAAACTTATATCAAGGGCTTGTGCAGTATTATAGCTGTAGGAATGATGGGTAGGATTCCCATCATTTAAGCACATGAAGGCATTGTCGTCAAATATGTTTGATAGTATTTTGCCTCTTGGGTTTGGCGTAGAACATCCCCATAGTTGATGTTTGGCATTAAGGTCACCTAAAATAATAGTGTTGTCTGTATGAAATTGAGCCATTGTTCCATCGTCAATATATGTATTGTTTGGAGGGTGATACATATTGTATATGTTGATGGCTTTGTATTGATTGAGGTAGACTTTGATACCTTGGGTTTCGAGGTCTAATGTGTTTGGAATATTAACGGCTATGTCCTCATAGTACAAATTATTGATTAAAAATGCTAGGCCACGCCCTTTAACAGCATATACAGATGGATCTTCAGACCTTACCCTGAGTAATGGAGGGGCCGGAATTAACATAATGCTGCAAGATGGAACAAACATCAAAATCAAAGAAGGAGCAGGACAGATTTCGTCAAACTTCATTTGTGAACTGACAGCTATCTGGAAAGCCCTTGATGTATGCCTTAACCAACCATCCATGCATCAAGCAGAAGGAATTTTAATATACAGCGACTCCATATCCGCTCTAGAAGCAATTCAGAAGGGCAATACTAAAATCACACAGAAAATACACTCGTTACTTACCCAACTGGAACCATTGGAGAATAACTGCATTCTACATTGGATCCCTGCCCATGCTGGGATCGGGGGTAATGAAATGGCATTTGAATTGGCAAAGGAAGTCAGAAAGTTGAGCCAAAGGAAAGAACAAATGTCATTATTTGACGCTGATTCTTTGTCAGAATACAAGATAATTAAACAAAAAAATAAGAAAAGATCAAAATGCTAAATAAACTCTGAGAGAAAAATGACAAAAACTATAACAAGACTTAGAACAAAACACTATAAAGGAATGACAATACATCCAGATGGCACAAGAACCTATAGGGCATGCAACAATTGTCCTGGTGTGGAACTTACACCTACCCACATATTCTCATGTCCAGCAATGGCCGCAGCCTTGCAGAAATTTGACATAGACCCAGAGCAGCAGCTTTACACACCCAAGATAGTGGACATTGCTGCTGATGTGATGGAGATGCATGGTACATCTGAGGCTCTTTATTGGACACGACAACAACAACGGCATTCCAGAGTAAAATAAATTATCAGAGATAGATACATATTTTTCAAATGAATTAAAATAAATATAATCGATACTGAGTGAGAGTTGAATTAAAAATATTAGAAATTTATTATCTTCGGAAACAAACCGTATCTAAAATATCAATTTTCTTTTTGCTACATGTTTTAATTTGCATTTACCTATTTTACATATCTCTGATTGTATTTGAAAATCGTTAACCAATTATTCATACCTTTGGCGAAGTGGTGTTTTATTAATTTGTTATTTGATATTATTAGGGTTCTTTCCTGGTATTCAAAAAGGAAAAATACGTGTCGATCAGTTATATTTTTGAATTTATCAAACAATTTGGCCGCTGAATCTCTGATTCTGGTAGAGCGCCATCTGGCGAATAAAATTGTAACTAAAATCAATTTCGAATTTTACATTATTTGCCATAAAAAATCCCATTGCATCCTGAACACAATGGTGTTTACCGCATTGCTCTAGCGCGAATATTCGCGGAGTTATTAATTTTTAAAGTTGTGCGGGACTTTTGGATCACCCTGTATATATAGTCACGACCGTCTTTCCTCATTCCTCATCGGCCGCCTCTGTGCGCGCGCACAGGGAGGTCACGTGCTCGCCGGCAGCCAACGGGCGCGCGCCGCCTGCATTACGTCATAGATTATAAACACAAGGTAATAAGGCCAAATAAAAAAATAGTGTGTGATAAGGCACAATTTGGATTATAGATTATAAACACAAGGTAATAAGACCTAATCCAAATAAATAAATAGTGTGTGATAAGGCACAATTTGGATTATAGATTATAAACACAAGGTAATAAGACCAAATCTAATGATAAGGCAAAATTTGGAATATAGATTAGAAACAGAAGGTAATAAGACCAAATCTAATGATAAGGTACAATTTGGAATATAGATTAGAAACAGAAGGTAATAAGACCAAATCTAATGATAAGGTACAATTTGGAATATAGATTAGAAACAGAAGGTAATAAGACCAAATCTAATGATAAGGTACAATTTGGAATATAGATTAGAAACAGAAGATAATAAGACCAAATCTAATGATAAGGTACAATTTGGAATATAGATTAGAAACAGAAGGTAATAAGACCAAATCTAATGATAAGGTACAATTTGGAATATAGATTAGAAACAGAAGGTAATAAGACCAAATCTAATGATAAGGCACAATTTGGAATATAGATTAGAAACACAAGGTAATAAGACCAAATCTAATGATAAGGCAAAATTTGGAATATAGATTAGAAACAGAAGGTAATAAGACCAAATCTAATGATAAGGTACAATTTGGATTATTAATATATATAGTCACGACCGTCTTTCCTCATCGGCCGCCTCTGTCACGGATGCGCACGCACAGGGAGGCCACGTGCTCGCCGGCAGCCAACGGGCGCGCTCCGCCGACATTACGTCATCTATATATATAAAAATGAATGTATGTGTGTCTGTTTGTCCTTTATGCCTGACCAAACCACTCATTGGAACGCCATGAAACTTTGGGAAGTTATTTAGTATAGCACTGGGAAGGTTTCTAGCAAATAAAATTTTTGAAATAACTTTTCGCTTTAAAATAATCAAGATAAATATTCTAATTTATCTGTTATAATTCAACAATCTGCTCTAAATATTATCATGATGATACGATGATTTTGTAATGTAGAAAATTAGGGAAGACAAAATTCAGGATGACACGGCAATTTATTTGAGACAAGAATAATGATACAATTCCAAGGCAAGATACTATTCCTTCAACTTCCAATTACCGAGGGAACCAATTAATATTGATTTTATTCAACTTATCGAGTATTTTTCAAGGGACCGGGAAAAAATGTTCACTTTATCGAGAGATTCGTTAGACAAACCTTTACTCGGGTAAAAACCGGGCGAAGCCGGGTACGTCCGCTAGTAGATTATAAACACAAGGTAATAAGGCCAAATAAAAAATAGTGTGTGATAAGGCACAATTTGGATTATATTTAATACAGTTTTCAGCGTCATGCACAATTCTGTCACGTTAAGTCACGTGTCAAGTTACGGTAAGTAGAAATTTAAAAATTAAAAAAAGATGCCGAAACCCGGGATCGAACCAGGGACCTTTAGATATTCAGTCTAACGCTCTCCTAACTGAGCTATTTCGGCTTATTTTATTTATTTCTATAGAAACTTCTATCTTTATAATTATGTATATTTTCAAAAAGTCAATTCACACCTCTTCGCTGGAGACCATGGGAATACTGACTAATTCATTATGCTAACATAATTATAAATACAAGTATCAGAGTCATCAACAATTCTGTCATCGTTTGCTTTTGTGAATGGAATAAATAGCAAAATAGGGCCATTTCTTATATGCATCGGTGGTTCAGTGGTAGAATGCTCGCCTGCCACGCGGGCGGCCTGGGTTCGATTCCCGGCCGATGCATTTTTTTTCTTTTTTACAATTTTTAAAACTCATTTATATTATTATCCCTATATATATATATAAGTCAGCGTATGTATGTATGTATGTTTGTCAACTATACCCGTCCACAATACGTAACTAATATGACTGATATTTTAACAGTATATAAAGTAGAATCTGGAAAACTCTTAGTGAAAATTTCCGGTCTCTATCCCGAATATCCGTCGTGTTATTTGCAAATTTGCTCTTTCGCTCGCGCCTCTAGCGGTGAAAATGAGGGATAATACCAACTGACCTAATGTACATGTAAAGTTTGGAGCGGGACGTTTCACAAGAGTGACATCCACGGCTCCAATTTATAATTGTAACAAATAGTATTTGAATAAAAACATTCAATCGGGTAAAACACGGGCGTTGCCCGGGTCATTCGGCTAGTATATATATATATATATAATAAAGTAGAGTTTTATCTATAATATATGAGAGGAAATTGATATAAGAGAAGGAGTATTGATAGTTAAAAAGAAATTAGATAAATACAATTTTTAAGGTATCAAAAAGGTTTTGTATTTTATGTAACAAAATAGGGCTATTACACATGTTCACGCTGTAGCTTTGGCAGTTACGCGTCATATGAATGGAACATAGTAAAAAAGGAAGAATTGAAGGTATTAGGATAATAAAATGAGAAAAGACAGAACAACGTTAACTATCTTGAAAATCCTGAATATATATTTTGTTTAGACATGTATGAATTTTGCTTGTAATTGTCCTAAAATTGATAATACTGACAAGGTGGGAAACTTGGATATATATAAAATGTGTGTCAATTTTTGTTACAAAATTTTGATATTATATTTTAAAATTTTCTAAAATCCTTATTATTTAGAAATCCCTAACTTCAAATTGCACCAAATATAGCACCGAAACTCTGAACTAAACTGATGATAGGTTGCAAATAAATTCTGAGATTCACCGCAGTCCTATGAAAATATAAAATGAAATGGTTCATTGCTCTACCAAACCCCGATGCACCGCTGATGTAAAGTGGTTCATTGCTCTACCAAACCTCGATGGTGTGAAGTTGTTCATTGCTCTACCAAACCCCGATACACTGCTAATGTAAGGTGGTTCATTGCTCTACTAAACCCCGATACACCGCTGATGTAAAGTGGATCATTGCTCTACCAAACCCCGATACACCGGTTATGTGAATTTGTTCATTGTTCTACCAAACCCCGATACACCGATGATGTAAGGTGGTTCATTGCTATACCAAACCCCGATATACCGCTGATGTAAAGTGGTTCATTGCTCTAACAAGCCCCGATGATGTAAAGTTGTTCATTGTTCTACCAAACCCCGATACACCGATGATGTAAGGTGGTTCATTGCTCTACCAAACCCCGATACACCGCTGATGTAAAGTGGTTCATTGCTCTACCAAACACCGATACACCGCTGATGTAAAGTTGTTCATTGCTCTACCAAACACCGATACACCGCTGATGTAAAGTGGTTCATTGCTCTACTAAACACCGATACACCGCTGATGTAAAGTTGTTCATTGTTCTACCAAACACCGATACACCATTGATGTAAAGTTGTTCATTGTTCTACCAAACACCGATACACCGCTGATGTAAAGTGGTTCATTGCTCTACTAAACACCGATACACCGCTGATGTAAAGTGGTTCATTGCTCTACTAAACACCGATACACCGCTGATGTAAAGTTGTTCATTGTTCTACCAAACACCGATACACCATTGATGTAAAGTTGTTCATTGTTCTACCAAACACCGATACACCGCTGATGTAAAGTGGTTCATTGCTCTACTAAACACCGATACACCGCTGATGTAAAGTGGTTCATTGCTCTACTAAACACCGATACACCGCTGATGTAAAGTGGTTCATTGCTCTACTAAACACCGATACACCGCTGATGTAAAGTGGTTCATTGCTCTACTAAACACCGATACACCGCTGATGTAAAGTGGTTCATTGCTCTACTAAACACCGATACACCGCTGATGTCCAGGATGGTCCAGCCTGATGAGGACGACTCCCGGTGGAACAGGTCTCGGACTTTCGTGCTACCCGAGCGGCCGCGGACTAAGACCCTCGAGCGGCCCACACCCAACCTGCGGCACCCCGAGGTGGGACTGCCCGAGGCCTGCCGGAGCTGTGCCCGGACCTCCGCCCCCGAGCGGCTGCACGGCCACCGCCGGACGGCCCTCAAGGCCACCGCCGCCCCGCCACTCGCCGCGCCGTCACCGCCGCCCATGGAGGTCCTGCCCGCCGTGGAGCAGCCACCGCCGACCGCCAAGGGCCCGAGGTCGGCCTACCTCTGCTACTTGTGTGGACGGCCTTTTGGATCCAAGTCCCTGCCGCTGCATGAGCCCCACTGTCTGACCGTGAGTACAGTACTCCTTCCTGCCACACTATCGATCATCTACAAATACCGCAACAATGGAGCTACGCCTTCATGCTATAGCCATTCAACCAAACCTATAGAAATTCTACATCTACAGAGCTATCACTGTCAATCTTTAGCCATTCTATCCACAATCTACAAATGCGCCACAACAATGTAGCTACGCCTTCATGTTACAAACATTCAATCGAACCTATAGAAATGTCGTATCTACAGATCTACCACTGTCTGGCAATCCTTCATGCTATACCCATTCTATCCGAAATCTACAAATGCCACAACAATGTAACTACGCCTTCATGCTACAAACATTCAATCGAACTTTATAGAAATGTCGTATCTACAGATCTACCACTGTCTGGCAATCCTTCATGCTATACCCATTCTATCCGAAATCTACAAATGCCACAACAATGTAACTACGCCTTCATGCTACAAACATTCCATCGAACATATTGAAATGTCACATCTACAAATCTACCACAGTGTGGCACTCCTTCATGCTATAGCGATTCTATCGACAATCTACAAATGCCACAACAATGGAGCTACGCCTTCATGTTACATTCTATCGAACCTATATAAATGCCACATCCATAGATCTACCACTGTCTGGCAATCCTTCATGCTATACCCATTCTATCCGAAATCTACAAATTACACAACAATGGAGCTACGCCTTCATACTATAGACATTCCATTAAACCTATAAAAATGCCACATATATAAAAATGCCAGATCTCTCACTGTCTGGCACTCCTTCACGCTATAGCCATTCTATCGACAATCTACAAATGCCACAACAATAGAGCTACCATTGCCTGGCAGTGAGTACAACACACTACCTCTTGTCATAACCAGTCTATACGACTTATAAAAATACTCCAACAATGTCGCTGTCATTGTTTGATCGCGATTACAGAATTCCTTCATGTCACACTATCGACGTAGTAAATCAACGTTTAGTTTATATTTATTCCACTAGATGTCGCTCTGCCATCTGAAAATGATTATCTGAGCAACCAGGGTTATTTTTTTTAACAACAAGTATGTAAATAGAAGAATGATCGGGGGATCCATTCCCCTCCTTCCTTGGAATGGAGTTCTTTTTTTTTTTACATATCCCAAGTACACATGGTACAGGCCATGATAATTATGTTGGGTAGTTAGATACTACATATTACTGTAAATATAACTTACAACGTACATGTCTACACATGTGGAAAGAAGTTCGACTTTACACTTACAAGATTTCTTTCTTCCGACGTGAGTAGTAAGCAAATATGGTTCTTTGATCCATTACGTGTAAACAGGACAATAAATTACAAAGCAATAACGCGCCATCTATATACATCAAATAAAAACATTAAGAATGTTTCTTTTATATATCAATCAAACTTCTACTGTACTTACTGCGATGAAAAAATATTGGGAAGGCTTGGCTCATCAGTGACGAACTCTCTCAGCGGTTTCGCCAATTTAATCTACCAGACTGCTTCTTTAGAGCTCTAATACTGTATTAGATATTTTAAGATTGGTTACTTACACTCACTGGTGGGGTTAAACATGTGAAAGAATCGTAGGCTATTGAAGATTTTTTATTCAGAAAAAAATTATTTAATGCGGAATTCGAATTTAGGTCCTGCCTGTCGAAAATATTGAAAACTATTTCAACTATTTTATAGGATAACAACTTCGTATACATAAACATATGAACAAAACTTAAGAAAATTGCAATGATATCAATACAAGACAGTTTGAAATAGCATCACTACAAGACAGTTTGCAATGTCTTCAGTACAAATTATAATGGTATCGATGAATGTCAGTTTGTAATTACATAGGTACAAGGAAGTTTGAAATGGTATCGACACAAGACAGTATGTAATGGTTTCGGTACAAGATAATTTTAAATAATATAAATACAAGATATATATTATAAAACTATTTTAGAGGCGTAATATTCTTTTTAAAATAAAACAATTTCTACTGTCCTTACTGCGATGGAAAAATTAAAGGGAGGGCCTGGCTCATCAGTGGTGAACCCTCCCAGCGGTTTCGCCAGTTTAATCTACCATACCGCTGTTATATTGCATTTTTGGAGTATCAATTAATCCGCCTTCTACAAATCATATTGCATTTTTGGTATCAATTATTCCGCCTTCTACAAGCTTTCAGGTAAGCTTTTTAAGGCACATAAAAAGACACAGGACAACATCTAGACGACACGTGCAAACAGCCCGCCGAATCTGGTACAGCGCGCCGCCTGCGAAGGAACCAAGGACGCACCAAGCACACCTAGAGCCCGAAGCCCCAAGGCGGCAAAAATAGTGACCACGAGGATCGAAACTTCATCTAGGAGTAATATTGCATTTTTGGAACTTCCTTTTATAGGTGACTGTTGTAAGACTCTTGGAATGGGTATTTTAGAAGAACTATGGACATAAGCTTTTAGGACAGCAGAATTAAATTTAATTATAAATATATAATATGCTTCGAGCAATCGCTCTTCCGCAAATATCAAATTGTGTCTTTTATTAGAACAATAATGTTACGATGTACTAGAGCGCCATCTGTTATCAAATTATAAAACTATTTTAGAGGCGTAATATTCTTTTTAAAATAAAACAATTTCTACTGTCCTTACTGCGATGGAAAAATTAAAGGGAGGGCCTGGCTCATCAGTGGTGAACCCTCCCAGCGGTTTTGCCAGTTTAATCTACCATACCGCTGTTATATTGCATTTTTGGAACTTCCTTTTATAGGTGACTGTTGTAAGACTCTTGGAATGGGTATTTTAGAAGAACTATGGACATAAGCTTTTAGGACAGCAGAATTAAATTTAATTATAAATATATAATTAAAATAGAAATTGTTTTATTTTAAAAAGAATATTACGCCTCTAAAATAGTTTTATAATTTGATAACAGATGGCGCTCTAGTACATCGTAACAAGATATATATATATATTTGCAATGATATCAATTAAATTTATAAATTCAATTGCCATCTATCGTTAAAATTTGTAACAAATAAATTTACTACAAATGTGTTCCTTTTCAATAATTACATCAAATATTATATATACAGACCCCTTACTGCAATGATATAAGTTATTGAATGAGAGGTCTCATCAGTAGTGAACCCTCTACTGAGATAAATTTTGATGATATTATTGAAAAGAAACACATTGCTAGTTAATTTATTTGTTACAAATTTTAATGGTATCAATATAGATAAGTTCATAATGATATCAATACAATACATTTTGCAATGATATCGGTACAAACCAGTATAAAATGGTATCGGTACAAACTAGTTTAAAATGATATCGGTACAAACTAGTTTAAAATGATATCGGTACAAACTAGTTTACAATAGTATCGGTACAAACCAGTTTACAATAGTATCGGCACAAGCCAGTTTAAAATGATATCGGTACAAACTAGTTTAAAATGGTATCGGTACAAACCAGTTTAAAATGGTATCGGTACAAACCAGTTTACAATAGTATCGGCACAAGCCAGTTTAAAATGATATCGGTACAAACTAGTTTAAAATGGTATCGGTACAAACTAGTTTAAAATGATATCGGTACAAACTAGTTTACAATAGTATCGGTACAAACCAGTTTACAATAGTATCGGCACAAGCCAGTTTAAAATGATATCGGTACAAACTAGTTTAAAATGGTATCGGTACAAACCAGTTTAAAATGGTATCGGTACAAACCAGTTTACAATAGTATCGGTACAAACCAGTTTAAAATGTTATCGGTACAAACCAGTTTACAATAGTATCGGTACAAAACAGTTTAAAATGGTATCGGTACAAACCAGTTTACAATAGTATCGGTACAAACCAGTTTAAAATGGTATCGGTACAAACCAGTTTACAATAGTATCGGTGCAAGCCAGTTTAAAATGCTATCGGTACAAACCAGTTTACAATAGTATCGGTACAAACCAGTTTACAATAGTATCGGTACAAAAGAGTTTAAAATGATATCGGTACAAACCAGTTTAAAATGATATCGCTACAAACTAGTTTAAAATGGTATCGATTCAAGCCAGTTTAAAAAGGTATCGATTCAAGCCAGTTTAAAAAGGTATCGGTACAAACCTGTTTAAAATGGTATCGATACAAACCAGTTTAAAATGGTATCGGTACAAACCAGTTTAAAACGGTATCAATACCAGAGTTATCGGTACAAGAACGATGGTATTGATACAAATAAGTTCCTAACAGTTTAAAATCCATATGAATCTTATGGTTTAGTCACGTCTAATCAATAGGAAATAAACGATATAATCAGGAAATTACTGAAAACAAATTTTACAAATCTTTGATATCGACTCTGCAGTTGGATTTCCTGATTCAACGGTGTAACCATAGTAACCTGATTGTTATTCCTGGAGTCGTTCCTTTGTCTTTTCTATTTTTACTAATCATAATATACCTAGGATCCTTAGTTCATTTCATACTAATCACAAAGGTAAAGAATCAACATTTTCCGCTCCAATTTTTATAATACTCAGTTTATAACGAACCATGGAAATATTAAGGCATTTTTTAAATCAAAAATTGGAGTGGTTGAAGACTCTAGCTGTCATTGTGGCAACGAATTCCAGAACTCGAGACACCTACTGCTGGAATGCCCACTCTTCTTCACCGCTAGACAACAGACAATAAATAATGTTGTAGATCTATATAAATTTGTAAATAGCAGAGACAATTATCATAGATTTAACTATTTTTGTAAATATATTTATGATTATCTTTCTGACCTGAAAGGTTCAGGTTCCTAATATATATTATTGTTTCTCTTTTTTTTTTTTTTTGATTACCTTTTCTTGTATAATATGTTTATAACTGTTTCTGTTTAAAAAAATGTAAATCGACGCAATTATCCCTAGCTGGGATATCGCGTGTTGTGTGTTGAAATAAATAAAATACGCCTGCTTTTGCTTAAAACCCATTAATAAATCTATGTACCATAGTGGAAATGTTGAAAGAATTTGTAAAATGGTTACTCTTAAATTGGTGAAATTCTTGCAGGGAGATCATACTATAATGTGTTAGAGCTATATGAATGGCTCTGCGAATTTGAATCAATTTCAAGTCAACTGTTTTTCACTTTCTTTGAAATTATGTTCTCTACTTAACCAACCTATTTAGAAACAGTCTGATATGTAGAAATAAGAGTATAATTTATTTATTTATAATTATTTGTTGAGTTGGACTCTTACAAGCAACTAAAGGGCCATTTGAGCAAAGTTTTATTTAAATTCGGTATTCGAACCCAAATCCTGATTGTCGAATGGAGAAGATTTAGATGGATAGATTTTCAAATCTGATAGCGAAAATTTTTAAATCGAAAGGGAAAATATTCATTAAAACATAAAATATGTAACGAGTTTATAATAAAATGTTCTTTATAAATAAGACAAAAGTTTCTCTATTATAGCTTCAATAGCGGTTGTTGTACTTTAAAACATCTGTCTATTGTACTGCTTTTTCAAATGTGTAGACATGTTGTGCACTTACAGTAAAAGCAGTCGCCTACTTATACTCACCATGATTATCATAGCCTGTACCAAGTGTACTAGGGATAAGCAAAAAGAGTTTGAACATTACTCGTACACTTTGTTCTTCATTTTATGACGACAATTTAAAAACTTTCTTCGATGTTACTTTATCTTTTATGCTTTTGCTGAGCAAATACATGAGGACAATATACTCTTTGAAGGGTCAGGAAATGGCTGATGTCTGTCGGTATTCAGAGAACAATAAAGTTTGTCGAGATGAGAATCTTCAAGGACAGATTTTGAGGTCGTCGTGCTGTCACGACCAACACCTGTTCTATACGAGGTAACCTTCAGCTTTGTTGGTTTCTTTGATGTTCTTTTCTATATCGGCTGCAACCATCTACTGACATATATATAAGGCTCCTCTCCCGTCAGAATGAACGTCAAGACTAGACGCCATCTCTCTCTCTGTGTTCGCCTCCTGCGAAGTGCCCCTGGATCTGCAGGCCTGGCTCTTCGGTGTAGGCCTACATCCCAAGGCAATGAAGATAATAAGTGTTGCAAGGCTACCATCTACAAGTACCATCTTGGTCTTGAGGTGGGTAACGCTAGCTACTTCATCGACTTGCCCATTCTGTGGAAAGAACTCTCGCAGTCCATCGGTGGCGGAGTCTTTCCCGTGGTGAGGGCTACCAATAAAAACCTTGTATATATTATATATATGTATATTTATATATATATCAATAATTTTCTATATTTACATATATTTACTCATATATTTATCATTATATAATCTTATTTATTCTATATATTTATTTTGTATTCAACCTTATATAATTATAAATGAACATTGGAATAAAGTAGCTTCAATCTCAATCTATCTTTCTATGGCGACTCGTTTTGACGTTCATTTTAACGGAAGATGTGCTCTATATATACTTTTATAGATCCATTTCCTTCCAGAAAAATGTACATGTATATAGTCTTATTTGAAAAATTTCAACTATTTATGAGCGAATGTTTCTTTTTTTCGAACCTAAACAATTCCCTACTGTCTTTACTGCAATGGTAATGCGGTCTTGCCAGCCAGTTCAATAACTACCAAAAATGTATTATTGCAGTTAGAGAGCAGTAGGGGATTGTCTATTTTCAATAAAAATTCGCGCTCTAATTAGTTCATAATTTTGAATATAGATGGCGCGCGCTTATATCACGTAATGAAATATTGGTTCTAGTAGTTGTGACAATTTTTTGACAATTAAACAACTTTATTGACATCTCGTCAATCTTTACACTCAAAGGGAGTTATAAGGTAATAATAATGGTAGGAATGAAAAGAGATATTTACAATCGACGTAGCCCTCTTCGAGGGCACGTCCGGATCAGGAGCTTAAAGCCGCCTTGAATCTAGACAGATCCCTGCCATTTGGGGAGTTCATGTTCGGAACATGTTTGATGATAATGTCGAAGAATTTGTCGAGAAGAATCTTGTCTTCAGGCGTGAGTAGCCCGAGGAGGTGCTCCGTTTCTTCTTCGTAATAGACCGCGAGTATGATATCCATCCTGACCACATTCTAGTAGTTGTGGTATCATCATCTTATAGGAGTTATCGAATTGTCAGAATTTACTAAAAATATATTTTGCCTAGTAGTGTAGTAGAGTTTATTTTTAGTTCAAACTACATTTCTATATGCGATAATTACGATGAAATTATATTTAAAAGAGATATCAAAACCTTAGTTAGAATTTCTACATGGCTTCAACCATTATTGTACTGATAAAAGCCATAATCCGAAACTATGGTCTACAAGCTTTATTAGTCTGAAATTTCTCATACTGGTGTTGTGGCTTATTGAATAATCTGAATCTGTGTGAGGTTTGAGCAGAGATTTTTTAAATATTGAATTTCGTTGGTAAATGCTATATTTGATCTAAAGAAACACTGAATTTGGTGACTGAACTCAACTCTAATTGGTTAATTAATGTCACGTGATAGTTAACAGCCAAACAGAGCGGGAATAAAACGAATACCTAACTTATAATACAGTACCTTAATTACATATAAACACATTAAAGCAAACAATATTAAAGCATGTGTTTATGTAATTAAGAGTACAAAATCTTAAGGTGAAAAGTTTCTTGTAAGGTTTTTTTTTTATTCAGCCGAAATTTCGAGCAATTCTGATCTTTCACAGGAATAAAAAGCTCGACTAAATAAAAAACCCACACACACACAAAAACCTTTATTAAGACACACAGGTCTTACAGAGGATTCTCCTTGGGGTTACAAGACGGAGAAACCTATGAAAGTGGGAAATATACAAAGGGGTGAAAATGGAGAAAGATTAAATACACATGATAAATATACTAAATAAAAAACCCTTAGAAGAAACTTGTTGCCTTACGATTCTGTACTTTTGATAATATACTGCTCAAGGGATTTATCCAAATTACAAGGTTGTCCCAAAAGTTGGTAAACACTTGCAAAAAATTGAAATACCGATATTATTTGCTGTTATGTATAATGTCTTTGTATTATGTAAAAGTAATTTTAAAAAATAAGGCTTATTTTGGATTCTAATAAGATTATTTATTAATCCGATATTTCGATGGACCAATCTTCCATCTTTTTCGAGGTATTTTGCAGTGAAGCACGTAGCAGGTCGCGTGCCTTAGGTGAAAAAAGATGGAAGATTGGTCCATCGAAATATCGGATTAATGAATAATCTTATTACAATCCAAAATAAGCCTTATTTTTTAAAATATAAAATATATTTTATGGATTGCTCTATATTCAGAAGTAAAAGTAATTGTATTGTGTATTATTATGTATTCGCCGTAATAATATCATTTGCCAAGTAATAATAAAAACAAGGGTTTAAGAAAAACACGGACTTCTGGGTCAACCTTATATCATGTGTAACAAACAGTTACAATCCTCATCAGTTATCTATTATAGGTATACCACATGTGTGTACTTATAGCTAATTATGGAAACAGGTACTCTCTTTCTTTTTTGAGGGAAGTGTCTCAAGGCACATTTAATTACTGAAGATGTTGTCGCTATTGTTTCGACAGCCCTCGTGACATCCTTTCTGGAGATTGAGGTCGTGACAGGTTGTGTCCTGGACTCTCGATTGTCAACTTCTTCCGGATGATTGGTCCTGTGAGTCACATCTGTAGCTACACAACTTGTTGTTCCACTTTCAGGGGAAAAGTAAAGGGGGCATTTAATCTTTCTCAGAACTGTCCTACGAAGAGGCAACCACTACCATTCTCAATGGCCGTGTTCTGACAAATCTAAGGTATTTTTACGAGAGGTATTTCGCCATCAAATTAAAATGTTAAAGAAATATGGGGTTAAGAATATAAATAATTTACAGATAACTGTATATCCCCAATTTTTTTCAAAGAAAACAACTTCCTACAATCTTTACTTCGCGATGTAAATATATGGCTGGCTTATCAATTTTTTTAAAAGGCTAGGTATATAATTATGTCTGGATCTCATGGAATAAAGTCCGCCCTAGACTGACAAGGGTCATTAGCCCGAAACCATGGTCTCTAGATGGACGCTTCTCAGTTTGCCAAAGCTGGTGTTGTGGCTTTGTCACCGACCCGAGGCAGCTAGTTGCGGCGACGGTCAATAGATGGCGTCAGGTTTTGACGTTTATTTTGACGGGAGAGGCGCCCTGTGCTTCTATGGATCAATTTCCTTCCGGAAAATTTTCCATCTATATATATATGTTATGAATATTTTGTTTTGTTGTTGAACATGATAAAGAATTGGGGGTGCAGTCGTGGAAAAAGAAAAAATAATTATTTACTTCTCAAGTAGTTTTTATTTTTCAATTATTTGAAAAGAATTACACATTAATTATTTTCACGGTAATATAGAATTTATAAAATATATCCTATATTCGTGAATTAAAAAATAGGTAGGTTAACTATACATATTTACAACAAATATTCAAAGTATTCTAAATCTATGGTCAAAAATAAAAGAATAGTCAATGATGAAAGTAAAATACATGTTTAAAAAAATATTTGCATTTTAGATTATATATATATAATTGAAGTCCACCGACGTCAGAAACAATTAACTGGTTAGAGAGGCGCATACTTACAATACCATGGAATATCAAGAAAGGTATGGATTCCTTTAAAGTTAATTGTTGTCATAGCGTCACGATATGTAGCACATTCTCTCCAAGTTTAAAAGTTTCTTGGAACGAACTGATAAGAAATTGCCCTTGTGCATGACATTATCCTAATTCTGACCTAGAATATAAATTAAATTATTAGAAGTGTTTTTTAAATCCCCGTATCATTTTTGTGGCTTTCCAGTACCTCTAGTTGATTTTCTAACACCAATATATGAGAATTATTTCATATCAAACAACTTTCTACTGTATCTACTACAATGGAATATTATTGGGGAGGCCTGGCTCATCAGTGGTGAACCCTTCCAACGGTTTCACTACTTTAATCTACCATACCGCTTTAATATTATATTTGACCAGGGGTGGCGAACGTGCGGCCTTAAGGCCGCATGTGGCCTTTTCTTGCCCAAGTTGTGGCCTTTTCTTAAATTCAAAATTATAATTTTTGTTTCGCAGTTTTCAATTACTTTCATTATTTTATTGAAAATATCTAATACGAATGTCATATATTATATAATATATATATATAAATATATATATATATATATATATATATATATATATATAATATATATATATAAATATGCGGCCTTCTCAAAAATGGTAAAATGAAAATTGGCCTTCTAATATAAAAAGGTTCGCCACCCCTGTATTAGACGATTCTGCTCATAAACCCGGTATTAAAGGAAATATAACAAATGAAAACATCAAGACGCGAAAGTTTCTTTTCACAAATTAATCAAACATCTATTTTTCTTTGCCCTAATGAAAGTAGAGGTTTGATTTATTTGTGACCTGACCTGGTTCAAAATCACATTAATAGGTATCGCTCAGCAAGAGCAACCTAGTTCATGATAATTGAAACAGTGAATAATACGTGAAGGTTATTCACATATTAAACAAATTTTAACGCGTGATTCAATCCCGGTTCATGACTGTCGGGAATCGAGGGTGTTACCCTCTCATCCACCGACTTATAACCTTATTTATTTGTGAAAGAAACATTCACGTCTTAATGTTTTCATTTGTTATATATAAATAGCGCGTTATTGCTTTGTATTAAAGGAAATATTGGTTGTGTTATTTGAACAAGCTATGTATATTAGATTTAAAGATAGTTAAAATAAAAACATTTAATGTGAGCAAATGGTTTAGAAAAGACGTTGTTGTTAGAAAAAATTGAAAGAAGAGAGAAAGACCTGCAATAAGCTGGCTAGAAGGAGTCAACAACAACAAACAACAAAGCCTTTATTTAGGGCCTCTCGCCCTATACAGGATTCGCCAGTTCACAAGGGATGGGGAGAACACTGTGTGGCCTTTTTCCGGGATATAATCCTGTGGAATCCGAATATCGCCACCACTATATACCTATTCTTTGATATTTCATTAATTAGTGCAGGAAATGAAGGATAAATTTGCCCCGTTTTATCATTTAGTTTTCGTCTTTCCTCAGACAGAGCAGCACAATCAAATAAGATAGAAGGAGTCAAGAAAGCTAACGGAAGGTCACTAGATGAGCTGTGAGTGGTGACTAACAGATCAAATTGGAGAATATTTGTCCATATAATCACTAAAAGTCGAACTTGACTTGAAGGACACTAACAACACACACATAATGTAATATAATACACTTCGGCTTGTGATTATAAAACAACACTTGAAGTTACACCGCATGAGTTTCTTTTCAATGAAAAATCAAAATTTTATTTCAAGGTGAAATATTGACTATTTCTAACCTTTTTGGATGAGGTATGAAAGGGTGAATTATGAAGAGTAATGATGAACGGAAAAATAAAAGTGTCCATGGATGGGATTCGAACCCACAATATTCCGCTTAACGGGCAGATGCCATGTCCACTAGGCTTCATAATTCACCCTTTCATACCTCATGTTTGAATCGATACTTTTTAAAAAACCTTACTAGTGGTGATAAAGAATAAGCCTGAACACCAGTTTAGACAAATTCAGACAAAAGCCAACAACCTGTATACCATAGTATAGGGCTATGGATCTCATCAGTACAGGGACGGCTTCGATCTCATAATATCCTACGGGAGAGGTGCATCTTTAGGTACATGAATTTCACCCCCCGCAACTTTATATTGTAACAAAGTATTTATTAATTTCATTATTTTTATTAACAGAGTGGTCATTTTTATGTGTATATCTTGCTACTCTGTAAATTTCCACTTGGCATTTTGGTGGAGATGCTGGGTAAGTTAGGGAAGACAAACTGAAGACCGCCGAGAAGACCTTGAAGTCATGGGTGCTGTGATCTACATTTTCGGAGACTGACTCCAGGATTCCACCGCCGTGCTGAAGCCAAGACTTTCCTCGAAGATGACGATGTCCCTATAGACGATACGACGACAAAGCCGCTCTTCACGCCGCAAGAAAAAGGACGCAAAAGTATTAGGGACAAAGTTCCAAGACTCCGATGGAATCCTTGGCAGAAGCACGTAAGATCCATGCCAGTATCTACAATAATTGCTAGCTGTGGGTCACAGCTCCCATAGGGAAGAAGCTATGTAACAAAGTATTTATTATTTTCATTATTTTTATTAACAGAGTGGTCATTTTTTCATGTTTATATCTTGCTATTCTGTAAATTTCAACGTGGCAATATAATATATATATATATATGAAAACAAGTCTACGTGAACCCAGTTCAGCTAATCAGAATAATGTCCGAGAAAAAATATATAGCGATAGAATTATTTAACTCTCATAAAGCGTTAGAGAACAAGGTAATCTCTAAGAACTAAAATTACAGAACAATTTCCTTCCATAGTTAATTTGTATAGTTATGTTGAATACTTTGATTTCCTTTTCATTTTCCCTTCTCTCCTTTGTTTATGTTTATTTTTTTCCTTTTTCCATGAAAATGATGTATGACGAGTCCTTACAGGACGGAAATGTCCTAATAAAGCTGTTGTTGTTGTTGTATATATGAAAAATAGGATTTTTTTCCGATTCATTTGATCCAGGATCGAGGTTGTTGACTATTTGTACCATTCCTTCACCAAGCTTCTCAAAAAACGACGAGGATTGGTTGTGAAAAAGATATATTAAAGAAGACGTCCAATTAAACCAACTGTTTTTTTCGACACTCATACAAGCAAGGAACTGACATAATGCTAGCTTTGAGGAAATGGGGTAAGCACATCCATAAACCGATTTTTAAAGTCTTTTATCAGAGCAGCAAATCATCAATATAAAAAATTGGCATAGTAAACAGGCATTCATAAACATGAGGGGACAATTAGATACCAATCTATAATGTATTGGAAATTTTTCTTTTATAAATCTATGGATTCTTGTTAGTACGTCGCGTGTTCGCAAAATTAAAAACCTGCGGTTGATAGACTAATGGTATACAGTGTCGATTATTGATAATCATGATCCAGAATCGAATCCATATTGAACTATTATAAAAGATATTACATTTCTAAGATTCCACCTTTCAGTGTAGCTTATAAAAGCAGAATGATCCTATACAGTATTAGAGCTCTAAAGATGCGTTCTTTTTTTTTTTTGCTTATCCCTAGTACACGCGGTACAGGCCATGGTAATCATGGTGGGTAGAAGTAGGCGACTGCTTTTACTGTAAGTGCACCACATGTCTACATATGTGAAAAGCAGTTCGACTTTTCACTTACAAATGTGTCAGAGCCCCGTTTGGTTTTTGCACTCGCGGGTGGGGTTGGACTTTTGCAAGAATCGGGGGTCATTGGAGCATTTCTTTTATCAGAAAAAAGTGCCCAATGCGGGAATCAAACCCGGGTCGTAGCGGTCGAAAACCAACGGTTTAGACCATCCTTCCACCCACCCCTTATGATGATGAAGATGCGTTCTGATAGATTAAATTGACTAAACCGCTGGGAGGGTTCATCACTAATGAGTCAAGCTCTCCCAACATTTTTCATCATATTAAGGATAGTAGAATTTTGATTGATTTGTGAAAAGGAACAATCGTGTCTTAATGTCTTCATTTGTTATATAAAAGATACTGTGGCATCTGATTCCTCTCTTTGCAAGAGTCAAGACGACGTGGGTGGTAGTCAAGGAAGTACTACTGGCCCCAGGGGGGATCGTGAGATTAAAGAAGAGGTCTGTTGACGAAGAGACGGGCGGGGTGAACAGACAGTCTGGTGACATCGGCGGTGCGAAAGGAAGCGGAAAGTTGTCTCCGTGAATGTGACCATGTGGATGATCCTGGAAGAAGGTACCAGAGAAACTTGCCCCACCTGGACGGCTGTTGGCGAGGAAGATCCTACTGGTGGTGGACATTGGAGACATCTCTACTAGTAGCTACTGGTGATACATTACGTCGCTGTATCTACATAGCCTTGTTGTTTAGAAGTCTTATACGTAAACAACGACGGTCTCTAAAAGTGTCGAAACAATGCCATAAAATGTGAAAAAATTGCGTTCTCACGCAATTCTGGCCTTAACTACCCGTTTCATGATTTTTCAGGATGTCTGAATGACCAGTTTTTTGGTCGTTGAGGTACAACTTGCACCACGCTGATCAGGGTCAACAGCCCGAAACGCGTCCGTGGTTAGTTTTTCTTGATTAATCAAGAATGGGTATTTGGCCAATTCTGGAATAATTAAAAATCAACGAGAATAGGTGATATTTATTCCGATAGATGGCGCAAGCCATCAGCAACTTTCAGTTGCACGATAAGGATATGCCTTTTTCTTAATGCCATAAAAACCTATAAAAATAACTAGAATAGCCTCCAACTCTCAAAATTTTGGTGCCAACAGTACCTATAAGTAAACAAATGACATTTTGTACCTTGTAAAGATAAATTTGAGCTGCTTTACATAATGTATATATTGATTTGAATCGAAAAGGTTATTTTCTAAACTTAGATATCAATAATAACTATATGTTAAGGATACTAGGCATATTTTGGATTAAATAATTAACTTTTATTTCCCAATATTTTTAAAAAACCCATTTTCACTTAATTAACGATCAATCTATATTAAAGAATATTTTTTTGGTGTTATTAGAGGACTCTAATGATGTACAGTATATACAGCTTGTATATATTATAATGGTGAAGAAGGATGCATTATTTCGTATTTGCAGGGTAGCTGAAAAGTATAGTCCTCAAAAACCTTTTGCAATAACTCAGTGAAATGAACACATAATTGTCTTCTTCTTCTTCTTTCTTATCTCCACTCAATCATATTAAGGTATTAAGCTTGTAAAGCTTGTTGATGGTGTCTGCCGGGGAAGAGTAGAGATTATCAATGGATGAGTCAATACAGTTAATAATGTGTTTTGGGGTTGCAGGTTGAGAATTGCACCCACATAATTGTAAAATTCAAAAAGCATATATAATAACATTAAGGAAGCAAATTACACTGGTCAACAAGATTTTTGCACAAGAGAACCTGATTATGTTTCTAGTGTAACTTTTCATGCTGAACTCAAAAATCTAATCAGAAATTTACCATCACGTATGGTTTTTGCGTGACGGTCTTTTTTTAGTATTGGGATAAATACAGTAAAAAATGCAAACAATGTCACGTAACTGGTTTATCAAAAAATATTTTTCTTTGTCCACAAAGAAATAGCAGCTTATCTACATGTCCTGAATCCAAATATACCATTAGTTTTTTTCTATTACGCAATATTTCTGAGATACGCCTACTTGAAATTTGGAAATCTTGTTAATATATAGGCATATATGAACGAAACATTTATTTATTGAAAAGCAGTGACAGTGGATTTTCTTCTATACTTTGCTTGTGGTAGATCCCTCTTGAGTGTCCAGCAGTAGTCGGCAAGCATAACGGGACTCCATTTACCTTGGTACCGCTTCTCCATGCTTGATATATCTTGATGAAACCTCTCACCATGCTCATCGCTAACTGCGCCAAGATTGTCTGGAAAGAAATCTAGATGTGAATGCAGGAAATGGATCTTGAGGGACATGTTACATCCCAGTGCCTTGTAGGAAAGCAACAGATCATTAACTATGTCTCGGTAATTTTCAACCTCGGCACTTCCTAAGAAGTTTTTGCAAACGTTTCTAAAGGAATTCCATGCTGCTGCTTCAACTTCATTCAAACTATTTTGAAAATTTCCATCCTGCTGCAATTCTCGAATCTGAGGTCCAACGAAAATGCCTTCTTTAATCTTCGCTTCACTTATACTAGAAATTTTTTGTTTTAGGTAGGCAAATCCACTGGCATTTCGATCCATTGCCTTGACAAAGTTCTTCATTAATCCCAGTTTAATATGTAATGGTGGTAAGTAAATATTTTCTGAATCGATCAGGGGTAGATTTGCAATATTTTTATATCCTGGAGTAAAGATTTTACGGTTTTGCCAGATTTTTTTAATGTAATGCCTTTCCCTATCTCTGCTATCCCACTCACATAGAAAACAACAAAATTTTGTATATCCAAGCTGTAATCCACGCAAGAGAGCAACGACTTTCAAATCGCTGCATATTTTTCAACCGTATCTTTCGTATTCTATCTTTTTCAAAAGCAGTTTCATGTTTTCGTAAGTCTCTTTCATGTTGGATGCATGTATTTATCCCAATACTAAAAGAAGACCGTCAGGCAAAAACCATGGGTGATGGGAAATTTCTGATTAGATTTTTGAGTTCAGCATGAAAAGTTACACTAGAAACACTATCAGGTTCTCTTGTGCAAAAAAAAGTTTTTTTTGTAGACCTGTGTTATTAAAGAAACATATCGAAGTAGGCTCCTTTGGCTTTGATACAGGCCTGGAGGTGTTGGGTAATAGACTCCACCGTGGGCCGTAGGTACATGATGTCGATCTTGGCCCACTCTCGCTGCAGGGCCTTCTTATAAAAAACATTGGTATATTTTCTTTCTAGGCTCACAGTTTATGAGTCGAACATATGTACATACATGTGTAGATATATCTCCACAGTAAAAAAGCAGTCGACAACTACTCAACACTATTATCATAGCATGTACTACGTAATTAGGGATATGTACTATTCCCATAATGTTCAACATCTACGAATAAGAAAAACTACATCACAACACAATCAATAATAACTTTATTTTGAAGATTGTACCTATTTTAGAATAAATAACTAAGTTATTTCCAAATATTCTTCAAAAATTCATTATCACACCTATTTGAAGACCAATCTCTATTAAATAATACTTTTTTTTGGTCTTAAAATATTGAAACACTACGAATTCACGCGCTCAGGCGATTTAAATACTATTCTTCAGTTCATAAATAAAGAGGACGATACTTTAAGCTACCCTGTTTAACATATTATAGCAACGCTACATCAACTAAATGTCAAAGTTACCACCTATATATAGCTATATTGACTGGATTGGAAAGGTCGCTGCAGATTGAATTGAGAGGGGATTATTTTTGTCTCTAGAAAGAAAGATAATTGACAGTTATTTTTAGCAGATTTATTGATCCCATTTACGATATTAATTTCAAAAATACAACTCCGCCTTTGCCGGTCCTAAGCCCGGATGAAAAAGGAGGAGGGGGAGCAATAACAAGCTCACTAACAAACCTGGGCTCAGCTGGCCCGGCTGATAGTACCCTGTAAGGGCTCCTGATCTAGGGATACAGGATGAGTCTGTACTCCATGTTAGGATCGGCTGCACATGGCGTCTGTTCCTCATGTCAGAGGCGGCCATTTCTTTTGGAGCTAAGTCGATCTGCCACTGAGTAGTGCTCCCAGTCTTAATGACAAAGGCAGACGCATTCTACTTCACCCAGTGCGAAGATAAGAAAGAAGAAGATTTCAAAAAGAATAATTTATCTATTTCATCAATTTGCTTATCATTAATGAATGTTTTCACAATATTTTATATAGAATACCAACATAATTTAATTATAAGGCAACAACGCGTCATCTATATATAAGAAATGAAATAATTAAAGCACGAATGTTTTTTTAAACATAAAACAAACTCTTATTGTCGTGCGATGAAAAAATATTAAGAAGGCTTAGCTCATCAGTGGTGAACCCTCCCAGCGGTTTCGCCATTTTAATCTACCAGACCGCTTTTTAGCACTCCAATACTGTATTGAATGGCTAACTGGCTTTGTACTTATTGTTTGCGTAAGAGCATTGTGCTCAATGCAAATATTTAAAATGTAATTATGCTGTCCTAAAAGCTCATGTTTATAGTTTGCTTTATACCATTTTTGAGATTCCACAGATTCCTCTTGAGTTTGTTTCTCCAACTGGGGAGGGGACACATGTCTACATGTGTAGATTTCAGGCATTGGTCTCTACAGATGGAGTTAAAGGGGGCTTGGGAGGTAACATAATGGGGGGGTCCTTCCTCTAGAGTCTGTTTCTCCAACTGGGGAGGGGACACATGTCTACATGTGTAGATTTCAGGCATTGGTCTCTACAGATGGAGTTCCAGGGGCCTTGGGAGGTAACATGGTGGGGGGGGGCCCTTCCTCTTGAGTCTGTTTCTCCAACTGGGGAGGGGACACATGTCTACATGTGTAGATTTCAGGCATTGGTCTCTACAGATGGAGTTCCAGGGGCCTTGGGAGGTAACATAGTGGGGGGGTCCTTCCTCTAGAGTCTGTTTCTCCAACTGGGGAGGGGACACATGTCTACATGTGTAGATTTCAGGCATTGGTCTCTACAGATGGAGTTCCAGGGGCCTTGGGAGGTAACATGGTGGGGGGGGGGGGGCCCTTCCTCTTGAGTCTGTTTCTCCAACTGGGGAAGGGACACATGTCTACATATGTAGATTTCAGGCATTGGTCTCTACAGATGGAGTTCCAGGGGCCTTGGGAGGTAACATAGTGGGGGGGTCCTTCCTCTAGAGTCTGTTTCTCCAACTGGGGAAGGTGTTGGGAGAATCTTAATAATTATTTTCTATTATAAGTAAAAAACTTCTTTATTGAAGACACTAATTACAATGAAGTCAAATTACTATAAAAAGAGTTTTAGAAACTCATACGTCTCCACACAGATTCTCAACCACTCTCACAAAAAGAAAATACCTATATATATATACACATAATCTACACCACAGAATAAAATAATCCACAGATTAATATAATCATAGAATGAAAAATGAACATTTCAAATTATAAATATCAACAGAAGGGACACATGTCTACATATGTAGACTTACAATAAAGACAGTCGCCATCATGAATATCATGGCCACGTATACTAGGTATAATAATAATTTAAAAAAAACTGTTGTATTAGGAATCATTTCCTCAGTGCTAACTATATCCAGGCGACATTCCTCAATAGGTTCTTATGGAGAAATAGCAATCTCCCGCACGGGGAAAAGATATCATCTTACAAGAGAGACAACTCGATCTAAATACAATGTAGGAAGCAGTCAAAACACCAAGCTATCGTGCTGTCGCGTCCGTTCCACCACCACGTCAGCAATTTGTACGGCACGCAATGACGCAATGGTTGGCGACAGTCCAGGGGATTGATGTTGCCATAGTGAAGGAGCTTCGTTATCTAATACTTTACTTTTACAATAGAATATCTCTCTCGGCGCACTATCTATCGATGGATAACTTTTTAGTGTTACTATGAATTATAATTTTTGTAAATTAAAGTTTTTTTTACTATACTTATTTACTATACTTATTTGTGAAAAGAAACATTCTTAAAGTCTTCATTTTTATATATATATGTTATATTAAAATTATTTATTTTAAAATGTTATATTAAGATATTATATTTAAAAATAAATTATAATTTCATAGATATAAATACTCTGTATAAATCGGCCGCCAGAGGTCATGCTTCCCATATAAATGTTCATTGTTGTTCTTCCCCGCTGGTCGGCCCAAAACTTTTGTACATTATGTAAATATTCTTTTGTTTTTCATTTTTATTTATTCTTACGCCTTAAGCCAGGCAGTACTTTTACAAAATTATGTTTTTTTTTATGTATTTCATTCCTCAGCTCAAATAAATAAATCTATTTCTTCAATATTATTATACTTTCAAGATTATTCAACCACGACTGCACCACCATTACAATAATCCTCAACATGATCAAAATACAACAGAAATCATATATTTTTATTTTAAATATAAGAATAGTCGACAGGATATTTACCTGCTTTTTCAAAATGACAAAAACAAATATTTCGAATTCAAATATGCAAATTTTCCTATCAAAAATAGTTCATTTCAACCAAAAATAATCTACTTTTCCAAGACATAGCCCAATTCAAACAAACATCTCTCTCCACAACAAAACATAGTTCATTTTTAATTATGCAAATCAAACATAACCTACCCCAATCAAAAATAGCCTTCTCCATCGAAAAATAGTCACCCCCAAGCAAACATAGCCATCTCCAAACAAACATAGCCTTCTCCAAACAAACATAGCTTTCTCCATACAAACATAGCCATCTCCAAACAAACATAGCCATTTACAAGCAAACATAGCCTTCTCCAAGCAAACATAGCCATCCCCAATCAAACATAGCCCAATCCAAGCAAACGTAGTCATCTCTACAAACAAACATAGCCGTCACCATCTCAAGAATTTTCAAGCATCCTTCTCCCATCCGAGGTTGGATATCACCAGCCATCACACCTTCCGCCCAACACCAGCCATCTCTCGAGATCTTCAAATCCAACCCAAGGTACTTTGTATCTACCATTTTTCACAGTTACCTTTAGTTTAACTTTTTAATTCTCATTCATGTTTACAATAGTTTCAATCGCTTATTTGCTTAGTTATACCCTTTTTGTCAAATTAATTTTATGTATCAATTTTACCATAGTTGTTTTTGCCCCGTTAAATATTATCACACCTTTTGATCCTTGTAAACCTTTATTTTCCTTTGTATAATTAGTTCCCAAAATATCTCTTTCCATACCTTACCATTAAATATTTACAATTAAGTTCAACTATTAACACCATATCAGTTTTAATACACTATATGTAAAACAGTCGGCCGGGAGAACAACAATAATAAATTACATTTTCTTACACTATCAATATCTTTCAAATAATTAGCTAATATTTTTCATTGTTTAACATATTTCAACTTTTCCTTTTTTATTTTTGATAACACAATTATTTCCATTTCTTATATCACCTAACAGATATGCAAATTTAGCGAGACCAACATATGTAAATTTTAACTTTTGTTTTTGTGTTCACCTTGATTCTTTTTTTTTCAATGCCCATTCTTTATTCTTAACATTAATTTCATTTATATTTGCATGTCTATTCCTTGTTTTCACATTTGCCTTTTGTGCATAAACTTTCTCATTTATTGCTATTTTCATAAATGCCCTTATAATCATCAAATGTCTTTAGCATTGCCATATATTTTTCGCCAATTATTTTTAAGTTTTTTTTTCAATGTTCTTCTTCTTCATTTTTCATTCATATACTTTTGTAATTATAATCATTTTATTTTCCTTCCTCATTTTTTATTATATGTGTATTTTTTTCATGTCTTTTCATATCTATTGGTTAACAACAAACCAATATGATTATGGAACACTTTTATTTTCTCTCTTTGCATTTTCACTCTATACCACATTTTCACTCTATACCACATTTTCACTCTATGCCACATTTTAACTCTATGTCACATTTTCACTCTATACCACATTTTCACTCTATGCCACATTTTCACTCTATGCCACATTTTCACTCTATGCCACATTTTCACTCTATGCCACATTTTAACTCTATGTCACATTTTCACTCTATGCCACATTTTCACTCTCCACCAACAATATTTGTGGTCATTCACACTTTATATCATTTTGTATTTTCCTGTCTATTGGTTACCATATAAAAAACCAATATGATAAGTGAATATCACCTCTTACCTTTCTTTTAATCATTTTATATTTTTTCAAAGCTATATTTTTATCACTTTTCTCTGTACCCATATTATTCTTTTCACAGGGGGGAAATGTTATATTAAAATTATTTATTTTAAAATGTTATATTAAGATATTATATTAAAAAAAAATTATAATTTCATAGATATAAATACTCTGTATAAATCGGCCGCCAGAGGTCATGCTTCCCATATAAATGTTCATTGTTGTTCTTCCCCGCTGGTCGGCCCAAAACTTTTGTACATTATGTAAATATTCTTTTGTTTTTCATTTTTATTTATTCTTACGCCTTAAGCCAGGCAGTACTTTTACAAAATTATGTTTTTTTTATGTATTTCATTCCTCAGCTCAAATAAATAAATCTATTTCTTCAATATTATTATACTTTCAAGATTATTCAACCACGACTGCACCACCATTACAATAATCCTCAACATGATCAAAATACAACAGAAATCATATATTTTTATTTTAAATATAAGATATATATAGATGGAAAATTTTCCGGGAGGAAATTAATCCATAGAAGCATAGGGCGCCTCTCCCGTCAAAATAAACGTCAAAAACTGACGCCATCTATTGACCGTCGCCGCAACTAGCGGCCTCGGGTCGGTGACAAAGCCACAACACCATATAACACCAATAAATTTTGATTTTTCGTTGAAAAGAAACACATGCGGGATAGTTTTCAAATGTCGTTTCACGTTTCTTCATATTAAGATAAAAATGGGGCAAGATTTTTAAAGAGTTATCATCTTGAAAGCTTACTAATTTTTATATTAATAAAGATACTTATTACAATTATCCTTATTGGTATATTGTGTTTAAACCTTTGCAAAGTGTGGTCACTGGACATGCATCGGACCTGAAGGCTGTTGTTGTGTGCTGCGTTGTCTGGAGTATAGGAGTTCCATCTATGTTTCCTTTCTTCCTTTGGTGAATCTGTATAAGACCGATGGTCTTAATAAAGCTTTGTGTATGTGATATATATGGTAACTGAAGAAGTTTCTGTCCCTTTTTTTACATTGTCACGAAGAAGAACGATGAACGCAGGTATTTTTTATAACTATTTACAGTATTTATGAAAAAAGGCATCTCCTTATCGTGCAACTGAAAGTTGCTGATGGCTTGCGCCATCTATCGGAATAAATATCAACTATTTTTTAATTATTCCAGAATTGGCCAAATATACCCATTCTTGATTAATCAAGAAAAGCTAATCACGGACGCGTTTCGGGCTGTTGGCCCTCATCAGCGTGGTGCAAGCTGCACCTCAACGACCAAAAAAAAAACTGGTCATTCAAGGCATCCTGAAAAATCATTAAACGGGTAGTTAAGGCCAATTCTGGAATAATTAAAAATCAACGAGAATAGTTGATATTTATTCCGATAGATGGCGCAAGCCATCATCAACTTTCAGTTGCACGATAAGGAGATGCCCTTTTTTCATAATTATGCACCTTATCCCAGTACAATATCACATTTGTACTATTTTTTCATATTTACAGTACTGGTTCTGTGAATAACACTATTTAGGGTTCATTACACCAAAGTGATATCAATTGAATAAACCAAATTTTAAAGAATGTTCAGTTTTAGTAAGGCGTGACGTTTTTACTTCGCATAGAGGGAATGTAGGCGATGAAGAAATAAGTTGCTGATGTCACTTAGCTATGTGCTGAACCATCCCAGTGTTTCCGCTAATTTAATCTCAAGGCAGCCATTTTTTGTACCGTGCTCATCGTCTAGATTGATATTAATAAAAATGAATTTGGTTTATTCAATCGACATCACTTTGGTGTGTTGTTGTTGTTGCTTATTCCTCAAATCGTTTAAACGATCTCCATTAGGTTCCATTGTCTCAGCTTTTCTATTATAGTCCTGGAGTTTTCTCAAAGTTCTTTTTACTTTGGTGTAATATAGACCCTAAATAGTGTTATTCACAGAACCAGTACTGTAAATAGTTATAAAAAATACCTATGTGTTCACCGTTCTTCATTACAATGTAAAAAAGGGACAGAAACTTCTTCAATTACCACATATATCACACACAAAGCTTTATTAAGACCACCGGTCTTATACAGATTCACCACTGGAAGAAATGAAGCATAGATGGAACTTCTGTACTCCAGGCAGAGCAGCACCCAACAACAACCTCCAGGTCCGACGTATATCCAGTGGCCACACGTTCCTTCGTTACCATACGTTACCATTTACCATATATATCTTTAAAGGCACAATTAATCTCTCCTAACCATAACAATCTTTTCACTTTTAAATTTTACTTTCCATATTTCGCTTAAAATACTTTTGCCAAGAATTTTTCTCTTCAGTATCTGTTACACAGACATACAGCTTTATTAAGACCACCGGTCTTAAACAGATTCACCTTAGAAAGGAAACATAGATAGAGCTCCTGTTCTCCAGGTAGCACAGAACCCAACAACAGCCTCCAGGTCCGACACATGTCCAGTGGCCACACCTTGCATAAGTCAAGGTTAGCGTATCACTGAACACAGGATCTGATATAAAATCCAAACAACTCAATACAATATCAGAGTTGTATGGTAGATAAAACTGGGGAAACCTCTGTATGGGTTCATCACTGATGAGCAAGGCCCTCCCATTACTTTTTTTCATCACAGTAATGCAGTTGAAAGTTGTTTCTTTTTTAAAGAAACAGGCTTGCTTAAAAAAGTTTACATTTACAATACCAGATGAATCGTTTTAGTCCATCACGTTTGTATATTACACATATAATTTCAAAATAAAAACTTGAAACAGTGCTATTTTTATTAGCGTTCGTAATTTCCTTTATCAAAAACATTATATAATTATAAATACTTGGTAATAATTATTTTGTCAATGTGTTTCGTTCCACATTTATCATCAAATATTATTTCTACAGACTTATATTGAAATTCAACAACTTTTATCATTAGAGAAAGGTCTATTGAGATAATATATGATGAAATATGTGGAAAGAAACACATTGTACCAAATATTATTATAAATTTTAACGATAGATGGCAATTGAGAATCTATTAATAATATTTATTTAAAACAAAAAAGGCATATCCTGACTGCTTATATTAGCATTTTAGATGGCAGAGCGCCATCTAGTGAAACAAAAATCAACTAAACGTTGATTTAATGATTGTTCTCTGTGATAATTGTCTAATCTAATTTATTGATAAATCAAGAAACGCCAACCACGTAGGCGTTTCGGGCTTATGACCTTTGTCGTTTTGATAAGGTAATGTTTCATCAAGGTAATGTTTTTGTCAGAATGGTGTTATATATTTGATCATATGGATGTTATCCTTGAATGTGTTGGGAGTACTGGCAACAACAGTGTTGTCTGTTATAGCGGTGGAGGAGAGAAAACGCCACCTTACCTCCAGAGTTACGTCGCCCAGCTCCTGCCCGTCCTGACTCCCGGCTTCTCTCCCGGGAAGACTTCAACGAGGCTTCCTGGCGTAGTTTTCAGGCCCAGCTGGTGCCCTGCCCCTCATGTAGTCGGACCTTTCTCCCGGACCGACTGGAAGTGCATGCCCGGGTGTGCCATGCTGCCCCGGTATACCTCATCCTTCTATTGACAACAACAACAACAGCTATAACAACAGCAACAACAACAATAGTAACAACCACAACAATAACAATAACCACAACAAATACAACAACACTAATAATAACAACAAGAATGACAATAACCACAACAATAGTACCAATAGCAACAACAACAATAACAACAACAACATTAATTCTTCTTTAAATTATTATATAATAAGGCAAAATAGCCTAGCTGCGAAAGCTTTAGACTTTAGAACCTGATGTCCCTGGTTCGAACAAACTTTTCGCTATCTTTTTATTTTCTCTAATTATTTTTGTGATCTTTTCCTTATTTTGTAAATATTAACTGAGTTGTCAATAAATTTGTTTTAATTGTTAATAACAGCAACAACATTAACAAAACAACACCAACAACAAAAATTATCTTTATAGATATCCTCTTCTTCTTCTTTCTTATCTCCACTCAATCATATTAGGGTATCAAGCTTGTAAAGCTTGTTGATGGTGTCTGCTGGGGATGAGTACAGCACATCAATGGATGAGTCAATTCAGTCAATAATGTGGGGTTGCAGGTTGAAAATTAAACTTAGTACATAGTGGGAAAACCTTGCTGCCTTTCTGGGAAGTCATTGTCCGCTCTTTATAGATATATGTCCTCCCAGCAAAATTTGCATCTTTCAATTGGCCATAGATTTGGTCTAGCTACTTTACCAGCTAAACACCCCGTTTTTGTGAAGAAATTTGATATCACAATCCCGAATTTGGAAACGACATATATAATCGAAATTTATAAATATATTCAGAATATCTATTTTAAAAAACATACAAGCTCTATATTATAATAGATGTGATTTTTCTCGAGATAAAATAATGCAATAGGTTTCTGGATATGGGTTTATTTTTTCATTTTTATAGTACACTAGACGGGTGACCCGGGCTTCGCCCCGGGATTGACCCGTGTGCATATCTACCCGAGTGATATATATTTAGATAAGATTTTTTTTTATAATTGTTTGTTATTAGCATTATCTATTTGTTTGCATCAGCATCATTTAATCTAATCTTTGATAGAGGGCGCTGTTCGTGAGCTAAGTAGAATAATTTGAATATATAGTTTTAATAATTAATTTATATATTTTTTAAAATAGCCTATCGTCTTCCCCGTATATTTTTACCTATGTATGCAAATTTTGGTTTGAATTAGTGAACTACTGCGAATTTGTATACCGGACATACAAACAAACAAACATATTGATTTATATATATATATATATATAGATTTCAAAGCTTTCGGGCATTTCTGTCCTTCTACAGGAGTACAAAGCGATTAATAAAATTATTATTATTAGTTTTAATTATATAACATAAACAGTGGAACCTCCCTGTAAAGGATAACACCTAATTGCAGAGCCAAAGTGTCCTTTGTAGAGAGGTGTCCTCTTACCAGAGAGTTACTAAATCGTAAAAATGGTAATTTTGCAAATGAAAACTGTCCTTTGTAGAGAGGTGTCCTCTTACCAGAGAGTTACTAAATCGTAAAAATGGTAATTTTGCAAATGAAAACTGTCCTTTGTAGAGAGGTGTCCTCTTACCAGAGAGTTACTAAATCGTAAAAATGGTAATTTTGCAAATGAAAACTGTCCTTTGTAGAGAGGTGTCCTCTTACCAGAGAGTTGTTAAATTGTAAAAATGGTAATTTTGCAAATGAAAACTGTCCTTTGTAGAGAGGTGTCCTCTTACCAAAGAGTTGTTAAAGAGTAAAATTGTAATTTTGCTAATGAAAACTGTCCTTTATAGAGAGGTGTCCTCTTAGCAGAGAGTTGCTAAATAGTAAAAATGGTAATTTTGCAAATGAAAACTGTCCTTTATAGAGAGGTGTCCTCTTACCAGAAAGTTGCTAAATAGTAAAAATTGTAATTTTGATAATGAAAACTTACTTTATAGAGAGGTGTCCTCTTACCAGAGAGTTGATAAATAGTAAAAATGGTAATTTTGCTAATGAAAACGGTCCTTTATAGAGAGGTGTCCTCTTACCAGAGAGTTGCTAAATAGTAAAAATGGTAATTTTTCTAATGAAAACTGCCTTTTGTAGAGGTGTCCTCTTACCAGAGAGTTGCTAAATAGTAAAAATGGTAATTTTTCTAATGAAAACTGTCTTTTGTAGAGAGGTGTCCTCTTACCAGAGAGTTGCTAAATAGTAAAAATGGTAATTTTTCAAATGAAACTGTCTTTTGTAGTGAGGTGTACTCTTACCAGAGAGTTGCTAAATAGTAAAAATGGTAATTTTTCAAATGAAACTGTCTTTTGTAGTGAGGTGTACTCTTACCAGAGAGTTGCTAAATAGTAAAAATGGTAATTTTGCAAATGAAAACTGTCCTTTGTAGAGAGGTGTCCTCTTACCAGATAGTTACTAAATAGTAAAAATGGCAATTTTGCAAATGAAAACTGTCCTTTGTAGATAGGTGTCCGCTAAAGAGAGGTTCTACTATATTATATATTATAAAGAAACATTAATTATATTTCATTTTGTGTTCGTGTAGAAGGTCGTAAATATGCCCGAAAGTTTGAGACTACATTAATATATTGAAAAGAAACTCATTTATCCAGAAACCTCTTGCATTATTGTAAGCTAAATATTATCTTACATTAGATATATGTTGTTAAATTAAAATCATGCTGTACTTATAAAAAAAAAAGAACTAGGAATTATCTTTATTTACGGGGCTGCTAACCAGAATGGATGATTTTTAAGAAAAAAAGAACTAAACGTTAATTTCATTTTTAACTCGAAATTCCAAGAGCGTCGTATTTCTATGAACAACTAACGACATCTATGATCAGATTTTGTAACTATTTTTGGATTTAACTATTTATATTTATAAATAGTAAAAATAAAGCATTTTTAACATTATTTTAAATTATTTTAATTATATTAATAATATTATTTTTATATTTTTTATAAATTTATATTATTTTTATTTTATATAAAAGAGCATTTGGATTTTTTTTAAAGAAAGAAGGTTCTCGTTCTCTATTTATTTTATTATTATTGTTGAAGAGATGTGATAACATTTTTGAATAAATGAATAAATAAATAAATTACAATTGTTTAAGAATCAAGATGGCAAGTAATACCAGAATCAACACAAATAATAAATATTCAAGCATCAACATAAATAAAAACGTATCGAAATTATGGATTTTCTTCAGAAACCTGTTATTTAATTACAATCCAATAGATTATTTTTATTATCCCATGGGTAAGATTACATCAGGTCATGAAGGTTGAAAGCAATAATTTTCTACTATAGTTTTGGGGTTGTTGTATAGGTCTTCCTTCTTAGCTCAAATACAGTCCAGGATATGTGCTGGAGTTGTAGTGGAGTTGGAGCATTTTGAGCAGACAGGAAAAACTTTTTCTCCATCAATGAACATAATGGGTCTAGTATGTACGGTCTTTAATCTTGCAATTTTTGTGGCTTCGTTTCTAGAAAGCTGTGATGATATTGAGTCTCCAGGTGTTGTTCCTTCATACCAGTGGTGGGCCATACTATTGATCCATTCTTTAGATATATTTCTATTCTGTTTTCTTTAAATCACTTTACTTATATAAAGAAACATTTGATATTTCCTAACTTGTGGATCGTTGACGTGTGTTGTAGCCTGGTGAGCCCAAGACTGCGGCTAGACAGCCCCTGAGGCCGATAGCCAAGCCGCCCTTGGTGCCGTGCCATATCTGCGGGAAGCCGTTCGGCTCCAGGTCCATCACCCTGCATGAGCCTCATTGTTTGGCCCGCTGGCGGAGGGAGAACTCTGAGATGGGGGAGTCCCGGAGACCTGCGCCGCGTAGTCCATGTCGAGGTTGGTGGACCTTGAGTCCGTGGTTAGGGACTTCTTTTCGTAGGTTCAGCTCTTTAGCCACGTAGGTTCAGTTACCTATCACGTTAGTTTGACCTTCTAGTTTATTAATCTCTATCCCATATAGTTATGGTCTCCTCTATCCCGTAGGTTCAGCCCTTTAGCCACATAAGTTCAGTCACCAATCCCGTTGGTTTGATCCTTCTAGTTTATTGATATCTTGATATCTATCCCATATAGTTCTGCTCTCCTCTATCCCGTAGGTTCAGTCCTTTAGTCACGTAGGGTCATTACCTATCCCGTTGGTTTTTGTCCCTCTAGTTTATTGATATCTTGACCTCTATCCCATATAGTTATGGTCTCCTCTATACCGTAGGTTCAGTCCTTTAGTCACGTAGGTTCAATTACCTATCCCGTAGGTTTGACCTTCTAGTTTATTGATATCTTGATCTCTATCCCATATAGTTATGGTCTCCTCTATTCCGTAGGTTCAGCCCTTCAGCCACGTAGGTTCAGTTACCTATCCCGTTGGCTTTTGTCCCTCTAGTTTATTGATATCTTGATCTCTATCCCATATAGTTCTGGACTCCTCTATACCGTAGGTTCAGTCCTTTAGTCACGTAGGTTCAATTACCTATCCCGTTGGTTTTTGTCCCTCTAGTTTATTGATATCTTGATCCCCCCCCATATAATTCTGATCCTCTATCCCGTAGGTTCAGCCCTTCAGCCACGTAGGTTCAGTTACCTATCCCGTTTGTTTTTGTCCCTCTAGTTTATTGATATCTTGATCTCTATCCCATATAGTTATGGTCTCCTCTATCGCGTAGGTTCAGCCCTTCAGCCACGTAGGTTCAGTTAGCTATCCCGTTGGTTTTTGTCCCTCTAGTTTATTGATATCTTGATCTCTATCCCATATAGTTATGGTCTCCTCTATCCCGTAGGTTCAGCCCTTCAGCCACGTAGGTTCAGTTACCTATCCCGTTGGTTTTTTTCCCTCTAGTTTATTGATATCTTGATCTCTATCCCATATAGTTATGGTCTCCTCTATCCCGTAGGTTCAGCCCTTCAGCCACGTAGGTTCAATTACCTATCCCGTTGGTTTTTGTCCCTCTAGTTTATTGATATCTTGATCTCCCCCCCCCCCCCCCCATATAATTCTGATCCTCTATCCCGTAGGTTCAATCCTTTAGTTTGTTTTGTCCTCGATCCTGTAGGTACTGTTCTCTAGTCCGTAGTTTCAGCCCTTTACCGTGTAGGTATGGTCCCCTAGTCCGCTGGTCTTGCTCTCTATCCCGTAGGTGTACCCCTTTACTCCGCATGTTTTGACTCTCGACTTCGTACTTGTGTGGTTATCTTCATATTATTTCCTTTTCTATGTCTTCAAGTCTTAAGTTTGAGAAGTTTGTCTTATTTGTAAAAGAAGCTTGGTAGTTTTATTTTTGAAAATGTACGTGATTTTTTTACTTTATATGAAAATCAGTTCGACTTTGCACTTACAAATATGCCAAAGCCCCCGTTTGGTTACTTGCACTCGCTGGTGGGGTTGAACTTTTGCAAGAATCGGAGGCCATTGGAGCATTTGGTTAATTAGAAAAAAGTGCCCAATGCGGGATTCGATCCCGGGTTGTAACTATCGAAAACCAATGGTATAGTACAGGGGTCGGCAAACTTTTGAGTCGGGAGAGTCAAAAATTTCAATTTATAAAATTTCAAAGTTTTTAAAGAGCCAGAAATTTTTTTCTTGCCAACACTAAATAGTAATCGCATAAATAATAAAACCACCGACAAGATCTTACAGCCGTAGTACCGCCCTGATCAATTCCTTGAGTCTTCGCAACATGCAGTTTTCAAAATAGTGGCTGAATCTTGAAGCTATAATGCTGCCCTGGTCAATTCTTCGAGCATACTTCAACATGCGGCTTTCAAAATAGTGGCCAAATCTTGAGGCTATAATGCTGCCCTGGTCAATTCTTCGAGCATACTTCAACATGCGGCTTTCAAAATAGTGGCCAAATCTTGAAGCTATAATGCTGCCCTGGTCAATTCTTCGAGCATACTTCAACATGCGGCTTTCAAAATAGTGGCCTAATCTTGAGGCTATAATGCTGACTTGATCAATTCTTTGAGCGTACTTCAACATGCGGCTTTCAAAATAGTTACCATATCTTGAGACTATAATGCTGCCTTGGTCAATTCTTTGAGCGTACTTCAACATGCGGCTTTCAAAATAGTGACCATATCTTGAGACTATAATGCTGCCTTGGTCAATTCTTTGAGCGTACTTCAACATGCGGCTTTCAAAATAGTGACCATATCTTGAGACTATAATGCTGCCTTGGTCAATTCTTTGAGCGTACTTCAACATGCGGCTTTCAAAATAGTGACCATATCTTGAGACTATAATGCTGCCTTGGTCAATTGTTTGAGCGTACTTCACATAAAGAGCCGCAGTTTCACATCCAAAGAGCCACATGTGACTCGCGAGCCTCAGTTTACCGACCCTTGGTTTAGACCATCCTTCCACTGACCTCCAGTATTTGTCTTATGAACTTCCAAAGTTTTACCTGATACACTCTGTATATAATGCCATGTATGTGTACAGAGATAGATCTGCATGCACTGACCGACGATGCTTGGCAGTCCCACTTAGCTCAGCTGGTCCCCTGCCCTCGATGTGGACGGACCTTCAACCCTGACCGTCTCCCTATCCACCAGCGCAGCTGTGTAGGACCCCCCTCCAAGAAGTAGAGAAAAACCCTCGTTGCACATCATCATAGATTATTTTTGGAACAAATCTCTTGGATCTCTTCATTTATACTACACAAACACCAGGTTGAAGTAATATCAACAATACGCTCAATATTCGATAAAATATTCCTTTGAACAAATATTAAAAAAAGAACATTAAGCCTCCAGGGAAAATTTTCTTTTTTTAAATATTCTTATTTACAAATATCTCAAGCTTTCTGGCTAAAAAGCCTTTCTACGGGTGAAAATATTTTCCATTAAAACGCCAATAAGATTTGAAATTAAATAAAGTTGATTCTGCATTAAAACAAATGTAAACACCCAAATAACTTTATTCAATTTTAAATCTTATTGGCGTTTTAATGGAAAATATTTTCTTCCATAGAAGGGCTTTCTTGCTCGAAAGTTTGAGAAATTTGTAAATAAAAAATATTTTAAAAATAAACTTTTCCCTCAACAAACGCTCTCTATTGGAAATGTTAACTAGATTTGGTGGAGGAGTGGTACAGACCGTGGAATTTCTACAACAAAGGCCTGGGATCGAATCCCGCATTGGGAACTTTTTTTTTATTCAATAGTCTTCAAGTAGAACTGCTCTTCACTGAAGGTTAATAACGAGTTTACAAAGTGGGAAGAGGAGCTTCTTTTTATTAGCATGCACACAAGCTTTCGGACATATCGTCCTTCATCAGGTAAGAGTAATAAACGCGCTGAGGATCCATATATACACAAAGCTGAAAAGAAAATTTACATAACTGCAAAAGATAAAAGTATTTAAAGATAAAAATAAGAACCAAATATGCTAAAAAGATTATAGGGATTAAATGCTAATAAATCTGGACTAAGTACATATGCACTATGAATGGTGTTAATCAAGGGCAGGTAAATGCAACCTATGGCTATTCACATAACATATGGTATTGTTCTGGTATATCTATATGCCTGTTGATGCTGTTTGTTTTTATTGACACAAATGCCTCTAGTAAAAGTCTTTGGTACTTATTATTGATATTGTTGTATAGAATGGATGGCTTTGTTAGATTGAATGTATGACCGGTTTGCATAGAATGACTGTAAATAGGGGAATTTAGGTTTTTATTAGAGATGTTTCTGGAATGCTCAACCATTCTGATGGCGACGGATCTACCCGTCTCCCCGACATAAGTGGCATTGCATTGGTCGCAAGAGACGGAATAGACAGCACCACCAGAACGGAGAGAACTCGCATGAAGGGAAGATCTGGTAATGGGGTGTCGGATTAGTGTGGCGATGTTAGGTGGGTTCTGGAAGTATGTTGTAATGCCATGTTGCCTTAAAAACCTGGCTATGGTGATAGACTGGGGGCAAAAAGGAAGGGAGCAAATATTTCTGTGTATAGCTGGAGCACTGTTGTGGTGAGGGTCATGCATGTGTTTAAGAATGAAGGGGGTCGGGTAGCCGGATTTGGATAAATATGAAAATATTTTAGCCTTTTCTATTGTTTGGAATAACGGGAGGGAACAATGAGTAAAGATACGTTTAGTGAGAGCTCTAACTGTATTGATTTTGTGTGGTGTTGGGCAATGTGACCGGAAGTTTGTGTGGTGTGGGGGTGTGTTGTTTTTATAGTATACTGTGGTATGGAAACTGCTGGGGGTGCGTATGACTAGTGTATCTAGGAAAGGTAGGACTGAGTGATTTTCTGTTTCATGGGTGAAGGCTATGTCTGGGTGGAAGGAGTTGAGGTCAGATAGGATGTGAGAGGCAGATACCTCACTTACCAAGCAAAAGGTATCATCGATGTACCGCCTCCATAGAAAGATGTCTGAAGAATGGCGTGAAGTGATCCATTGGTCCAGTGACCTCATGACAACCTCAGCCACCACGGTTGAGAGGGGGCTACCCATGGGGGAGCCCTTGGTCTGCTTGAAAAACTGGGTATCAAATGTGAAGGTGGACATGCCTAGGCATATGGAAGTGAGCTCGACAACCGTCTCCGCGGTGAGGGTGTCTAACAGGGGGGCATTTTCGAGGAAAGTGCGTAAACTATTAATGATCAAGGGGTGGGCAAGTGAGAGATATAGAGACGTTACATCGAAAGAAACCATTATGGACCTGGGGGGAGGTGTGAGGCTGGTGATATAGGACACAAACGAGGGGGAGTTTGCAATGGTATATTCCCATGGGGGAGACTGTAGAAGGGGGGTCAAGAAGTTGGACAAAAATTTTGACAGGGTATATGCCGGAGAGAGATGGTAAGATATGATTGGTCGGAGGGGAACATCGGGCTTGTGGATTTTTGGAAGGCCGTAAATGTAGGCTATTTGGGCGAGGTTAGCTGTGAAGTCGTTATATTGCTCTTTAGTGATCTGCTGGGACCTTTTTAATCTTAACAATAGTAAACGGAAATTCTTAACGGATGTTTTATGTTCCTGTTCAGTGATGGCAGAAAAAATGGAGTGTTGGTCGAGAACGTTTTGCATTTTTTGCTTGTAAACGGTAGTGTTGAGAATCACGGTCTGTGAGCCTTTGTCGGATTTTGTTATGACTATGTCTCTATTGCGTTTAAGACGGGAGATAACCCTATTCATGGCTAGGGACGGTTTAGGGATATTGTAGGGTCGTTGAAGGGTGGAGGTGACAAAATGCCTGATCCTATGGGTGTCTTGGTGGTTAAGGCCTCTGAGAGCGGGTTCCACACCAGCTATGATGCGAGGAATATCAGAAGGCCCAGGCAGTCTGTATTTTAGGCCCAATGACAGAATCTCAGCATCAGCAGATGGCAAGACATAGTCCGAGAGGTTGACCACTCCTTGGGGTGACTGGGGAAGATAGGCTTCTAGTAGATAGGCAGGGAAGTTGTACTTCTTGATCCAGTGATGAAGCTTGGAATTGTGACGTTGCGTTATATCGTTCTTCTGGTGCCGAATGTCCCTTGTGATGGATTGCAACAGATCGGCCATTTCTGGATTGGTTAGTAGCTGAGAGACCAGAAAGATCAATCCCTTGACGGACTTAGAAATAAATCGGATATTGGAGTGGCAACCTTTAATTCTAGACGATAACAGATGGAGTTGGGCGCGGCGTATGACGACGGATGAAAATGGATTGCGAACAGGATCCCTGATTCGAAGGGATGGAGGTATAAAATCAGCCGTTTCACACAGTTTGTTAAAGTTCAAATGGAGGCGCCATCTTGACAACTGTAACGATTTCTTTCGCAACTGATAGGTATAACGAGGTAGGTCTTCAGCGGAAGGATTCATGATGAATTCCAGGATAAAAAGCGTAAAAATGAGCGAATTAAGTAGAACTGCTCTTCACTGAAGGTTAATAACGAGTTTACAAAGTGGGAAGAGGAGCTTCTTTTTATTAGCATGCACACAAGCTTTCGGACATATCGTCCTTCATCAGGTAAGAGTAATAAACGCGCTGAGGATCCATATATACACAAAGCTGAAAAGAAAATTTACATAACTGCAAAAGATAAAAGTATTTAAAGATAAAAATAAGAACCAAATATGCTAAAAAGATTATAGGGATTAAATGCTAATAAATCTGGACTAAGTACATATGCACTATGAATGGTGTTAATCAAGGGCAGGTAAATGCAACCTATGGCTATTCACATAACATATGGTATTGTTCTGGTATATCTATATGCCTGTTGATGCTGTTTGTTTTTATTGACACAAATGCCTCTAGTAAAAGTCTTTGGTACTTATTATTGATATTGTTGTATAGAATGGATGGCTTTGTTAGATTGAATGTATGACCGGTTTGCATAGAATGACTGTAAATAGGGGAATTTAGGTTTTTATTAGAGATGTTTCTGGAATGCTCAACCATTCTGATGGCGACGGATCTACCCGTCTCCCCGACATAAGTGGCATTGCATTGGTCGCAAGAGACGGAATAGACAGCACCACCAGAACGGAGAGAACTCGCATGAAGGGAAGATCTGGTAATGGGGTGTCGGATTAGTGTGGCGATGTTAGGTGGGTTCTGGAAGTATGTTGTAATGCCATGTTGCCTTGGTAAGTGAGGTATCTGCCTCTCACATCCTATCTGACCTCAACTCCTTCCACCCAGACATAGCCTTCACCCATGAAACAGAAAATCACTCAGTCCTACCTTTCCTAGATACACTAGTCATACGCACCCCCAGCAGTTTCCATACCACAGTATACTATAAAAACAACACACCCCCACACCACACAAACTTCCGGTCACATTGCCCAACACCACACAAAATCAATACAGTTAGAGCTCTCACTAAACGTATCTTTACTCATTGTTCCCTCCCGTTATTCCAAACAATAGAAAAGGCTAAAATATTTTCATATTTATCCAAATCCGGCTACCCGACCCCCTTCATTCTTAAACACATGCATGACCCTCACCACAACAGTGCTCCAGCTATACACAGAAATATTTGCTCCCTTCCTTTTTGCCCCCAGTCTATCACCATAGCCAGGTTTTTAAGGCAACATGGCATTACAACATACTTCCAGAACCCACCTAACATCGCCACACTAATCCGACACCCCATTACCAGATCTTCCCTTCATGCGAGTTCTCTCCGTTCTGGTGGTGCTGTCTATTCCGTCTCTTGCGACCAATGCAATGCCACTTATGTCGGGGAGACGGGTAGATCCGTCGCCATCAGAATGGTTGAGCATTCCAGAAACATCTCTAATAAAAACCTAAATTCTCCTATTTACAGTCATTCTATGCAAACCGGTCATACATTCAATCTAACAAAGCCATCCATTCTATACAACAATATCAATAATAAGTACCAAAGACTTTTACTAGAGGCATTTGTGTCAATAAAAACAAACAGCATCAACAGGCATATAGATATTCCAGAACAATACCATATGTTATGTGAATAGCCATAGGTTGCATTTACCTGCCCTTGATTAACACCATTCATAGTGCATATGTACTTAGTCCAGATTTATTAGCATTTAATCCCTATAATCTTTTTAGCATATTTGGTTCTTATTTTTATCTTTAAATACTTTTATCTTTTGCAGTTATGTAAATTTTCTTTTCAGCTTTGTGTATATATGGATCCTCAGCGCGTTTATTACTCTTACCTGATGAAGGACGATATGTCCGAAAGCTTGTGTGCATGCTAATAAAAAGAAGCTCCTCTTCCCACTTTGTAAACTCGTTATTAACCTTCAGTGAAGAGCAGTTCTACTTAATTCGCTCATTTTTACGCTTTTTATCCTGGAATTCATCATGAATCCTTCCGCTGAAGACCTACCTCGTTATACCTATCAGTTGCGAAAGAAATCGTTACAGTTGTCAAGATGGCGCCTCCATTTGAACTTTAACAAACTGTGTGAAACGGCTGATTTTATACCTCCATCCCTTCGAATCAGGGATCCTGTTCGCAATCCATTTTCATCCGTCGTCATACGCCGCGCCCAACTCCATCTGTTATCGTCTAGAATTAAAGGTTGCCACTCCAATATCCGATTTATTTCTAAGTCCGTCAAGGGATTGATCTTTCTGGTCTCTCAGCTACTAACCAATCCAGAAATGGCCGATCTGTTGCAATCCATCACAAGGGACATTCGGCACCAGAAGAACGATATAACGCAACGTCACAATTCCAAGCTTCATCACTGGATCAAGAAGTACAACTTCCCTGCCTATCTACTAGAAGCCTATCTTCCCCAGTCACCCCAAGGAGTGGTCAACCTCTCGGACTATGTCTTGCCATCTGCTGATGCTGAGATTCTGTCATTGGGCCTAAAATACAGACTGCCTGGGCCTTCTGATATTCCTCGCATCATAGCTGGTGTGGAACCCGCTCTCAGAGGCCTTAACCACCAAGACACCCATAGGATCAGGCATTTTGTCACCTCCACCCTTCAACGACCCTACAATATCCCTAAACCGTCCCTAGCCATGAATAGGGTTATCTCCCGTCTTAAACGCAATAGAGACATAGTCATAACAAAATCCGACAAAGGCTCACAGACCGTAATTCTCAACACTACCGTTTACAAGCAAAAAATGCAAAACGTTCTCGACCAACACTCCATTTTTTCTGCCATCACTGAACAGGAACATAAAACATCCGTTAAGAATTTCCGTTTACTATTGTTAAGATTAAAAAGGTCCCAGCAGATCACTAAAGAGCAATATAACGACTTCACAGCTAACCTCGCCCAAATAGCCTACATTTACGGCCTTCCAAAAATCTACAAGCCCGATGTTCCCCTCCGACCAATCATATCTTACCATCTCTCTCCGGCATATACCCTGTCAAAATTTTTGTCCAACTTCTTGACCCCCCTTCTACAGTCTCCCCCATGGGAATATACCATTGCAAACTCCCCCTCGTTTGTGTCCTATATCACCAGCCTCACACCTCCCCCCAGGTCCATAATGGTTTCTTTCGATGTAACGTCTCTATATCTCTCACTTGCCCACCCCTTGATCATTAATAGTTTACGCACTTTCCTCGAAAATGCCCCCCCTGTTAGACACCCTCACCGCGGAGACGGTTGTCGAGCTCACTTCCATATGCCTAGGCATGTCCACCTTCACATTTGATACCCAGTTTTTCAAGCAGACCAAGGGCTCCCCCATGGGTAGCCCCCTCTCAACCGTGGTGGCTGAGGTTGTCATGAGGTCACTGGACCAATGGATCACTTCACGCCATTCTTCAGACATCTTTCTATGGAGACGGTACATCGATGATACCTTTTGCTTGGTAAGTGAGGTATCTGCCTCTCACATCCTATCTGACCTCAACTCCTTCCACCCAGACATAGCCCTCACCCATGAAACAGAAAATCACTCAGTCCTACCTTTCCTAGATACACTAGTCATACGCACCCCCAGCAGTTTCCATACCACAGTATACTATAAAAACAACACACCCCCACACCACACAATCTTCCGGTCACATTGCCCAACACCACACAAAATCAATACAGTTAGAGCTCTCACTAAACGTATCTTTACTCATTGTTCCCTCCCGTTATTCCAAACAATAGAAAAGGCTAAAATATTTTCATATTTATCCAAATCCGGCTACCCGACCCCCTTCATTCTTAAACACATGCATGACCCTCACCACAACAGTGCTCCAGCTATACACAGAAATATTTGCTCCCTTCCTTTTTGCCCCCAGTCTATCACCATAGCCAGGTTTTTAAGGCAACATGGCATTACAACATACTTCCAGAACCCACCTAACATCGCCACACTAATCCGACACCCCATTACCAGATCTTCCCTTCATGCGAGTTCTCTCCGTTCTGGTGGTGCTGTCTATTCCGTCTCTTGCGACCAATGCAATGCCACTTATGTCGGGGAGACGGGTAGATCCGTCGCCATCAGAATGGTTGAGCATTCCAGAAACATCTCTAATAAAAACCTAAATTCCCCTATTTACAGTCATTCTATGCAAACCGGTCATACATTCAATCTAACAAAGCCATCCATTCTATACAACAATATCAATAATAAGTACCAAAGACTTTTACTAGAGGCATTTGTGTCAATAAAAACAAACAGCATCAACAGGCATATAGATATACCAGAACAATACCATATGTTATGTGAATAGCCATAGGTTGCATTTACCTGCCCTTGATTAACACCATTCATAGTGCATATGTACTTAGTCCAGATTTATTAGCATTTAATCCCTATAATCTTTTTAGCATATTTGGTTCTTATTTTTATCTTTAAATACTTTTATCTTTTGCAGTTATGTAAATTTTCTTTTCAGCTTTGTGTATATATGGATCCTCAGCGCGTTTATTACTCTTACCTGATGAAGGACGATATGTCCGAAAGCTTGTGTGCATGCTAATAAAAAGAAGCTCCTCTTCCCACTTTGTAAACTCGTTATCAATAGTCTTCGATATACGTTTACAAGTCCAACCCTAACAGGAGGTTCAAGTAACCAAACGGGGTTCTGGCACACTTGTAAATGCAAATATCTAACTCCTTTCTATATATATGTAGACATGTGATTCTCATACAATAAAAGCAGTCGCATATAACATGATAATAATGGTCTGTATCACTAATTTTTTTGGATAAATGAAAAAAGCTAACAATTTCATTGGTTGAAAAGGAATCTTAAAGCGTTGCCTGTTAAAAAATACTTTCCATTTCCTTAAATTTTGTCCATCAGTGGATATTCAGAGAGCCTACAAACCCAGAGTAGATTATATATTCAAAATTATAATATGATGCACTAGCGCGCCATCTGTTATCAAAATTGGAAACTATTTTAAAGGCGTTAGATTCTTTTTGGAAATTAAACAATCTACTGTCCTCAAAGCTTATGTCCATAGTTCTTCTAAAATACCCATTCCAAGAGTCTAGCAACAGTATCACTATAAAAGGAAGTTCCAAAAATGCAATATAACAGCGGTATGGTAGATTAAACTGGCGAAACCTCTGGGAGGGTTCACCACTGATGAGCCAGGCCCTCCCATTAATTTTTCCATTGCATTAAGGGCATTAGAAATTGTTTAATTTCAAAAAGAATCTTACGCCTTTAAAATAGTTTCGAATTTTGATATTCAAAATTACTTTAGATGTCTCTGAAAGGTACGCCTCTAAAAGATTCGCTATATAAACTGAAGCACCAAATACATATGAGATCTGGTAGATTGAACTGACCTAACTGATGGGAGGGTTCACCTTTTTAGCTTTTATAATGATAATGAAGCTTCAGTATGATTATTGTTGGAATAGCGATCCAAAGATTGGCGTGGAGTATTGGAGGATCGACCAATCAACGGCCGCGGCGGCGCTGCGGTCGACGTCAATATATATAGTCTTTGTCTCTGCCTTCCTATATATACTTGCCTTTAAAATGTTGCTACTTTAACATCTTGTTTTAAGTTACTTTGTTTAATAAATAATCCTTTTATTCCTTTATTCAATCTCAAACTTCAACAGGTTATGGGCCCAGCACGCTTCCGCTGCGCCTAAAAGGATTAACCGCTAGCAGTGAGTAAGCCTTTGTTTTGCTCGAAGTTGAGGCGTCAACCGCCAACCATAACCCTAGTTTCTTTTTGTCGTTGGCCGATTCCAAGACAAAGAAGATGAGCGAAGATTGTCTTTCAAGGATTAAAGTTTTTAATGGTGAAAACTTTTCACTATGGAAATTCCAATTCAGGCTTCTTTTGGAACAACAAAAATTACTAGAATAATTGGAAGGCTTAGAAATAAAGCCGAATGTTGTTTCCTCCAACAGTAACTCTGAAAGTTCACTACAGAATTGGAAATCAAAGGACGTTAAGGCAAGGATGTTAATATCACAGGCAATCGAATTAAAGTTTCTTCAGCCCCTGATGAACTGTACTTCCGCTTAAAAATGTGGCAGAAATTACTTGCTATTCATGAACAAAAATCCGAATTTACTATTGGCCTACTTTGGCAACAATTCTTCGATGCACGATTGACATCGGAAACAATAAGTGATTACATAGCAAAAATTGAAAATATTTCTGCACAAATTTCACAAATGGGCGGAACCATAACGGAAGATCAAAAGATAGCAAAATTTTTAAATACTTTGCCTTCGAGTATGCGCTACTTTGTTGCAGCGTGGGAATCGTTAGATCCGAAAGCTCAAACTCTTAACAATTTAACTGCAAGACTTTTGATTGAAGAAACAAGGAATCAACAAAGCGGTTCTTCTAAACAAGATGAGGCCTTATTACACAGGCAAGCACGAACTAAGCCTAAAGATACACAACGTTCTTTTCAAGATGCCAAGAAGAACACTAAATGCCACTATTGTCACAAAATTGGACATTGGAGCCGCGAATGTAGAAAAAGATTAGCTAATGAGAAAAATAAATCCAAAAATCTTCATGATTCAAAAGGAAGTTCAAGTGATTATGGAGAACAAGCTTCAGTTGTGGCACGAGAGACTTGCGCATCTTCCAGTTGCTACACTTCGAGAGATGGCGACCAAAGGATTGGTGGATGGTCTGCAGCCTCAAGATTTAGAGGGAGAATTTTTCTTCTGTGAAGGATGCCAACTTGGAAAAGCCCATAGAAAGTCGTGCTATCCCTCAGATGGCAAAAACTACCAGCTAGGTGAGTTTATTTATGCTGATATTTGTGGCCCAATGCAGACTCAATCATTAAGTAAATATCTGTATTTCTGCTTATTTAAAGATTACTTTAGTGGTTATCGCCATATTTATTTTATTAAAAACAAATCAGATGTGCTAGATATATTCAAAGAATATGCTACTCTAATCTATACTCAAACTGGAAATAAGATAAAAGTTTTTAGGACTGATAATGCGCTAGAATTCAAAAGCGATAATTTTGCAGATTTATGTAAAAGATTTGGGATAATTCACGAGTTCACTGCACCTTATGTGCACGAACAGATAGGACGTATAGAAAGAGACAATCGTACGATTGTGGAAGCAGCCAGGTCCATGCTAAATTCACGAAATCTTCCAGGATTTTTTTGGGCTGAGGCATGTAACACAGCAACTCATATTCTAAATAGAAGTGCGACTAAGCAAACCCCTGGAACGACACCTTATGAACTTTTCTTTGGCACAAAGCCTAATGTAGCTAACTATAAAATATTTGGCTGTAATGCTTATATGCATATTCCCAAAGAAAACCGTAAAAAGTGGGATAATAAATCGATAAAACTTATGTTTTTAGGTTATGAGAATACAAGCAAAAATTTTAGATTATGGGATTGGAAAACTAGAAAAATAAGAATTTCTAAAGATGTCACATTCGATGAGAAAGCTACTACACATTCAGATAGAGAATCTACCAAACCCAAAGAAATAATATTTCAAATTAACAGCGCTCCGGATGAATCACCAGTTGCGACAGCAAACATTCCAGTGCAGGAAATGCCGCCAGTATCCGATATCAGTTCGCATCCAATGATAACACGCTCTAAAGTTTCGAATAGCCAATGTAACTTTGCGCTCGCTGATGAACCCAGTAACTATATAGATGCAATAACGAGTTCAGATTCAGAAAGATGGAAATTAGCCATGGATGAAGAGATTGATGCATTAAATAAAAATAAAACATGGACTTTAGAACGTTTGGCAGATGGTCATAAACCTATCGGTTGTAAATGGGTTTATAAAATTAAAACGGAGTCCGATGGTACAATTCAACGGTTCAAAGCCAGATTAGTTGCAAAAGGCTATTCTCAAATCAAAAATGTTGACTATTTCGATACGTTTAGCCCAGTAGTCAGGTATGATTCGTTACGCATTCTTTTATCACACGCTGCTTCTGAAAGGATGTTTCTTAAGCAATTCGATGTAAATACAGCTTTTCTCAATGGCGAATTAGAGGAACTTGTTTATCTTGAACAACCAGAAGGCTACAAGAGAGATGATAATAGCTGCTATAGATTACATAAAAGTCTGTATGGTCTTAAACAATCTTCTAGAAATTGGAATAAGAAATTTACCAATTTTTGAATAGCCATAATTTCAAAACATCAGACGCCGACCCGTGCATTTTCATTGGAACACACAATGATTCAAATGTTATCTTAGCTCTCTATGTTGATGATGGAATTATTCTATCTAAAGATAATGAGGCAATAGCTATTATAATGGATGAGTTAGAACACGCATTTGAAATTACATCTGGAAGTGTTAACTTTTTTGTTGGGCTACAAATAGAGCAGTGAGAAGATAGGGCAAGTATTTTCATTCACCAGTCATCATATATTGACAAAATTTTGAGTAAATTTAATATGGCTGACTGTATTCCTGCTTCGGTGCCTATGGATCCTTCTGTCATCTTAACAAAACAGGACTGTCCTACTCCAGAACAAAAGGAAAAGATGCCTAAATTCCCTTTTCGAGAAGCTGTTGGATCCCTTATGTTTGCATCATGTGTTTCACGTCCAGATATCACTTATGCAGTTTCACAAGTGAGTAAATTCCTAGAATATCCAGGACCTGCACATTGTACAACAGTGAAGAATATTTTCCGTTATCTGAAAGGCACTCCACACATGGGAATTCTCTTCACTGGACAAGACCAACTTGTTGGCTACTCTGATAGTGATTTTGCTCGTGATGTTGACTCCAGAAAAAGTACGACTGGTTATGCCTTCATGATGAACGGAGGAACTGTTTCTTGGGCAAGCCAACGACAACCAATTATCGCACTTTCAACCACCGAAAGTGAATACATCGCTGCCTGCAGTGCTGCTAAGGAATTGATTTGGATCAGAAGACTTCTACAGGGCATCGGCTGTGATATTACTAAAGAAACTGAACTTTATATCGACAACCAAGCAGCAATAAAACTTGTTGAAAATCCAGTATTCCACAAACGAACGAAACATATTGATGTTCGCTACCACTTCATTAGATCCAAACATGAAGAAGGTGAACTTAAAGTGCATCATGTTTGCAGCTCAGAACAGCTAGCTGATATAATGACTAAACCTCTTCCACGAAACAAATTCCACTACTTAAGAGGTCTACTGAACATTTTGGATCGAGAGGGAGTGTTGGAATAGCGATCCAAAGATTGGCGTGGAGTATTGGAGCATCGACCAATCAACGGCCGCGGCGGCGCTGCGGTCGACGTCAAGATATTTAGTCTTTGTCTCTGCTTTCCTATATCTAATTGCCTTTAAAATGTTGCTACTTTAACATCTTGTTTTAAGTTACTTTGTTTAATAAATAATCTTTTTATTCCTTGATTCAATCTCAAACTTCAACAATTATAAAAGTAAAACATCATAATGCAATATTACAGCGGTATGGTAGATTAAACTGGAGAAACCTTTGGGATGGTTTACCACTGATGAGTAAAGCCCTCCCATTAATTCATAATTGCAGTAAGGGCAATAGATACTTGTTTTATTTCAAAAGAAACATACACTTCAAAATTTGTTTAATTTCTCATAGCAGAAGGCGCGATAATGCATAATGTCGAAACATCCTGATAAAAATGGTAAATATTTTAGAAGCTTTACTCTCTCTCTCTGATGAAATAGTTAGATATGAATATGACATGCTTATAGAGGTCGTATATTGTGATAACATTTCCGGGTGGTGTACATTTACATATGAATACCTTACTAGTAGATTAAACTAGGGGAGGTTTCACCACTGATGAGCCAGCCCCTCTCATTAATTTTTACATTGCAATAAGGACAGTGGAAATTATTTATTTTTAAAAAGAATCATACGCGTCTATAATAGTTTCGAATTTTGATAACAGATGGCGCGCTAATGCATCTCATAATAATATTTCTACTTACCTTTATAACGCTGAGGCCAACGATATCTCCAAAGGTCTTGCAGCCGTTGTGCTGCTCCGGTCAATTCCTTGAGCGTTCGCAAAGCGTGGCATTTAAAGTGAGCATCCTAATATGGCAGCTGTGGTGTGATTGTGATCAATCCCTAGAGCCTCGAAATGCTCTTCGAGCATACTTCAACATGCGGCTTTCAAAATAGTTGCCAAATCTTGAGGCGATAATGCTGATTTGATCAATTCTTTGAGTGTACTAAACATGCGGATTTCAAAATAATGGCCAAATCTTGAGGTTATAATGCTGATTTGATCAATTCTTTGAGCGTACTTCAACATGCGGCTTTCAAAATAGTGGCCAAATCTTGAGGTTATAATGCTGCCTTTGTCAATTTTTTGAGCGTACTTCAACATGCGGCTTCAAAATAGTGGCCAAATCTTGAGGTTATATTGCTGTCTTTGTCAATTATTTGAGCGTACTTCAACATGCGGCTTTCAAAACAGTGGCTAAATCTTGAGGCTATATTGCATCATTGGTCAATTCTTTGAGAGTACTTCAACATGCGGCTTTCAAAATAGTGGCCAAATCTTGAGGTTATAATGCTGCCATGATCAATTCTTTGAGTGTACCTAACATGCGGCTTTCAAAATAGTGGCCAAATCTTGAGGCTATATTGCTGCCTTGATCAATTCTTTGAGTGTACTTCAACATCCAGCTTTCAAAATAATGGGCAAATCTTGAGGCTATAATGCTGCCTTGATCAATTCTTTGAGCGTACTTCAACATCCAGCTTTCAAAATATTGGCCAAATCTTGAGGTTATAATGCTGCCTTTGTCAATTCTTTGAGTGTACTAAACATGCGGCTTTCAAAATAGTGGCCAAATCTTGAGGCTATAATGCTGCATTTGTCAATTATTTGAGCGTACTTCAACATCCAGCTTTCAAAATAGTGGCCAAATCTTGAGGCTATAATGCTGCCTTGATCAATTCTTTGAGCGTACTTCAACATCCAGCTTTCAAAATAGTGGCCAAATCTTGAGGTTATAATGCTGCCTTGATCAATTCTTTGAGCGTACTTCAACATCCAGCTTTCAAAATAGTGGCCAAATCTTGAGGCTATAATGCTACCTTGGTCAATTCCATGAGTGTACTCAACATGCTTCCTTCAAAATAGTGTTCGGAATTTGCAAAGAAGTGCTATTTGATCAAAATCTTTAGTCATCGCAACATGCGGCTTTCAAATTATGGCCAGAACTTGTAATTATAGCGCTGCCCGGAACAATTTCTTGAGTCATCGAAACATATGGTCTTCAAAATAATGGCAAGATATTGCAGTAGTAGTGGTGCCCTGGTCAATTCCTTGAGTAATAGCAAAATTCGACTTTCAAAATAACAGCCAGAGCTTACAATAGTAGTGCTGTCCTGATCAAAATTTTGAGTCATCGCAACATGCGATCTTCATAATCATGGCCAGCATTTGCAGAAGTAGTGCTGTCCTGATCAAATATTTGAGTCATTGCAACATATGAACTTCAAAATCATGGCCATGTCTTGCAATAGCAGGGCTGCTCAGATCAATTTCTTGAGTCATCGCAACATATGAACCTCAAAATCATGGCCAACATTTGCAAAAGTAGAGCTTCCCTGATCAAATTCTTCAGTCTTCGCAACATATGAACTTCAAAATCATGGCTATATCTTGCAATAGTAGGGATGCTCAGATCAATTTCTTGAGTCATATCAACAAGCACCTTCAAAATAAAGACCAAAATTTTCATAAGTTCCATCCTGATGAATTTTTCGAACCTACTCTCAAAGTGCAGCTTAATACCATTGTTATTAATTATTTTGAACTTAATTATTTTTAATCCAACATACTTCTTGCTATATATATATAGAATATATTTATCTTATTTCTCTACACCCTGAAACGATGATGATTTCAATATTTCTATAACTGTTGGCTATAGTTATTTAAGATATTTTTTCTTTTTATTATATTTATAGCCCTGTTGTTGCTAGGTTAGCTCTAACAATGGTGACAACCTCTCTTTGCAAATAAATTTATTTTTGGGATTTGCAATGTTTGCAATGGAAATAAATGTAAGCAATCTACGTGAAATACCGATATAAAGGATATTGATACAGAATGAGATATATTGTTGAATAATAATAATGACTAAATAAAAAACTTTTTGAAAAATATTTCAAGAAAATTTAGGAAAAAAAAAAAGGAACAAAAATATTTTAGCTTTCCGCCCATTTAACAATTAGATTTATATGAGTAAAAGTAAACGGGAATTTATAACTTAATTTGACATGGACCCAGAGCAGCAGCTTTACACACCCAAGATAGAGGACATTGAGACTGCTGTGATAGAGATGTATGGAGACATCTGAGGCTCTTCATTGAACACAACAATAACAACAGAAAATTCACATGGACCCAGATCAGCAGCTTTACACACCCAAGATAGATAACATTGCGACTGCTGTGATAGAGATGTAAGGAGACATCTGAAGCCCTTCATTGAACAAAACAACAACAACAGAAATTTGACATGGACCCAGAGCAACAGCTTTACACACCCAAGATAGAGGTCATTGCGACTGCTGTGATAGAGATGTAAGGAGACATCTGAAGCCCTTCATTGAACAAAACAACAACAACAGAAATTTGACATGGACCCAGAGCTACAGCTTTACACACCCAAGATAAAGGACATTGCGACTGCTGTGATAGAGATGTAAGGAGACATCTGAAGCCCTTCATTGAACAAAACAACAACAACAGAAATTTGACATGGACCCAGAGCTACAGCTTTACACACCCAAGATAAAGGACATTGCGACTGCTGTGATAGAGATGTAAGGAGACATCTGAGGCTCTTCATTAAACACAACAACAACAACAGAAAATTGACATGGACCCAGAGCAGCAGCTTTACACATCCAAGATAGAGGATATTGCGACTGCTGTGATAGAGATGTATGGGGACATCTGAGGCCCTTCATTGAACACGACAACAACAACAGAAAATTGACCTGGACCCAGAGCAACAGCCTTACACACCCAAGATAGAGGACATTGCGACTGCTGTGATAGAGATGTATGGAGACATCTGAGGCTCTTCATTGAACACAACAATAACAGCAGAAAATTGACATGGACCCAGAGCAGCAGCTTTACACACCCAAGATAGAGGACATTGCGACTGCTGTGATAGAGATGCATGTGGACATCTGAGGCTCTTCATTGAACACGACAACAACAACAGAAATTTAACATGGACCCAGAGCAGCAGCTTTACACACCCTAGATAGAGAACATTGCGACTGCTGTGATAGAGATGGATGGGGACATCTGAGGCTCTTCATTGGACACGACAACAACAACAGAAATTTAACATGGACCCAGAGCAGCAGCTTTACACACCCTAGATAGAGAACATTGCGACTGCTGTGATAGAGATGGATGGGGACATCTGAGGCTCTTCATTGGACACGACAATGGACATGGATCAATGTGACAACGATACATTGGACACGACAACAACGACAATAACTGATTATCAAGTTTACTAAATTTTTACATCTTTACTAATTTGTGATATATATACATATAGGTTGTATATATGGGTTTACCATTAGATCAAATTTTCAATATATTTTTATTCCAGAAGAAATAGAAATAGAATTCTATATTAAACTAATATGACGAAATATACTGATTAAATTAATTAATAAAAAAATATAAAAATATATAAAACAATTAAAAATTGTTTGCCAATTATTTTAGAAAGTAAATATTATTTTGTAGTGTATAAATGTTAGTCAGAGAAGAATTGGATAAATAGTTTTCAAAATTGACGATAGATGGCAATAGGTGTACGGATTGATTTGTAAAATAAGTTTTATTAATAGTTTATATAGTTTTATATATTAAATGATATTTTAGATTCCTATTTATATTTTGATATATGTGTATATTTTATAAAGCGTAAACATATATAAAAAATAGATAAACATTATTTTAAAATATTTTTATAATCTTTTAATTCATTATGCGTTCAAAAATGATTGTTGAATTCATTTTAGCAAATTTATTTTTCCTGTGAGTATATATATATGTTAAAATTAATAAAGGCATATCCTGACCAGGAACACATGTGATTTTTTATATGGCAGAGCGCCATCTAGTGGAACAGAAATCAACTAAACATCGATTTAGCCTGTTTCCTGATATTTGGCCAACCCAATATCTTGATAAATCAAGAAAAGTCATCTACGAATTTATCAAGAAATCGGGTTGGCCAAATATCAGGGAACAGGTTAAATCGATGTTTAGTTGATTTCTGTTCCACTAGATGGCGCTTTGCTATCTAAAAAGCACATGTGCTCCTGGTCAGGATATGCCATCTTTATTTTTAATAGCAACACCTAACCCTTTTATTTTTTATTTTCTATTGTTTTTTCATATATTTTTTTTTATATATTGCTTTTTTTTTCATGTGTTAAGCGTATTTACGCAAATTTGGCATTAAATACCCATTTCTTGGTTTTTCGGGAAGCCACTGGGACCAAAAATCTTTTTGGTCGCATTGGTCACAGCCTACTCCACGCTGACGAGCCCCAATAGCGCGAAACACGTTCGTGGATGGCTTTTCTTGATTTATCAAAAAATTGGGTTGGCCAAATATCACGGAGCAAGTTAAATAAACGTTTAGTTTATTTTTGCTCCACTAGATGGCGCTCTGCCATCTAAAAAGCACATGTGCTCGTGGTCAGGAAATGCCTTCTTTATTTTTAATATATATATTTATTAACTTTGTTAATATTTACTACTAAAACGTTTATAGCGTCAAATTTCCCTTTTGCAGATTCAAGAGATTACATTTTAAGATACAAAATGATTTCATACCTAGAGAACGTTTTGTCTGAAATGTCAAAACTGGTGTAGGGGTACAATCTTCATTTCTACCTCAACGTTCTGTAGCGGGAGAGTGATGAATCAAAATGTATTGTTTCAATGCCATTGCCAATCTTCCTACACTTTCATCTTAAACTAGTAAATGTATTTGCCTAAAGAATTTTTTTAAAAAATAATTATTTAGGGGAAATGATTCACTACCTACTGAATCTATGAATTGATTTAAATCTCCTGGAGATTAATTAAAGAGTTTGAGTCAAAAGGCGATCCATTAATTAAGATTATATAAAATGGCATACCTGGATCTGTAAAGAAAAAAAAACAATTTTTTTCTTAAAATATTTCGAGAGATTGCTCCCTCTTTATCAATTTATCATTTTTTTTTCTTTACAGATCCAGGTACGCCCTTTTATATAATATTAATTAAACAATTAAGAAATATTTCCAGAGTTGAGTTTCTTTTTAATTCAAATACCATCTCAAGCTTTGGGTCATCTCCCTGCCCTTATACAGGAGAACATGTATAATGAATAAAACGTCGCCCCTGATGCTAAAAAATGTTTTTAGCAAGTTCTCCTGTGGAAGGGCAGGGATTCCCGAAAGCTTGAGATGGTATTTGAAATAAAAAGAAACTCATGAATCTATACTCCTAAAAAAAGCATGGGACTCCTCTCCCCCGCAAATTAAACGTCAAAACCAGACGCCATGTATACATGTACTTTCCGAGGAGCTAGGAATAATCTGGTGTTTCTCAGACGAGAACTTTGTTCAGAACCAGAAGGTGAAGGTGCAAAAATGATCGATGACTGTGTAAAAGCCTTGATGAGGTACCTACGGTTATGAATACCAAATTTCCATCATCTTGATGGTTCTTTGGTGTTGTTAGTAGTGAAGGTGATGTGATGTCTCTACATTTTTTTACACAAGGTGCCAGAGTCAATATTGTTGCTTACACCGAGGTGTTAGCCACAGTTGTTAAGTCTTGGATCACTACTGTAGTACGAGGGAGGTCGTATGTTTTTCAACAAGACATACCACAATCTCAATCAGCAAGAACAACCCAAGAATGGATGGCCGAGAATCTTCACGACCATGTCACACCTAAAGTTTGTCCCCCCCCCAGCTCACCAGATGTCAATCCGCTGGAGTATTACGTGTGGGGCGTAGTTGAGAGGGACTCCAATAGTCATTCCCACAACACAGAGCTGCTATAGTGGATACAATGGCAAACATTCCCAAGACCCATCTCATTACTGCCTGCAGTCGACATCATATAGAAGCTGCATATAGAATATATGTTATTGTCGCTGATGACAGGTTCATTAAATGATGTCTTCCTTTTGGTGTATGTGTTCATCTATATAAAACTTTAATATATATTGAATGCTCTTTTTTCTTTGTCTCTTTAAATATTTCAGGCGTACAGACTTCGGTCTAGGTAGCCCACTTTCCAATGGTATCTCTTTATTTGCCGGCTTATGGTCTGAAAGGTCTGGGAGACCATCTGCTTCTAGGATATCTCTTTATATATATTTTTTCTGTGGACATCATTTTGTTCTCAAATAGCTGCCGCATCCTGTATATATGTATCAAAAGTTAATTTTTATCAATGACAGAGTTGTTTTCATGTGATCTACAAGAATGTGTAGATTAATATTAAGTTTTTTAGGTAATAAATTGATGAATAGGAAGCGATCTCCATCGAAATATTTTGAAAATCATGTTTTTCTCATATAGATCAAGTACGTTCTTTTTATATAATGCTAAGTATTCTTTGTTTTATTTACAATCTCAGAGGAAGTCTAATTCATGAGGTGGCGCAAAGCAGATTTATTTCTTGGAAGATTTTCTAGGGATGCTGTACTTAGGATGGTGATCCATAAGAGAGTGGCCATCAGGAATCTTTGGTATTGGAAGGTTGGGCAGATGTAGTGGAGCATGTTTATGGTTTGGTCTTTCCTTTGGCAATGAAGACAAATAGAGCCTTCTTCTTTAAAACTTGTGAGTAGTCTTCCTTAAGGTAACTGTGGCCAGACAAGGTTCGGTAACATTGAGAACAATAGTATTGGTTTGGCCGCGATTGAAAAAAAAAAAAGACTTGCAAAATACAATAGAAACAGTGATAGAAGAATGCTGTTTAGAAAACTAAAGACTCATGGACAAAACTTAAGGAACTGGAAACTCTTTGATGTTACCTGTTGTCTGTTTTTTTTTTAGAGCCAGAGGAAATTTTGCTCACACTTGTTATCTCGTGTGTCTTCAATAAAGATTACTGTATATCAAATATCTTTCAGAGTTATTGTCTGAATCCCAATATACATGATCAAATGTACAACTTCCTTAATTTTTGTCCATGAGTATAAATTTTATGAACTCTGTCGATTAATACATTTAAATTTGTAAATATTTAACTTTAAGTTTTAAAATTTGTTTGTTGTTTTATTTGTTTTCTCTGGAATAGGCACAAATCCTTCGATATTGCGTCTTGGGATTGATTAGTAAATAAATAAAGTACATAAATGAGTATAAACGTCCAAATTTATGGAAATGGCTGAAATGTTTAACACTTTCGACCCGAAGGACGCGCGACCTTGCCGATTTTGCCTCAAGCCAGAAGGACGCGAATTTTCGATTTTCAAAATTAAATATAAAATCGCTGGCGGTTGACACGAATTCGAGTCCACCAGGATCTTGTCCCTTCTTGTCTATCTATCAGTAGGTTGGGGAGATGTCAGCTGACCTAATGTACTTGTAAAACTTCACGTGAGACCACCATTCCAGCATCTCCTATTGCCTATCTATGCAAATGTGGAATCGTCTGTCCTCAAAGTGTTAATGAATGTATTATTAAAAAGAGTAGGATTTCTGTGTGTTGATATTTGGCAACCATGGCCTTGGACCAAATCCTTCAATTCACAGCTAAAAATTGCCAAACATGAAACATTTTTGTTCCTCAGAATTTTTAAGATGGTTTCTGATAAAGGAAGATCCGAAGACTAATAATAATAGAGAGAGTTTCAACCTTATATTCAATTTTGTTATTTAATATTTAAATATTTTATGTATTACTATGGATGTGTTTCCTAAGGCTATTGACACGTTCACATGGCTGTTATTGCTCCCTCTATTCAAAATATGAATGTGTCCCATCTTTTATTTTGGAACACCCTATATCCTATATTAAAGAAAACATTTTACAAAATTCAAGGGGGGGGGGGGGAGGTGGAGAAGTTCTACCACACCAGTCTCCCCTGGACCCTTGGATAATTCGACCAAATTCTGATCCGTTTCCAATGAAGAGTTAGAGGACATTGCGACTTCTATGATAGAGATGCATGGAGACATCTGAATCTATTCATTGGACACGACAACAACAACAAAATAAAAGAGACATAACCAAAACAAAACAAAAAAATAAACAAGAACTGGAGGATCCCACCTAAGCATAGTTGGTACAGTGGAGTGAACCCAGGAGGAACTCTGAACCTCAGACAGCATCAAACAACACTAACAAGATTTAGAACAGGCTATCTCAAGCCATTGAATATAGAAAATAACAACAAAATCTACCCCACTTCCCCAAAATGTAGCTTGGCACCTGCAGCTCCAGAACACATTTTGGCTTGCATTAGATGCACTAAACAGGACCTTTGGGAGAGGCCGCTGCTTATCATCAAACAGCTCGAGGAGAATGAACTCTTGGGATTCGTGTAATCTTTACACAAGGGGATAAGAAACAACAACAACAAAAATCAAAGAATAACACATCAAATATTGCATTTTTTGACCATTACAAATAAAATGATCGGTATTGTAGCAAAATATTCATTATTTTATGAACAGATTATTGATTTTATATGAATATATGTCGTAGCTGTCGTGGTTGAATGGAAGGGCGCGACCGTTGTGCATGTATGCTTCAAAAAAGAACTTGTTCCACACTCCTGAGCACGCGCGCGCTGGCTCCCAGATTTATTTTGTACAGATTTATACATGGATGAATTTGTATTTACAATTTAACATAATAATTATGGTGAGAATAAATTATACATTTTGGGTATTATACAAATTATGACATATGTAAATATATATATTTTGCCACTCTGTAAACTTGTCTCATTGAATCTCTGTGGTATTTAAAAAAATAAATTTTAATTAATTTTTTTTGCCCCAAACAAATTGTCGTGTCACATTTCTGAGGTTCGTATTTCCTAATTTTCTAAGTGACAATATGTATTAAATTTTAAAATTTGTTTTGATAAAAAATTAAAGCGAAAACAAGTTTTTGTTGTTAAAAAAAGAATAAAAATCATTAAAGCAGAAGGGATTATTATTGAAGCAGAAGAAATGTAGAGAAGATTTAGGAAAAATTTGTCAGACGAACATAATTGTTATTCTATTGGTTGCCACGAAGGAAGGCAATTGAATTAAGGCTTAGCTAACTAGACCGGAATCTTCTGATCTAACTACTAAACTAGTTATAATAAATTATTCGGGTTAACTACCGTGTTTGTGACCTTTATACTCAATACAGGGACATCTACAGTTGTTCGAATGTTAGAAATTGCAGATCATCTTAGAATACTCCTTGTAAAAAAAAGGGCACACTATGTTAGAAAATATATTTAAAATATATATATATCGTAATTTAAACAATGTGATATGTAAGTAATAAAGTATGACGTCTTTTCTAGTCGTCTCAAAGTGACACCAGCTTGCCACCGGACACCTGGGGGATCCAGAGAGGGACAAAAAGGGCGTTGGTCCGGATGTTGACAGTTAGTTAGGTTACAGTGGATATTTTCGGAGAGGCCCGCTCAGTGCTAGATCTCACGGCGGCCCTCGAGGCCGCCGTTTTGGTTCCTCCCTGCCTCCGCGGCTTCAGGCTGGACGCCGAGCTTTTCCTCTGTTAATCCTCAACTTCCCCCTGGTTCTAGTGCCACTTGAGACGTACTAGAAGAGCGTCTTTTGATCCCAAACTTTGTACTTACTGTCTCGTACGCACTTCCCACTCTGCACGCCTTGCCACTCAGCCCCGACTCCTTCCAACTCACTTGTTGTCTTACCCGGGGTTACGACATATATATTTATCGTAAAGATAGGGCTTGCCTGGACGGCATTCATAGTTTTTCAAATAAAAGATACTTCGGCCAGTAACGAAACGTCGATACAATGAAATGATTTACTGGCCGAAGTGTCTTTTATTTGGGAAGAAAAAATATATTTATTATTTTCATCAAAGAATAGGTATATAGCGATGGCGATATTTGGATTCCACAAGACTACGAGTATATCCCGGAAAAAAGCCATACAGTGTTCTCCTCATCCCTTGTGAACTGGCGAATCCTGTATAAGGCGAGAGGCCCTAAATAAAGGCTTTGTTGTTGTTGTTGTTTATTTATTATTTTCAACGATAGATGGCCCAAGTTAATGATATTAGAGCAAAGTATTTATTATTTTATTAACAGAGTATCATTTTTTATGTTTATATTTTGATAAACTTCCCTCGTTGCTTATCTTTTGTTTATCATTCATAGTTTGTTCTTGCCTTAAATAAATTGCTGTGTCATCCTGAAGTTTGTCTTTCCTAATTTTCCACGTGGCAATATTTAAATATTACCTAATAGGATTAATTTGTCTTTTTACGTAAGAGTATTGCTCGATGTATTATATCTTTAATTAGATATACATTTCTACTGTCCTAGAAGTTTATGTTCGTAGTTTTCTATAAACACCATTTTACTGTATTCAATAGGTTATAAAAGAACTCAGTCAAGTATACAATATTGAAGCACATCCTCGATTCACCACAGCCATGAACCGGGATCGAATCCCGCGTTAACATTTTGTTTTAATATATGAATAACCTTCATGTTGTTGCACCAGGTTGCGGCTTGGCAGACTCTTCAACCTTTATTCTCTCCTGTGCCGGGTCTTGTATCTTACCAGAGCGTGTTTCAACCATCCAACAAATTTATATAAGGGAATAATGAGATAACTCTACTTTAAGTAGCCTCCAGAATAATTTATTTATTTCTCACATCAAAGAGAGCAGTGAAGTCACACAGTGTGCCTAAATACAAATGATGATTCTATAATACATTAATTCTGTTTATAATACATTTATTCTGTTTAATAAAATAAATAAATATAAAATATAAATTTTAAATCAATATACATGAAAAATAATATTACAAATTGAAATAAAATAGGTTCATTAGCCATGATGCAACAATATATTATTCATTGTTGTAAATATCATAAACTAGGTTGCTCTTTTTGAGCGGTCCCTAATAAAGTGATTTTGGAACAAGACAATATTGAAGCATAGAAGTCGGTGAACAAGTGGTTAAAACCTTCGATTCCCGACAGCCATGAACCGGATTGAATCCCACACTGTACACTTTATTTCTTTGAAGAACCTCTTCATATTTTTCATTGCAAAAACAAAAAAAGTCGGTGGACGAGTAGGTAACTCCCTCGATTCCCGACAGTCATGAACCGGGATTGAATCCCGCGTTGAAATGTTGTTTAATATGCGAATGATCTTCACATATATATAATATTCACTGTTTCAATTATCATGAACTAGGTTGCTCTTGCTGAGGGGTATCTATTGATGTGATTTTGAACCGAACCGATTGTAAATAACATAAGCTAGGTTGTTCTCTTTTTGAGCGGTACCTAATAAAGTTATTATGGAACAGGAACAATATTGTAGCGGTCTGGAGTTTAAAATGGAGAAATTCCTGAGAGGGTTCACCACTGATAAGCCATACCTTTCCTCTTTTAATTTTTGATCATCACAGGATAAGTGCTCTATAAAATTAATTTCTATTATATAATTTAAAAAGAAAAATAGTTTAAAATATGTTTATAATTTTCATCTATAGATGGCGCTAAGATTTTGATAATATTTTTAATATATTTTATTAACATATCTATCTAATTATTTTGTTTTCGTCAGAGAATCAAATATTTAAAAAATATATAACAAATATTTTTAAAAGATACAACAGCAAACCATTAAATTAGAACATTTCGTCTTACAGAGACTCTTCCCGCAATCAAAGAAAGAGAGATGAAAATAGCAATCATAGTGTGAAATCTGACTCATCTTCACAAGAGCCAAGACGACGTGGGTGGTAGTCAAGGAAGTACTACTGGGTGATGGCGGGATCAAAGAAGAGGTCTGTTGACAAAGAGACAGGGGAGGGAGGTGAACAGACAGTCTGGTGACATCAGTTTGACAGCGAGGAGTCCTGAAGAAGCCACGGTGGGAGTAGGACCGGTGCTAGAGAGCAGTTGCTGGCGGGAGGTGCCCTGAACTGACTGCTGTGTGGAAGTGGACACCGAGTGTGACGTCGTCAGTGCAATTTTCAACCTGCAACCCCAAATCACATTAATGACTGCATTGACTCATTCATTGATGAGCTCTACTTATACCCAGCAGACACTATCTCAAGCTCTACAGGCTTGTTACCCTAATAAAATTGAGTAGAGATAAGAAAGAAGAAGAAGTGATATCGCAGTGCAATTCTCAACCTGAAACCCCAAATCACATTAATGACTGCATTGACTCATTCATTGATGAGCTCTACTCATCCCCAGCAGACACTATCTCAAGCTCTACAGGCTTGTTACCCTAATAAAATTGAGTAGAGATAAGAAAGAAGAAGAAGTGATATCGCAGTGCAATTCTCAACCTGAAACCGCAAAACACATCATTGACTGTATTGACTCATCCATTGATGAGCCCTACTCATCCCCAGCAGACACCATCAACAGGCTCTACAGGCTTGATACCCTAATAAAATTGAGTAGAGATAAGAAAGAAAAAGAAGTGATATCGCAGTGCAATTCTCAACCTGAAACCGCAAAACACATCATTGACTGTATTCTTATCCATTGATGAGCTCTACTCATCCCCAGCAGACACTATCTCAAGCTCTACAGGCTTGTTACCCTAATAAAATTGAGTAGAGATAAGAAAGAAGAAGAAGTGATATCGCAGTGCAATAAGAAACGGAAAGATGTCTTAGGGAGTTTGGCCGTGTAGATGATCCTGCAAGAGGGTGTCAGAGAATCTTTACCGACCAGGACGGTAGGCGGCTGTTGACGAGGAGGATCTTTATCATGGCGGACAATGAAGGCAATCCATCTACTGTATATAATTATTAATCCCCTTAAAACTCTCTTGTAATAAAGTATATCGCACTAAGATGTATCCACAACGAACCTATAATGTGTTCCTAGATATCTTGTTCACAAACAACAACCGCTGGAAAGCGTTGTAACAATAGAAAGCATCGACAAGAAAAATGACAATCATACCAATATATCGTGATCCAGACAATAACTCTGAAAGATATTTGATACACAGTGACCTTTATTGAAGACACACGAGATGAACAAGTGTGAACAAAATTGCTTCTGTTTCACAGTTAATATAAATTTTTTTAAAGATAATTCTATATTTATATAAATGATAAAATAAAGCCAAATAAAGAAAATAAAAACTAACTAAAATTAACATTTAGACGAAAAGACGAAATAAAGAAGAATATTTTCTTTTATTATAAATATATCAAAGCAAGCTTTCGGGCAAAAAACCCTTCTACAGGCGTGTTATAATTAGAGAGATATTAAGAATTAATATATAAGGAATTTTTTATGCTTGGAGTTTGAAACTATAGGGGAATATGCCAATGTAAACACCCGCTCAAGTGACCACCTCAAAACCCAAGTAATATTGATTTCTAGCTATCTTGTTGAGGTTATTACTGCAAGTTCAAGAGAGCATGATATGCATCTGGAAGTTCTATTTTTCGGTTAATGCTGTTATGTCTGTGGGATTCTATTGACTCGAGAACTAATCGTTGGTGCTGGTTATGAATGTTTCTATAATGTATAGTGGGGTGGTTGGTGTTAAAAGGATGGGCAGTATTGAGAGTGTGCTGATAAATGAGGGACCTGGTGTCATGATTGGAGCTGTTTCGAGAATGTTCAGACATTCTGATGGCAACGGATCTACCTGTCTCGCCAACGTATGTGGCAGAGCATTGCTCACACGAGACAGAGTAGACCGCGCCAACAGAATGGAGGGGATCTGGGGGGGCATACGATTTAGTGTATGGGTGACGGAGGGATGTGAGCAGGTTGGAGGAGTTCTTATATATGATGCGGATACCATATGTCTTGAGGCTTCTAGCTATATCAACTGAGGAGGGGGAGTAGGGCAGGAAACATAATGATCTATATATTATAGGTAGATTGGAGGGACCAGGTGTATATGAATATCTGCTGATAAATTCAAGTGGAAATGATGTTTTAGAGAGGTGCGATATGATGAGATTTCTCTCTGTTTCTTTGAATATGTCAAGTGAGCAGTGAGTAAATCTTCTTTTAGTCAGGGTTCTTATTATGTCAATTTTGTGGGAAATAGGACAGTGTGAATTAAAATGGGTATAACTGGGGGGACATTGTTTTTTTATAATAAACTGTGGTGTGGAATGTGGATGCGGTGCGTATTATTAGTATGTCAAGGAATGGGATGACCTGGTTTGACTCTATTTCCATAGTGAAGGAGATGTTGGGGTTATAATTATTGAGGGCTGCAAGTATGGTGCTCTCCTGTCCGTTTCTGCATATGCAAAAAACGTCATCAATGTAACGGCGCCATATTTGAATATCTGTGGGGAGGGTACGGGTAATCCAGTGGTCTATTTCGGACATGGCTATTTCTGCAACAATAGAGGATAGAGGGCTGCCCATTGGGGAGCCTTTAATCTGTCTGTAGTGATCTTTAAGGAAGGTGAAGGAGTTCATGTTTAAGCAGAGTTTGGTCAGTTGTGATATAGAAGAAGTTGTATGGGGATCTACATTCTGTGAACTAAGGAACCGTTCTAGACTATCAGTGATGAGACTGTGGGGAAGACTGAGGTAGAGGGAGGTTACATCAAAGGAACACATTGTATAATGTGGAGCGGGATTCATGGCAGTTAACTCACTGATGAAGTGGGGGGTGCTACGTATATATTCCTGTGGTTATTTAACAATGGAGAAAGGTAGTTAGAGAGGAACTTGGCCAATGGATACGCGAGCGACAGATGATAGGCGATAATTGGACGGAGTGGTACGTCAGGCTTATGAATTTTAGGAAGGCCGTAGATGTATGCGCTATTGGAAAGGTTAGATATAAATGACTTGTAATCATTGGGATTAATATTCTTAGATTTTTTCAACTGAAGTAGAGAGGTTCTAAAAACTTTAACTAAAAATTTAAAATTATATATAATATAGATATATATGAAAATTATATTTATATTTCTTTTCAAATTCTGTTCACAATTTTACTTATAGAGTAGAACCTCACTGTAAAGGACACTTAATTGCCAAGCCAAAGTGTCCTTTAGAGAGAGGTGTCCTCTTACGGAGAGTTGCTAAATAGTAAAAAATGGTAATTTTGTAAATGAAAACTGTCCTTTGTAGAGAGGTGTCCGCTAGCGCGAGTGTCTTCTTATGGAGGTTCTACTGTATATATTTTTGCAAATATTATTTATATTTCTTCGAAGTGTCTTTATATTTTGGAATCGTAATTTATATTTTTACAAAAATATTTTACTGAAAAGTGTAGTAAAAATATCCGTGAACTATGTCGTAACTCTAAGTTATATTATCGTTTTATGGCTAATAAACCCTTTTTTTAATGAAAGGTTAGAAATTTCCCTGAATTTTATTTTGATTAAAATGGATGCAAAATGTATGAAATAAAACTCCACACAAATACACTTAAAAATCTGGAAATTAAAAGTATCACAATGTAAAAGGTTTTAAATAAAACATTTAGAGCGTTTATCTCAATTAAAATTTAAAATTATTTATATAAATAAATAACGCGATATCTATATATAGGAGACGCGAATGTTTCTTTTCACACATAAATCAAACTTCTACTGTCTTTACTGCGTTGAAAATATATTGGGATGGCTTGGCTCATCAGTGGTGAACCCCTTCAGTGGTTTCGCCAATTTAATCTACCAAACCGCTTCTAGAGCTCTAATACTGTATTAGGTCATTGTGCTTTTATAAGCTACACTGAAGAATGGAATATTTTTTCATTGCAGTTTAATTTATGTGAAAAAATAAACATTCGCAATGTTTTCATTTGTTAAAATATTTGATTATATTTCACCGAAATATTATTCATATTTTTTCAAACTTTATAAATATTGTGAGAAAATAGTATAAGTGTGATATTGTACTGGGATAAGGTGCATAAATAATAAAAAAGACATCTCCTTATCGTTCAACTGAAAGTTGCTGATGGCTTGCGCCATCTATCGGAATAAATATCAACTATTCTCGTTGATTCCTAATTATTCCAGAATTGGCCAAATATCCATTCTTGATCAGCGTGGTTAACTTTTCTTGATTAATCAATAATGGGTATTTGGCCAATTCTGAAATAATTAGAAATCAACGAGAATAGTTTATATTTATTCCGATAGATGGCGCAACCGCTGGGCGGGTTCACCATTGAAGAGCCAGGCCCTCCTATTAATTTTTCCATTGCAGTAAGGGGGCAGTAGAAATAGTTTAATTTCAAAAAGAATCTTACGCGTCTAAAATAGTTTACAATTTATATTGTTGTACCATCCTGGAGGATTCATGCCAATATTCGATTGGTCCATATCAAGATTATAAGTCAGACTAGAATTATCAAACAAATTTATTTCAACAAGGAAAGTATTTAAAGTTATATAAACAAAATATTTACAAAGAGAGATATTTATTTATAACCCAGGTTCCTGGAGCGCAGTTCGCCAACTACCCGGGGAGTCCAGATCACTAGAATTGACTAGTGTTGAGCGCTTTTACTCGCGTCCTGTTTTGATTGCTGAGTTGAACCAGTTGACCAGAAATTTTCATACCGAGGTTGAGTCTGGAATTCTGGCCATAGATATTGGATTGAGGTGGGTCAGTCCAAGCAGGATAGCTGTCTGTATTATATGTCTCAGGAATGCTGGACAGCTGAAGAGAAGATGATCGACTGTCTGTGGCTCTTCTGAACAGTTTTTTTTTTTTTTTGCTTATCCCTAGTACACGTGGTACAGGCCATGATAATCATGGTGGGTAGTTAGCGACTGCTTTTTACTGTAAGTGCACCACATGTCTACACATGTGAAAGCAGTTCGACTTTGCACTTACAAATGTGCCAGAGCCCCGTTTGGTTACTTGCACTCGCTGGTGGGGTTGGACTTTTGCAAGAATCGGGGGGCCATTGGAGCATTTTTTTTTTTAAACAGAAAAAAGTGTCCAATGCAGGGATCGAACCCGGGTCGTTGTGGTCGTAAACCAAACGGTTTAACCAGTCTTCCACCGACCCCCTCTTCTGAACAGTGGATGCAGGTAGGGTCTTTTTCGGGATATACACGTTTAATGTCTGCCAGTACACATGGCCCGTAATAATGGTGGCCTCTCCATGGCGGATATTTACAAATAAAATGCTGACGTAGCGCCATGTCACTGATGATGTTTCACCGAGTAGATTTAAACATTCGTGTCATAATGTTTTCATTTCCATTATATAGATGGCGTGTTATTGCCTTATATTTTGTAATTTGTAATGTCTGTATTGACTCATCCATTGATGAGCTCTACTCATCTCCAGAAGACACCATCAAAATTCTCAAGCTTTTTACCCTAAGATGATTGAGTAGAGAATATGAAAGAAGAAGAAGAAGAAATGTCATCGGCAGTGCAATAAAAAATGGAAATTTGTCTTAGGAAGTGTGATCGTGTAGATGATCCTGCAAGAGGGTGCCTATATGAGATAAACGTTCTAATTTTTAAAATTATTTAAAGCCTTTTACATTGTGATACTTTTTATTTCCAGATTTTTAAGTGTATTTGTGTGGAGTTTTATTTCGTACATTTTGCATTCATTTTAATTATATTGCTATAAGATTAATGAATCGCTTTTATTTTCTAATACTTTCGGTTTATTGATTTAGACAAGGATAAGGCTCACGTTAAGCTCAGTTTTCAGATATAATAAGGGTGTATGAAAATTCGAAACTATTATAGACGCGTATGATTCTTTTTCAAAAATTAAACAATTTCTACTACCCTTACTGCAATGGAAAATTTAATGAGGGTGTATGTCATTTAAAATTCACGCAGACACACAAACTAATATCACGTATATAATGGATTTTAATTATCGCAGGTTTTCGAATTTCGACAAATTACAAAAAAGGGATAAGACCCTGCCTCAACCCTTTTTTATTAATTGTTTAAAGTAGCTTTCAGACAAGCTCTTCCTCAGTAAACTAAATTGACGAAGGCTTGCCCGCGAAAGCTACTTTAATCAAATAATAAAAAGAGTCAAGGCGTCTTTATGCCTTTTTTTTTGTAATGGATTTTAATGATAAACAATGAGGTAACCCTCCTGAATCACAATGTCAACCAAGAAATACTTTAAAATGAATACAGATGCAAAAATAGTCTTATATTTAGACATATTTTAAATTTGTATATCCCTGTAACACAAAATATGCAAATACAGTAGAACCTTCCTTTAGCGGATACCCCTCTAGCGGACACCTCTCTACAAAGAACAGTTTTCATTTGAAAAATTGCCATTTTTACAATTTAACAACTCTCCGGTAAGAGGACACCTCTCTATAAAGGACAGTTTTCATTCGCAAAATTACCATTTTTACAATTTAGCAACTCTTCCTCAAGAGGACACCTCTCTATAAAGGACAGTTTTCATTCACAAAATTACCATTTTTACAATTTAGCAACTCTCCCTCAAGAGGACACCTCTCTATAAAGGACAGTTTTCATTTGCAAAATTACCATTTTTACAATTTAACAACTCTCCGGTAAGAGGACACCTCTCTATAAAGGACAGTTTTCATTCGCAAAATTACCATTTTTACAATTTAGCAACTCTTCCTCAAGAGGACACCTCTCTATAAAGGACAGTTTTCATTCACAAAATTACCATTTTTACAATTTAGCAACTCTCCCTCAAGAGGACACCTCTCTATAAAGGACAGTTTTCATTCACAAAATTACCATTCTTACAATTTAGCAACTCTCCCTCAAGAGGACACCTCTCTATAAAGGACAGTTTTCATTCACAAAATTACCATTCTTACAATTTAGCAACTCTCCCTCAAGAGGACACCTCTCTATAAAGGACAGTTTTCATTCACAAAATTACCATTTTTACAATTTAGCAACTTTCCGGTAAGAGGACGCACCTCTCTATAAAGGACAGTTTTCATTTGCAAAATTACCGTTTTTATTATTTAGAAACTCTCCGGTAAGAGGACGCACCTCTCTATAAAGGACAGTTTTCATTTGCAAAATTGCCATTCTTACGATTTAGCAACTCTCCCTCAAGAGGACACCTTTCTATAAAGAACAGTTTTCATTTGCAAAATTACCATTTTTACTCTTTAGCAACTCTCCGGTAAGAGGACACCTTTCTATAAAGAACAGTTTTCATTCAAAAAATTAACATTTTTACTATTTAGCAATACTCCGGTAAGAGGACACCTCTCGATAAAGAACAGTTTTCACTCGTAAAATTACCATTTTTACTATTTAGCATCTCTCCGGTAAGAGGACACCTCTCTATAAAGGGCAGTTTTCACTCGTAAAATTACCATTTTTACTATTTAGCATCTCTCCGGTAAGAGGACACCTCTCGATAAAGAACAGTTTTCACTCGTAAAATTACCATTTTTACTATTTAGCATCTCTCCGGTAAGAGGACACCTATCCCTAAAGGACACTTTGGCTCTGTAATTAGGTGTCCTTTACAGGGAGGTTCTACTGTATTGACGGAATGTGAGTCGATCCACACACAAAAAAAAAATTGAGATGAGAAAAAAGGATGTATTTAATCTTATACTTCATATATTGTGTGGGTGGACTTCAGTACGCTCCCCCAGAGTCCAAGTAGCACAGGATTGATTGATGACCCACTTAGCTCCCAGTTTTCTAAGTTGTGTGAAGTCCGAGTTTTCCACAGAAAAAAACATCAAAATGAAAATATTCCAGTAAATACAAATATTTAGTATAAAATACTTCCAAATAAAAGACATTGATAGAAATGTTTCAGTTCTCAGTAAGTTTTTTAAATCGAATATATTATATATTTTGAAAAATAAATAAATAAATTTTCATAAACTACGTTACTATCCATAATAGCCAGCAGAAATGGTATACCTGTACTTTGTAGAGAGGTCTCCTCTAGCAGAAAATGCCAGGCCGCAGTCTGACGATGTTATGAGAGGTGATTGGACTCAGAAGGACCGGTTGATCCAAACGTCAAATCTGCCAAAAACGCCAAATGTGCAGATACCTTGACGCCTCCACAATGCACCGGCTAAGACGAATATGGTTGGAACAGAAAATGTGGTATAATTGAGGGGTGCTGGTGCGGCACAGTGACGTCATGACGCGACATTCTATGGTATATATAGATATACCAGGTATCAATAACTCTGATAACTTCAAACAGAGCAATAGGTAGAATAATCCTTGATGGCAGTCTCCATATTGTTTAAGAAATAAAGGAATATTATATATCAATAGTTATTTAAATTTGTTAAACTGGCGAAAACGCTGGGAGGGTTTACCACTGATGAGCCAGGCCCTTCCATTAATTTATCATTGTAGTAAGGACACTAGAAAATTATTTTATTTAAAAAAAGAATCATACGCGTCAAAAATAGTTGAAAAATTATTATATTACATTTTATATTATATATGTAAAATTTATTCATATATATTTATACATTCTATTATATATAATTAAAAATATATCTTCTTTATTCTCCATTTCGACTTAGAGCGCTATGTCCCCCTAAGGACACTTGCACATTAAAGATGAACAAAATTTTGAAAGAAAATAAAGAAAGATATTTTAAATATGTACAGAATTTGTATTTCCATTTTATAAAATAAAATGGAAATGTATTTAAGATCAAATATGTGAAAATACGATTAAAAAAACGCTTTATAACGAATTCCAAATTAGATAAAAATGTAAAAATACAGTAAATTGTGTATCTCTATAAAAATACCCATATATTAAACGTATAGACGAATGTATTGTCATTATTTACTGTACGGTTTGTTTGTTTCCCAGAGTTCTACTTAGAGAAAACGGTAGATTTTCTAAGAAACTGGGATTTCGACTAAGTCATTCTGATAGAAGGAATTGGGTCTTTTTGTGGAGTGGATACACAATGCGGTACTTAGAGTTGGTGACAATGGTGGATTTCTGGGGAAGTAAATACACTCAGGGAGAAATGTAGCTTGCTTCCTGATATTGTTGAAACAAACTCTTTTCACCGTTCTGTTGTCTATAATGGTTATAGACTGTGCCTTCAACAAAACATTGCATTTTGTGTGAAAAATAGTACAAAAGTGAATTTGTACTTCGATCAGATGGATATATTAAGAAAAAAGGGAATTTACTGATCGTGCAACTAAAAGTTGCTGATGGCTTGCACCATCTATCGAAATAATTATCAACTAATCGTTTGTTTTTAATTATTCCAGAATTAGCTAAATACCGTTTCTTGATTAAAAATCAACGATTAGTTTATATTTATTCCGATAGATGGCGCAAGCCATCAGTAACCTTTAATTGCACGATAAAGAAATACCCTTTATGTCAATAGAATTTTGTGACAGAAAATTTGCGGGAGGATGATATTCGAGTACCAAAAAAGGCACTGTGGTGTGTCGATTTATTAGTCCAGCGATGGCCCAGAAAGTATTTCAAAGTTAGTGTTTTATTGGAATTACTTATTAGCTACATTTATATGGGAAGACAAAAAGGACAACCCCCTAGAATGCACATTCTGGTCCTCTCTGGTTTTCACCGCTGTGCCGCCCTGGCGCAGCGCTCGTCATCTCCTGATTTATGGCGCCGCTTGTTTGTTTTTCTTGACGGCGCGGTGCGTCATCCAGCAGACTGGAAGGAAATCTCTCAGCCCCCACAGCACTTCTTTCCTTCTAATTGTGCATTAGGACGATTGTACTCTGCATAACCCTTGTAAAACACTTTAATAGTGATGATAAAGAATATGTCGCAACACCAGTTTTGGAAAATTCAGATAAAAAGACCAATCTGTATGCTATAGTTTCGGGCATTGGACCTTATCAGTAAACAGACATACCATTGGGTAGTGGATTATCTAGACCGAAGTCTGTATATGCCTGACATACCTACACAGAGAATTTTGTGTTTAATTAATAAAAAGGTACATATATTATATTATAGATGGAAATTTTGCCGGGGAGGAAATTGATCTAAAGAGACAAGGGTCGCCTTTCCCGTCAAAATAGACGTCTAAAACCAGACGTCATCTATAGATCATCGCCACAACTATCTTTGGTAGATTGTGAAGATTCCATTAGATCCCGTGTGAATCTCATGGAATAAAGTCCGCCCTAGACTGAGGAGGGCCATTAGCCCGAAACCATGGTCTGTAGGTGGACGCTTTTCAGTTTGCCAAAGCTGGTGTTGTGGCTTTGTCACCGACCCGACTAGTTGCGGCGACGGTCTATAGATGGCGTCTGGTTTTAGACGTCTATTTTGACGGGAGAGGCGACCCTTGTCTCTTTAGATATATTATATTGTAAAAGGTATTTAACTAGTGGACGAGTAGGTAACACCCTCGATTCCCGACAGCCATGATCCAGGTTTGAATCTCGCGTTAACATTTTGTTTAATAGGTGAATAACCTTCACATATTATTCATTGTTGCAAATATCATAAACTAGGTTGCTCTTGTTGAGCGGTACCTAATAAAGTGATTTTGGAATTATTTAATTACTAAGATATATCATATTAGTAAATTAAATTTATTTGTGTAAAATTTTAAGTTATATCAGTTGGCTGAACGCCAACCTTTGTCATGGCATAACAACGTGTTTATTTTGTATAAACAAGCTCTTATATAAAATAAATACATTGTTGTACCTTTACAAAAGTTGGCGTTCAGCCATATTGGTAGTTAAATACCTTTTACAATCCAATACATATACCTTTTTATTATTTCAAATATTTAATTATGGATTCCTTTATTTATATACAAATATAATTTTGTTTATGCAACACAATTGTTGTTTGATTTAATAAACATTATTTATATATATATATATATAACAAAATAATTTCGAGATTAAAATCATAGTTGAAGGTTGGTATTCTATATACAGTTACGAGCGTCATTCTTCGTCGCCTCTGTCACGGTTTGCTGTTTTTTTTTGGAATGGCGCCCTCCTATTGGTCGGCTACGATCACGCCACCTTTGCCTCCCCCCCCCCATCCTGCCCCCCCCCCCCCCATTTTTGTAACTATTGTGTTGGAGCGGGTCGCTCCTTAAATAAATGCATATATTAGTTAATAACCAAATAAAATCCTCTCTTTCTTTTTCCCAGTAAGAGACGCCTACGGAAGCCAACAGTACATAGACAGATAAAGCACATAGGCTATAGTTATTAACTAATATATGCATTTATTTAAGGCGCCAATTTATAATTGTAACAAATAGTATTTGAATCAAAACATTCAATCGGGTAAAACACGGGCGTTGCCCGGGTCATTCGGCTAGTGTAATATAATGATGAATATACACTCATGGACAAAATTTATGGAAGTGGAAAGTCTTTGTTGTCACCTGTCATCTATTTTTTTTTTTAAGAAGACAAAGGCAATTTTGTTCACACTTGGTTAGCTCGCGTGTCTTCAATAAAGGTTACTGTGTATCAAATATCTTTAAGAATTAGTCTCAATCCCGATATACATGCTAAAAGGTACAACTTCCTTTAGTTTTGTCATAACAGTGTATAACAGTCCTCAACTTTATGTGATAAGATTTTACTAACTAATTTGTCAGTTACACCATTGTCATTTTTGAAGGTAAAATGTACCAAAAATGATCGATATAAAAATTACTTTGAAAATGGTAATAGTGGGTCGCCGAAAGATAGCCTAGTAAAATCCATCAGAATAATATCGAAAATAATAAATATAAAATATGCATTTATGGAATAAACGAATATTATTTTGCTATGCTGTCCATTATATTTGGCTTGCTTGTCATATAACATTATAATCAACAATAGCTTGCTACCATAAGTAGATTCCAAAGACCTTTTTAGCATTTTTAAAAGTAATTTCAATATCTTATTGAAAGCTTTTACTTCGCTCTCTATCCCGAGATTATCAAAGAAAAAGGTTTTTACAGAATAATCAATAATAAAAATATCATACTTTATCATAGAAAACTAAACTAATATTTGAAAAAATTTAAATTGAATATTTGAAAGCATCAGTATAGCTTTCTATAAAGCTTTTACAAATTCTTTTATTACTATAATTTAATATGTAAATAAGGAAGAATGAATTTTATGTTTTAACCTTTTGTTTACCTTAAGCCAAACATACGTCTTTCAGGGCTTATGTTGTTGTTGTCGTGTCCAATGAAGAACCTCAGATGTCTACATACATCTCTATCACAGCAGTCGCAATGTCCTCTATCTTGGGTGTGTAAAGCTTTTACTCTTTATTGGAAAATGTGTGCCGTTGCCACGTTAGTTACCTTGGACCAGAATTTGGTCAAATATTCCAAGGGTCCAGGGGGGACTGGTGTGGTTGGACTTCTCCCTTCTTTCGGGACTTATGTTTAATATATATAAGTGACGTCAAAACACCACACAAGTTTAATGTAAAAAGTATAATTTATAAAGTAATGTATATATGTATAATGTATAAAGTAAAATATACAAGTATACTTGTAAAATTATTCCTTCTTCCTTTGCTCTAGTTGTATAGATAACAAGGATATTTTGTGTTTCCTATTATCAAGCTCCGTAAATTCTTACGATTTTAAGATCGCCACAAACAATTACTGATATAATATAACAATTCCATTATTTTATTGAGTCAAATCTTTCTCTTCCATTCTGGTTCAATAGGGGCAAATGGTATGGAATATACTAAACTACCACCTAGAGACCATGGCTTATTATAAAATATTAAAAATTAACACCATATTTGAAAATTTTCAAATGTTCTATTTGAAAGCATTTTTGTTTATTTACAGAACGGCACCTGATTTTCCACGATAGCAGACACTTTCTGATCATGGTCATACTCAAAAGATCCCATTCTTCCTTTACCACTTTCCAGAGCTAATCTTACCTATTTGAACATAATTAAAATATGCGAACAAGATGATATCAACATTTCTAAAAAAGGTATTTATAATATTATTCACGACAAAATATCAAGTTTTTATTCAAAGCACCTACGGAGAAATGGACAAAAGATTATCACCCTATATCTGTGAGAACTCCTGCAACTGTCAAAAAAGTGAAAAAATATATTACAAAAGAAAATCCTATGCCACAAAGAGATATAGCCAAATTAATAGAAACATCAGTGTCAACAAAAAATAAAATAATAAATAAATATTTAGGCCTAAAAGCTACAAAAAAACATGCGGTTCACAAATTGTTTCAGAGCCATATTCGTCAGCGACACACTATCAGCAGATATTTTTATGAAAATTTCTTGGCTGCTGATAGATGGAAATTTATTGTTATATATGATGAAGCATGGGTATATTTAACCGATTGCGACAGAAAAAGAGCTATATACTATCAAAAAGGGTGGAAAAATCTAGGCCAATTTGGTTGAAGGAATGTGCCGAAAGTTACCCCAAAGGATTTATGGTGGCATGCGGTATATCATATTAAGAAAAATTAAAAATAAGAAAGTTGAAAGAAATGCCAAAATAAACTCGGAGTACTATCAAACAACATTTTAGAACCTATATTTTTTTAAATGATATTCCCTCTATCTATGGAAAACAAGTGCAACAAAGTCTGGTTTCACCATGATAACGCCACAAGCCATACCTCATCTTTAACCCAAGCTTATTTGGAAGATCTGAGGCAAAGAACAGGAATCAACACTATTCCAAAGAACAGAACCCGTGTAAAATCTCCTGATTTAGCACTGATGGATTTTTCATTTTTGAATCCCTTAAAAGAGCACTTGGAAAGAGACACCCTAGGACAATTGAAGGTCTCTGGAAAGTGGTAAAGGAAGAATGGGATCTTTTGAGTATGACCATGATCAGAAAGTGTCTGCTATCGTGGAAAATCAGGTGCCGTTCTGTAAATAAACAAAAAGGCTTTCAAATAGAACATTTGAGAAATTTCAAATATGGTGTTAATTTTTAATATTTCATAATAAAACTTGTTTCCTATAAGTGTGAACACCCTCTGTATATAATTCGATTAAGGCGTATATTATAATAGTAATTACCATTTATGATAAAAATGATAATACTTTTGTGATATAGCTAGATTGTGTTCTGCGTTATGTTTAAAATTATTTTACTGAAGCTACGTGTGTGTCAGGTAAAAATAATTTATTTTCCCATGTTTAGAAATAGACTGCACTAAAGAAATTGAACACTAATTCTCCAGCAGACGAAGAATTAATCGTACCAGAAGACGTCGTAAATAAAGAAAGAGGAAATCAAGATTCGTTCAGAAGTACCAAAAGATTGATCGATTCAATTAACAAGCAGTTCGTTGTCTTCTGGGCAAAGAAACTTGTTCCATTCTTCTGTAATTAATTGGAACTCATTTAGCAAAGTGTTTATAATTAGGCCAACTAAATTATATTCCATTAATTAAAGGAAAGAGTGTAATTTAATGAGGTATCTATATATCTTTCATTAAGAAAAATTAATCTGTTTATTATGTTCAAATTTACAGAAAATTATTTTTCAAATCTCTATTCTCAAGAGGTTGTTAATTTTTTCCTCAACAAGATTGCTTTGATATTGCAAAATTTTCAAGTTAATTACAATTTTCATTGATAATTATTGTTTTCCATAATAATTATACTTTTAACTTTCTTATTATTTGTATTTGTGTTATTTATATTAATTTTAAATAATATTTTGGTGTTGTATTATGTTCTTATAGTTGATTAACCTTTCTTTGAGTAAGATTAGAGAATGTTTTTTACCGCTACTTTTTGAAATTAAATAATATTTTTCAAATGTCACTTATTCTAAAGGAAATTGTTTGGGAGGATCTAAGACATCAGTACGAGCCCTTCTCTTTTATTTTGGTAATTTAATGTACCAGACGAATTCATCATTACGTTATTTCAGTATACACCTATCCCCCGATTTACACGGTAGATACGTTCCTGAGAATAACGTGTAAATCGAAAAAAAAAATAAGAATGTCTTATTTTAAATCTTTCAAACCAGCCATGACTTGCCAAAAAATTTGGTTTCTTTTCAGTTGAAGAAGAAGATGGCAATTGCTCTACAATTTTTTCGTATAGTATTTCGTTAGTATAGTGCGATTAAAAAAAACTTATTTGGAAAACCGTGTAAAAGCGAAAACGGGTAAAACAAGTACCGTGTAAATCGGGGTATAGGTGTAATCATTTTCTTTAATTCCATTGAGAAGAGTGACAGCAAGTAACTGAAACATCGGGAGTTAAAAAAATATATTGGTTGATGTGGTTATATTTGTGGTTGATGTGGTTATATTTGTGGTTGATGTGGTTATATTTGTGGTTGATGTGGTTATATTTGTGGTTGATGTGGTTATATTTGTGGTTGATGTGGTTATATTTTTTTCTAAACAAAATTCTAACTAACAAATGATCTTCAAAATGTTCTTGGAAGTGAGAGAGGGAGATTATGATTGAAATGAAATATATAAATACTTTTTTTATTACACTCATGGACAAAAATTAAGGAAGTTGTATCTTTTAGTATGTGTATCGGGATTGATACAATAACTCTGAAAGTACACTCATGGACAAAAATTAAGGAAGTTGAACCTTTTAGTATGTGTATCAGGATTCAGACAATAACTCTGAAAGTACACTCATGGACAAAAATCAAGGAAATTGTACCTTTTAGTATGTGTATCGGGATTCAGACAATAACTCTGAAAGTACACTCATGGACAAAAATTAAGGAAGTTGAACTTTTTAGTATGTGTATCGGGATTCAGACAATAACTCTGAAAGTACACTCATGGACAAAAATTAAGGAAGTTGAACTTTTTAGTATGTGTATCGAGATTTATACAATAACTCTGAAAGTACACTCATGGACAAAAATTAAGGAAGTTGTATCTTTTAGTATGTGTATCGGGATTTAGACAATAACTCTGAAAGTACACTCATGGACAAAAATTAAGGAAGTTGTACCTTTTAGTATGTGTATCGGGATTTAGACAATAACTCTGAAAGTACACTCATTAACAAAAATTAAGGAAGTTGTACCTTTCAGCATGTATATCGGGATTGAAACAATAACTCTGAAAGTACACTCATGGACAAAAATTAAGGAAGTTGTACCTTTTAGTATGTGTATCGGGATTTAGACAATAACTCTGAAAGTACACTCATGGACAAAAATTAAGGAAGTTGTACCTTTTAGTATGTGTATCGGGATTGAAACAATAACTCTGAAAGTACACTCATGGACAAAACATGAGGAGGTTGTACATTTTAGCATGTATATCGGGATTGAGACAATAACTCTGAAAACTGGAAAATAAATAAACTCCAAATAATATATTGATACTTGTAAGAGGAAACTTCGGCCAGATGAGAAATCCTTAATTTTCAAAAGGTGTCAATAAATAAAATTCACCTTGGTCAGGTGTGCAATAAATGAAGCATGATAAAGCGGTTGGACATCATAACTGTCTAGTTATTATTTCTCTTTGTCACTCAAAGGTGGACATCTTTCTACCATTTTATCAAGCAGGCTGCCTGACAATGTTGTTGAAGACATGATAACCAAGCTAACTGTTGTAATTAAGGTATATACTCATGGAAAAGACTTAAGGAAGTAGAAGGTCTTTAATGTCGCCGGTAGTCTGTTGTGCTTGAAGAAGAGAAAGGGAATTTTGTTCACACTTGGTTATATTGTGTGTCTTCAATAAATTTCACTGTGTATCAAATATCTTTCAGAATTATTGTCTGAAGCCCGATATACATGCTAAAAGATACAACTTCATTAAGTTTTGTCCATGAGTGTATTTTGAGGTCGGGGTTTGATAATTACTTGGTCCTGAACACTGTCAACACAATAAAGATAAAAGTTAGAAGAGTAAGAATTTAAGAATGGTTAAATAAAGAATAATTTTGTTTTAATCATCGCGATGGAAACAAATTGACTTGAGTCTACACAACTCAGCAAGGAGCTAATAGATTTCTTCATCAAATCGTTGGTAAGCGGCTTTCACCCTCGGACCGTATTAGAGGGGTAAATTATGACAACCTGGGTTAGACAGTTTGATGACAGTTCGTCCAGATGTCACATAAAAGTCCTCGACGTTAAACGACAGACAACTGAAGCGTGGATTCAGGAGACTTAGAGCAGATGGATATAAAGCATATAACTGAACCAATGACCATGGGCAAATTCTAGGTTTTTTTTCTATGAGTGCATTTTTTTTTACCGAGGAGAGAGATTGAGATTGAAACTGATTTATTAAAATGTCCATATAAGATTATATAAGGTTAAATACAGAATAAATATGATTATATAATGATAAATATATGAATAAATAGATAAAAATAATTGATAAATATACACATATATATAAGAATTACCACCCCGGGAAAGACTCCGCCACCGATGGACTGCGAGAGTTCTCTCCCACAGAGTGGGCAGGGGTCTAGGTGCTGGCTGGCGTTACCCACCTCAAGACCAAGATGGTACTTGTAGATGGTAGCCTTCGCCACGCTGGTTAGCTTCGTTGCCGAGGAGAAAGACAGAGTACTATATAGAATTGATAGATTTAAGGGAGAACATAAAAAAAGGCATTTATCAATATAACAAAGAACATAAAAATTCCGTGAGTTTCAACTCTTTTATTGTGAAAGAACATGAAATATTTGCTGAGTTTTTAGAGCAGGTTACCTAATCTGAAGCAAAGAGAGACAGCATGAGAGAGACATTGCTTAGTTATCTATAATGAATATTTACAAGTCTTCAAAAATTCAGGTGTTTTATTGTTTTTAAATAAGTTCTGATTCACATATTTTAACCAAATAGATCGTGGTTCTATTATTTTAAAATATTACCTAATTGAAAAATGTTTAAAATAATAGAAATATCATCGTGAATAAGCATTTAAAAATGCTTAAATAGTCAAATATATAAGAAAACGCTTTTATATGACTTAAATAAAAATGAGGATGTATATGATGGCGGATATTATCATAAATATTGTAGCAAAGTATTTATTATTTTGTTAAAAGAGTATCATTTTTATGTGTGTGTTTATTTTGATACTCTGTACGCTTCACTCATTTCTTATCTTTTGTTTATCCTTCATAGTTTGTTCTTGCCTGAAATGAATTGCTGTGTTATCCTGAAGTTTATCTTTCCTAATTTTCCACGTGGCATTTTGGTGGAGATGCTGGGTAAATTAGGGAAGACAAACTGAAGATCGCCGAGAAGACCTAGAGGCAATGGGTGTTATGATCTAAATTTTAAGGGATTGTCTTCAGGATTCAACCGTCGTGTCAAAGCTAAGACTCCCTCTAAGATGACGATATCCCTATAGACGATACGACGACAAAGCCGCTCTTTACGCCGCAAGAAAAAGGACGCAAAGATACTAGGGACAAATTTCCATAACTTCGATGGAATCCTTGGCAGAAGCATGTCAGATCCATGTCAGTAACTACAATATTGACGTGGCAATATTGTTAGAATAAATGAAAGAACTATATGAAACATTATATCTTGATTATAATTTCTTAGCATTTATTTACATTAGGTAGTTAAACATACATATTAAACATACTAGTATAGTCTCCCGTACTTCATTTTTACCTTTATTAAGATAAAACTTTGATAAGGATAATAACTGACTGTCATTCTAGACCTTTTCACAGAACGGGGTAATGTTCTTGTTGATATTTATATACTAGCCGAATGACCCGGGCAACGCCCGGGGTTTACCCGATTAAATGCTTTTATTCAAATACTATTCGTTACAATTATAAATTGGCGCCGTGGATGTCATGCTTGTATAATATATAAATGAGTTTTAAAAATTGTAAAAAAAAGGCATCGGCCGGGAATCGAACCCGGTCCGCCAGCGTGGCAGGCGAGCATTCTACCACTGAACCACCGATGGTTATGAGAAATGGCCATATTTGGGTAATTATTCCATTCACAAAAGCAAACGGTGACAGAATTGATTAAGAAAGGGCAATCCCCGGGTTTTACCCGATTAAATGCTTTTATTCAAATACTATTCGTTACAATTATAAATTGGCGCCGTGGTTGTCATTTTTGTGAAACGTCCCGCTCCAAACTTTGTGTCTGAGAAGCGATATTTTTATAAAGAGATGATCTGGCTTTATGTCTTCTGCTCGAATGAATGTTTTTCTGTTAGAATTTTGTTCCTGCATACTAAAAATGGACTGGCTTCACCCGTGGTCTCTGCTTTTTTGAATTTTTCCGGACATAATTTTGTATCTGATAATCAAATATGATACAGCAATATTGTCATCATCATTTTCTGAATAAAATACAACTACTTTTTTCCCAGAACCTGTCAATTTATTTTTCTTGACTAAAAATCCGAAAAATATATTTTCCAGATTTTTCTCTATGTCCTGTTAAAACACGTTTTACATATCCATTAGGTCAGCTGATATTACCTCCCATCTTCACCGCTAGAGGCGCTGCTTACGAGCGAAAGGGCAAATTTTCCACGCAATTTGCAAATACGAGGTGTGTTCAAAAAGTATCGCGAATTTTGTGTTTTTTTCTCAAAAATTATTTATTTATTCATGAATACCTATTTTGTCCCCTTCAAAGTAATCCCCATGAGATATTATACACTTGTGCCAACGGTTTTTCCAAACTTCGAAGCACTTCAAAAAAATCATTAAAAAAATCTTTTTCAGCTCCTCCTTCGATGCCGTCGTTATCTCGTCAAGTGTAGCGTAACGTCGTCCTTTCATGGGCCTCTTCAGTTTAGGGAACAAGAAAAAGTCACAGGGGGCCAGATCTGGGGAATACGGTGGCTGTGGCATCATTAGTGTGTTGTTTTTGGCCAAAAAGTCGCGCACAAGCAACGATGTGTGAGCAGGGGCGTTATCGTGGTGCAAAAGTCAATTTTTGTTCTTCCACAAATCCGGGCGTTTCTGGCGGATTTCTTCGCGCAAATTGCGCATAACTTGCAGGTAATATTCCTTATTGACCGTTCTACCCTGTGGCAAGAATTCATGATGCACCACGCCCCTACATTCGAAGAAAACTGTCAGCCAAACTTTCACATTCGACCGAACTTGGCGCGCTTTTTTCGGTCTTGGTTCGTGCGGCAGCTTCCATTGAGATGATTGAGCTTTCGTTTCCACGTCATAACCATAAACCCACGCTTCGTCACCAGTTATGACCCTCTGGAGCAAATTTGGGTCGTCGCGGACAGAGTCCAACATCTCATTAGCAATGTTCATGCGATGCTGTTTTTGGTCGCAATTGAGCAATTTTGGTACGAATTTCGCGGCGACCCGTCTCATGCCCAAATCATTGATAAAAATCGAATGGCACGAGCCAATCGATATGTTTAGGTCCTCAGCAACTTCTCTAACGGTGATTCGACGATTGGCCAATATCATTTTCTCCACTTCATTAATTTTTTCGTCTGTTGTTGAAGTGCTCGGGCGTCCGGCACGCTCTTCGTCGTTCACATATTCTCGGCCTTCTGAGAACATTTTGTACCACCGATAAACGTTGCTTCGGTCCAAGGTAGCTTCTCCGTATGCTACAGTCAACATACGGAATGCATCCGCGCACTTAATTTCGTTTTTCACACAAAATTTGATACAGGTTCTTTGATCCATTTTTTAATAGGTAAAAATCGAAGACGATCCAAAACACCTGCAAGCAAAGCAGCTGTCAACAATTAAGTGAACATTCAAAATGGCCGAGCTTGTCGGCATATGTGAGAGACATGAGTACCAACATAGAGCCACAAAAAGATCGAAATTCGAATATACGTAACCCGCGAAAATTCAAAAGTCGCGATACCTTTTGAACACACCTCGTAACTTGTATACATACTTGTATACTTGTGTACATAGACCATAAATCTGTACATAGACAGGAAAAGCACATATATTTTAATAATATAAATGAGTTTTAAAATTGTAAAAAAAAAATGCATCGGCCGGGAATCGAACCCGGGGCGCCCGCGTGGCAGGCGAGCATTCTACCACTGAACCAAAAGCAAACGGTGACAGAATTAAGAAAGAATGCATGACGCTGATAACTGTATATATTAATTTTATGGTCTTTGAATGTATTTACATATTATTGGTAGATAAAATTTAAATAATAGATCACACATTGAAGATATAGTGATTTATGGTGGTTTAATTAATATTTTATATTTTCTAGTAGTTCACAAGGATTAAGCGAAGATATATAATTGAGCAGGAACCATTAGGGTTATGGAAAATCTCTGTAGAAGGGCGTTATCCCGATAACCCGAAAAACGTTTAATTAAATGATCTCATTCATAGACGTTTACTTTTTTATATAAAATTATAGTACAATATAATATAATGCAGCTTGTGATTGTAAAACGACATTTGAAAACTATCCCGCCTGTGTTTCTTTTGAACGAAAAAATCGAAATTTATTTTAAGGAGAAATAACGATTATTTCTAACCTTAGGGATGAAGTATGAATTGTGAAAAATAATAATGACGGAAAAATAATTAAGTTAGAAATAATCGTTATTTCTCCTTAAAATAAAATTTTGATTTTTCGTTCAAAAGAAACACATGCGGGACATTTTCAAATGTCGTTCTACAATCATAGGCCGCATTATATTGTATATGAGATTCTATACCAAAAGGTATCACCAATGTGTTTAGTTCATTTATTCCCACTCCCTACACAATTAACAACTAAGAATACAATAAATGAACAGAGAAAGAGAGAGAAACCAAACAAAACTAACCCCAAACTAATTACAACATCTACAAATGAAAAAAAAGTTGTTGATTTAGAAGAGAGAAAAAAGAAACAGGTTTTTTATTGACGGATTAGGTATATATAAAAAACTTTGAGGGAAACAGACTAATCTGTCTAATAAAAGTATTTAGTGTATTTATGGATAATATTTTTAGTAATAACTATCATTATGTGATGATATAAATACATAGAAAATATTGTAGAACGAAAATTGAAATTATACCGCGAATGTTTCTTTTGAACGAAAAATCGAAATTTATTTTAAGGAGAAATAACGATTATTTCTAACCTTAGGTATGATGAAGTATGAAAGGATGAATTGTGAAGAGTAATGATAAACGGAAAAATAAAAGTGTCCAGGGATGGGAATTTTATCATTACTCTTCACAATTCATCCTTTCATACTTCATCATCCCTAAGGTTATAAATAATCGTTATTTCTCCTTAAAATAAATTTCGATTTTTCGTTCAAAAGAAACATTCGCGGTATAATTTCAATTTTCGTTCTACAATCATAAGCCGCGTTATATTGTATTATAGAAAATATTGTTTAGATATTCATTTACTAGATAATTTTTGAAGAATTGTACAAATGCCTGATTTACGAATGTATATAGACTGATTACCAGTCTCTAAACTTCTATAAAGACATTTTAACAATGATGATAATAAAATTATTATTATTATTACTCAGTATCAGACGAACATAGAAGAGATCCAGGAGAACGACCTAGAGCAGATGACAGGAGACCTGACAGATAAGAATGGATCAAGGCCAGGGGACCATTTTATCGAGGAGCTAACAGGAGAGGCCATAGAAAGATTTCTTGAGAGATGCAGGACATCAGGGGACCATATCTGCGAGAGCCACAGCACTGACCAGAAGTCAAGATAGCAAATGTAAATATCTTTTGTTCACTTTTACTGTTGTTACTTATTGAAGTAGTAAATAAAAATTTGTAAATAGACTGACCATTCGTTACACTTTTTAGAGAAAAACTTGTAACCTTTTTGAAAATTGAAGTTACTCAGTATCATATGTATAGTTATCATGATTATTACTATTATCATTATTATTATATAGACAACAATAAACATGAAATACGAAGGTCCATAAAATGAATATAGTGAGAAAGTAAGTTCTATAATCATGAACAGAGCTGCGAATGTAAATTATGTTGGGGAGGACATCTCTACTCCACCAACTCGCCATGTGTAAATAGCCAGGACAAGGTGACTCGCGAGCTGTGCTCGAATACAACACCTGTAAACTAAAACGAGAAATAATAAAAGTTAATTATATTAGGTCTATACAAAGCATTCAAATTAAATGTGATTGCCAATAAAATATCAAACAGACAGAATTCATGATTGCTAAACATTTACAATAGTTAAAATGATATGTAACAATTAAATTTACTGTCAATGTGTTTCATTTGAACAATATTATCAAATAATATCTCTACAGACCTTACTGTAATGATAAAAGTTATTGAATGAGAGGGCTTGGCTCATCAGTGGTGAACCCTCTCAGCGGTTTCGCCAAATTAATCTCTAGACCGCTCTACTATTGTATTGTATCCAAAATCACATTAATAGGTACCGCTCAAAAAGAACAACCTAGTTTATGATAATTGAAACAATGAATAATATGTGAAGGTTATTCACATATTAAACAAAATGTTAACGCGGGATTCAATCCCGGTTCATGACTGTCGGGAATCGAGGGTTTTACCCACTCGTCCACTGACTTTTTCCATTATATTCGGTTCAAAATCACTTTATTAGGTACCGCTCAACAAGAGCAACCTAGTTTATGATAATTAAAACAATGAATGATATGTGAAGGTTATTCACATATTAAACAAAATGTTAACGCGGGATTCAATCCCGGTTTATGACTGTCGGGAATCGAGGGTGTTACCCACTCGTCCACCGACTTGTTTATTGTATTGTATTGGTTTGGATATACCCTGCATTTTCTGAGGAAGACAGCTTAGAGGTGTTTAGTGAACCTATGAACATAAGCTTATAGGTCTGTAGAGGTACATACATATAATTTCAAGGTATTGCATCGAGCAAAGCTCTTCCGTAAATATATTATTGTTGAAACGGAACACATTGCCAGTAAATTTAATTGTTATAAATTTTATCGATAGATGGCAATCCGATTTATAAAAAAGACATATATTGAGTAGAACAGTTTTTTTTGCTTATCCCTAGTACACGTGGTACAGGCCATAAAAATCATGGTGGGTAGAAGTAGGCGACTGCTTTTACTGTAAGTGCATCACATGTCTACATATGTGAAAAGCAGTTCGACTTTGCACTTACAAATGTACCAGAACCCCGTTTGGTTACTTACACTCACTGGTGGGGTTGGATTTTTGCAAGAATCGGGGGCCATTGGAGCAATTTTTTTTTTAAATCAGAAAAAAAGTGCTTAATACGGGAATCGAACCCGGGTCGTAGCTGTCGAAAACCAACGGTTTAGACCATCTTTCCACTGTCCCCCGAGAAGAACAGTAAGGAAATACAGTCAGAATCTCTAATAAGAAACCATCTCCAGGAGAGAAAAGTTTAGACATCTTTTTAGGCTCCTAATACTCCTAAACTACTGTAGAAAATATAAAATATTTTCCATGAAATCTCTTTTGACGTTGGAAATGACTTCAGGCTAATTTTCTAGAAACCACTCTACTTTTCGGTGTAACTTTATTTCAAGTAAAACTCAAATAAAAAATGTAAATAAATAAGTAATTTATTCTTTAAATCAATATCACTCTCTCTTGAAGTAACGTGGATTCCTGGAGATAAGTAAAGTCGCTAACTATCCAGAATACCTTTATCAATATATCAATTTATTATTCCAATATTGAAGATTCCGACAAATTACAAAAAAATATATATATATATGTAGTATATTTTAAGGTAGATAGAGCACAATCTTCTTCTAATGTTTATTATAACCCCATATCTGTATATAAAAATATGTATCGACCTTGTATAATAATAGAAATGACAAATAAAACAAAAGGAGTAGAGGTAGTACAGAGGACAAAGGCCAGACGTGATAAACAACCCAGACTAACAGGTGTTTATGCTAATGAGTTCATTCCCCCGTCAGCAGGTGGCCGACACGTGGCCAGACATCATTAATAACCAGCGCTTGACAGGTGGCGTGATTAGGACAGCCAATCAGAACTGTTCAACAAGAGCCAGAGTCGAGTATATAAGCCCCCCAAGATTGGGACAAAGGAAGTAGTTGTTTCAGTTGTTTCAGAGCGACGCTGTCATACGGTCAGTCAGACTTCTCACCCCTATCCGCGATGTAGACTTAGGGCATCCGTGACGTCCATGGTCCGACTACCTTCGTCCGTGGTCTACCTCTACTTCTTGGAGTTACCACCTAGACCTGCCTCTGTCTCTTGCTGTCCCAGTGCGGGAATCCCATCACGCACCCACTACCACGACTGCCCAGCACATTCCACCTCGGGATTACTACAGAACCCGTTAAAGTCGACAGGATGACTGAGGACAGCAACCTTCAGAGGATGACGGAGGCAGAAGACGAGTACGTCGCGGATGCCCTCACCAACATGCAACCCCACTACGAAGACCTAGTAGGCCGCCTGGCAGACGCCATTCGGGGACAAGCCGTGCCTCGTGCGGAGGAAGCCATTATCTCCTCTTTCGACGGATCACACGCAACAAGCAGCCTTATTCCAAACAGCCATCTCCAGAGATCAACTCCAGCCAGCATCAACCATTTCAAGGTACTTTAAACTTTGTTTCTGACATTTTCCCCATAAATTTTATATTTTCACTTTAAGCATTTTAAAATCAATTATAACCTTTTTTATATCATTTTTATTCAATTTTTAAAACTTTCATACTCTCATTTATCACTTTATTTTAATCAAATTATAAATGTTAATTCATCATTTTCAATTTTATTATTAAAAATATTCAATCACGCATTTTTGACAATTTGCTAATCTTACATGCCTTTCTTATTCACCTAAAATGGCATTATCCAAATATGCAACTTTCAATTTCACATAAAAAATCATATTATATTTTAATTACTCGAATCATATTTCTAAACCTATTTGTGTGTTTTTTTTAAATATCTTATTTTATAGCAAAACTCCAATTTCTTAATCAAATACTCCAAACTTTGCAAAAATCATTGTTATGTTCACTATGTACACGCCCCATTCAAATTATAAGTCACTATCATGCCATTGCCCTTTTACAGGATAATATTCCGCACTAATTAACCCTTCAATCGATACCTTATTTATGGCCATAATATTAATAATTAAATTTATTACACTCTTTATTTTACTTGACCTATTACTATTCCAATTGTATTTCTCAATATTTAAAAGTTTTAAAAAACTGGTCCTAGATTTGAATTTTTATAAATATCAATTTAAAATTATCTCATCTCAAAATGTGCCTCCCATTTTTTCCCACAATTACAAATACAACTATAAATGTAAATGCGAAAACTAAATATCATACCATAAGATTTCCATATCCCATTGCATTTCATTCCTGCCTGTGTTAAATTACGAAACTCTACCGAATTTTGTACCCATGCCATAACCTTTTCTCTTAAAAAATTTCGTAAATTCATTATTTCATATTTTTTCTAAACCTAATTGCCACTAAAAATCTCCAATCTAACGATTTGTCTGAGCGTCTTAACGCGACACTCACCGGGAAGCTGAGATTATTTCACATAGAGAATCCCAGAACCTCGTGGACGAAGTTAATTAAGATAGTTGACAACCAACTCAAGGACGCACTGAGCTCCCCCCTAGTTTTTTTTTCTACTTCTAAAGGGGTGGAATGACCGTTGTACCCACCATTAGCAGCCTGTCAATCATTCAATTATAGGGCCACATTACCTCCCCTGTCTGATCTAATGATGATTATGAAAAGTCTTAGCAGTTCGGTCAATGAAAACAATACCTCACTTACACAGGCACGTATTGCATTGCCGAACGCCATTACAAAATTCAACTCAGACTTCCCCTCTTTTTACCACTGCGTCACTCTAAACCTTCAGATATCCATTATAAGTTTATTTGTAACATTTTACTTTTGATAAGTTCGTTTTCCTTTTTCTCTCTCTCACCATGTGGGACGTCTCTGAAATTATAATTAAGAAAAAAAAATCATAATGGCATTTCAATTTATTTACCACTTTTGACTTTTCCAAACATAGTTTAATTTGTGTTTATAAGCATTGCATCACGTAGGGAACACCCTAAATACTTACTATATTTTAAAATCTTATTCAGTTATATTTTAACGATCCTTGATGTGTGCCATTTTATATTTTAGAATCAATCCATATATTTTAGGATATTTCTTTTACATTAAGATATTTCTTTTCCTTCCATCCCTAAACAGTTAAAACCATTAGCCTATATAAACATCACCTGAAACCTTATATTCTTTGACATCAATTGTCTTAATTTTCCATGGCCTACGTCTAACCTAATTTAACTTAAAAATTTCTTTCCCATATTCTCCCATTACCTACCTCTCCTTCAATCTTCACAACTTTTGCCCATCTGATCTAATGTTACTTACAGAGCATCTTGAGATTGCTGAACCCTGAAAACAATACTTCGCTTCTAAGCTCGTATTGCAGGGCAGGACTCCTGAGATGTCCTTTGCAGAAACCAATTCAGACCTTCTTCCTTTATTCCTCACTGCGTCACTACCTATCGCAAACCTTTTGCTTATGTCAATTTTCTTTTATATTTTATTTTACTCTATTATCTCTACTTCTCCTCCTTCCTGTATTACATCCCTGAAACTATATTGTAAATACGCATGGCACCTTAAGTAACAAAAAACTGTAAATAGTATACCAACTTTCCCAAATATTTACTTTCGCTATTGTGTGTGTTTACTTTAGATTTATCCTTCCTATGTACTTCTCTTATATATTTTTTGTAATTTTATAATATTATATCAGTGTGTCACCACTACTCCCCTTTATCTTTATTTTATTCTAGTAACTAATTTGTGTCCCAAATTATTTCCCATTTAATAGATTTGCTAACTTTTCTCTCATTTATTGTAAATAGACTTACAGTTTACCTAGTTTTGTGGTGTTGGACTTTTGTTTTTTAACTTACAGATGTAGATAAAACATTTCAATATTAATCGATAATATCATTTTGTTTTTTAACCATCAACATTAATGCCATCAACTGCCAATCAATCCTTTATATAGTATTACCTTTAATATGTTTATTTAATTTTAATTTTCTTTCTCTCATCATGTTTTTTTGACAATTAAACATTATTTATTGTCTTCTAGACAATGTTACATCTCAAAGAGAAAGAGAGAAGAGAGGGGTAAATACAATAGGTTAGCGCTGGCCGCGGTGACGTCTAGTCTTGGGAGTCAATGTAACAACTCAACCAGGAGGGTGAAAAAGAAATATTTACATTTGACAGTTGTCAGGAATCAAGGCATCGCCGCCTAAGACTGGCCAAATCATGTTTGGACTTAGCATTTTACAACTTCAACTATTTTAGGCACCATTTTAAAAAACGTACACCTAACAATATTTATAATATTTCTTAAACAGATAAAACATTTATCATTTTATTTTTCTTTATAGATTTCAAAATGTTATTTTTGACGCTTCCCTTACAACCTCTAACTCTATCCCATGAACCTTTCCTCCCAACTTTTTACAGCCATCAAGAGATTATTGTTCGTCAACCATTTTCTTTTTTTTTTGTTGATTAACTAACTAGAAGACCCTTACTCGCTGTACATCTCCCAACAGTGAGCTCAGGAGACCCAGTTGGATTTTTTTTTTCTCTCATCGTCCGGCTCATCATTTTTTCATTTTTCAACTTTTTCTTTTCACCCACACAAGCCGGACACAATCGAAATTGACAGCAATAACTCTCTTACACCCACCTCTCCTTTTCCGCATCCTTCAAACCTCCAACCTTCCAAGGGATTCCAGTTCGCCGAACATTTTTGTTTTTTTTTCATTGATTAATCCGACTGGAACAATCCTTCCTCGTTATACCATTCCCGATAATGAGTTCAGGATATCCAGCGCGATATTTTTTTTTTTTTCTCATCGCCCGACGCATCATATCAATTCATCATTTTTTCAACTTTTCAGTTTTTTTTCACAACTCAACCGGGCACAATCATTATGGACAACAGGGATCCCTCTTACCTCTACCTCTACCTTTTACATCCATCAATCTTCCCACCTCTTTTCACTGTCAGAGCTAATGATGCAGACGGAATATCTTAGGCCTTCTGTTAATGAAAACAATGCCTCACTTAAACAAGTTCGCATTGCATTGCAGGATGCTTGGGATACTACTTTTGCAGAAACATGCTCAGACACCCCCTTTCTTTTTCAACCTTAGCGTCACATTATAAGTTCAGTCAATAAACTAACTTCATTTTTTTTCTCTCATCTTTAATACAATAAGATATTATTTTCCTTGTACGATTCATTTTACCATAGTTACCATTTTGTATTATATACCTTCTCTTAATCTTTTATCATTCATTTTGTACGTTTTCATTGATACACCACCATTACAACATCTTTCTCTTTTTAACTTGTAGCTTAATAATAATTTTAACTAATTTGTATACAAATTATTTCTTTTATTTTTTATAATAGGTTTGTTAGGTTATCATTCATTACATGTCATTCCCCCAACCAAACCTTCATCACCGGGGACACATTCTGTAGTATATTTTAAGGTAGATAGAGCACAATCTTCTTCTAATGTTTATTATAACCCCATATCTGTATATAAAAATATGTATCGACCTTGTATAATAATAGAAATGACAAATAAAACAAAAGGAGTAGAGGTAGTACAGAGGACAAAGGCCAGACGTGATAAACAACCCAGACTAACAGGTGTTTATGCTAATGAGTTCATTCCCCCGTCAGCAGGTGGCCGACACGTGGCCAGACATCATTAATAACCAGCGCTTGACAGGTGGCGTGATTAGGACAGCCAATCAGAACTGTTCAACAAGAGCCAGAGTCGAGTATATAAGCCCCCCAAGATTGGGACAAAGGAAGTAGTTGTTTCAGTTGTTTCAGAGCGACGCTGTCATACGGTCAGTCAGACTTCTCACCCCTATCCGCGATGTAGACTTAGGGCATCCGTGACGTCCATGGTCCGACTACCTTCGTCCGTGGTCTACCTCTACTTCTTGGAGTTACCACCTAGACCTGCCTCTGTCTCTTGCTGTCCCAGTGCGGGAATCCCATCACGCACCCACTACCACGACTGCCCAGCACATTCCACCTCGGGATTACTACATATATAAAATGACTAAACTATTTTTTATTTGCATTAATTAAAGAAGCTTTCAAACAAGCCTTTCTTCAGCAAACTAGAACATATAAAACAATCCAATAGAGAGAGATTATATTGTATTTGAAAGAGGAATTTATGTAAATATAGGATATTTAGAGTTTAAGAATTTACATAATAGAATAGTTTTGAAGAAATAGCTATGAACAAGTTTTAAACGAGTTCCTCGAACTCAGCGAGGAAGTACCGTCAGAGAGCAAGATCATTGACTTGAAACACATTATTTTGAACAGTGAATCATACGACAAAGAATTTAGGAAACAGCCACTTGAAAGTATAATCGAAAAACTAAACTTATAGACTGATTATTTTTATACAATACTAGCGAACCCGGCCACGCGTTGCTGTGGCTAAGTTGTAATATGTTAAATTAATATTATACTAAACTATTCAGTACAGTAAAGTTAATATTCACTTATAAAGATAAAAATGTTTTAGCCGATCTAAAGCCCTACGGGATTGAGAATGGAACGTTACGTTAAAATTTGAAAGTGATTTTTATATATATAGATAATATAGCCCCTTATTGTAATTATTGATTATAATCACTGCATTAATAAATGTCAGTGAACCTGTTTATATGTATTGTTTTTTGTTTTTGAGATATTCTAATAGAACGTTCTCACAATTTTTGTAAAATATTTATATATGCACAAACACAGAATTTAAAAATATGTCTTAATATTTGCTATAATTATTGTTATAAATATTATTTTAAAATAATTCTCCAGAAATCGTCCCGGTAGTATACTAAACAACTTCCCAAAGTTTCATGGCAAACATCTAAAATAAAATAATACTTTTAATACTTTGCTACAATATTAAAAAGAGGGGTGCTTAGGTGTTTAAAATGTAAAATGTGCTCTAAATAGTATTATATAGAGCCTCTCTTCATAACAAACATATTTAAAATAAACCAATTAAAATATAATAATGCTGTAAAAAAAGACTTTGCTACAATAATATAAAAGAAATGAAAATAAAAAAAGACACCCACGCTGAGCCTCGAACCTAGGTTTGTTATAAATATTATTTAAAAATTGTTTATGTTAATTTTTATTTTAAAAAGCCTACATTTTAAATAAAATAATATTTTTAATAATTTGCTACAATAATATAAAAGAAATGAAAAAAAAAAAAACACACACGCTGAGCCTCGAACCTAGGTTGTGGGGGTACGAAGCTGTGTACCTAACCTATAGGCTAAGCTTGACGTAACAAATACGCTCATGCGAGGCTATTTCAGGCCATACGCCTGCCGCGAGGGGGCGCTTCCCAAAGTTTCATCACGATCGGTTGAGCGATGTAGAAGATTATCACTTACGAACGGACCAACGAACATTCATTTTTATATATATAGATAATGCGGCCTATGATTATAGAACGACATTTGAAAATATCCCGCATGTGTTTCTTTTGAACGAAAAATCGAAATTTATTTAAAGGAGAAATAACGATTATTTCTAACCTTAGGGATGAAGTATGAAAGTGTGAATTGTGAAGGGTAATGTTTTGCATTACTCTTCACAATTTATCCTTTCATACTTCATCCTTAAGGTAAGAAATAATCGTTATTTCTCTTTAAAATAAATTTCGATTTTTCGTTCAAAAGAAACACATGCGGGATATTTTCAAATGTCGTTCTACAGACCGACTATTGTTTTATATACCTTTTAAAGTTTTTTAAGAAAGATATATTAGTGCATATAAAAAGAATTGCGACATCTTATAAGTTTTTGCATATATCGTGAATTCACGTGAATCACTAACTTTTGTAGTGTGTTTGCATTGTGCAGATCTGAGTATGAATCTATTCAAACCATTTATTGTACGTGTATCCTCTCTCATTCAAGAAACTACTGCCTGATCTTACAAGTTCTCGAGACGGCTCAGCTCCTTCACGAGTTCTAGGCATGTGCAAGAAGAGGAGATGGTGTAATGATAAGGCAGACACTTGAAAGATGCGTCGCCAGTGCTAGGACTGTGCGATCCGCCATAGTTATTCAGAGTCACCACGACTATCGGAGTTGCCCCCGTTTGGTCTTGGTCTAATAAAAGCACCCTCACCCTAAAAGGGACGAGGGCTCAATTGCATGTATTAGCTCTAGAATTACCACAGTTATCCAAGTAAATGTGTACGATCTAAGGAACCATAACTGATTTAATGAGCCATTCGCGGTTTCGCCTTGCTAGGGCGTGTACTTAGACATGCATGGCTTAATCTTTGAGACAAGCATATGACTACTGGCAGGATCAACCAGGTATCCTTCGCCAGTCCCCGCCGCGAGACGCCCTCGGGCCGCCTCGCCGGGACCACGCTTGAGGACGCAGCGCCCGCCTCTCCGTGGCGGCCACCGCACCCTTGACCCCCTCCGCCGGAAAGGCCGAACCTCCACCCACTGGTCCGGGCACTTTCCACGCATCCGTCCAGACGCGAGTTCGCACAACCCAGCCGGGACGCCTCCCGCGACCGCGCTGTAAAATAACCGCTTTCTCCAGGTTAATAATCGCTCGGTAAGCCAACGAGGAACGCCATTGGTAATGGAGATGGTGTAATGGTAATTCTCCATCCAGGCAATGTATAACTTGATGCTCCCAGTTTTCTGTATTTCAGGCTGTGATGCGATATACCTAATTGATTCAAAATTAGGCAACAATGTTTTGACCTCTCAGCAGAAAATACTTTCAATACTATTAATAACATAGCGCCATCTATTGATGAAATTCAGAAACTTTTTAACGCTATTGTTCTTTTAAAATAAATATAATTACAATTATATCTACAGCCTCTTTAATTTGCGATGATGAAAAATTAAAAGAGGGAAAGCATATGGAGATCAAAATGCCGAAACCGCTGGGTGTGTTCACCACTGATGAGCCTTATCCTCCCTCTTTCAATTTTTAATCATCGTAGGATATAAGGTATATAGAAGTAATCCTAATTATGAAAAAATAAAAGAAAAAAAGGCATCTCCTTATTGGGCAACTGAGTGTTGCTGATGGCTTGTGCCATCTATCGGAATAAATATAAACTATTCGTTGATTTTTAATTATTACAGAATTTGCCAATCTTAATTATATCAATACTAGCCGAATGACCCGGGCAACGCCCGTGTTTTACCCGATTGAATGTTTTGATTCAAATACTATTTGTTACAATTATAAATAGGCGCTTTAATTAATTGCATATGTTAGTTAATAACTATAGCCTATGTGCTTTATGTACTGTTGGCTTCCGTAGGCGTCTCTTACTGGGAAAAGGAAAGAGAGGATTCCATTTGGTTATTATCTAATATATGCATTTATTTAGGGAGCGACCCGCGCCAACACAATAGTTAAATTGCGAGTGGGGGGCAAAGGTGGCGTGACCGTAGCCAACCAATAGGAGGGCGCCATTCCAAAAAAAAAAAAAGCAAACGGTGACAGAGTTGATTGATTAGGAGATTAGGAATGACGCTCGTAACTGTATATAGAATATCAAGATGCACTAGCGCGCCATCTGTTATCAAAATACGAAACTATTATAAACGCGTATGATTCTTTTCAAAATAAAACAATTTCTACTGCCCTTACTGCAATGGAAAAATTAATGGGAGGGTCTGGCTTATCAGTGGTGAACCCTTCCAGCGGTTTCGCCAGTTGATAGTTTCGTATTGTGATATCAATATATATAAAAAATAGCGTTAAAAATAGGTTTCTAATATTAATACTAAACATGATGTTTGTTCTTAATAATAGGTGGAGATATTGGAACTACTTTATTACAACGTTCATATAGGGGTCTATATAAGGTTAATACAGATACATAAATATATATATATATATATCTATTAAAAAACGAAAGAAAAAAATAAAAGATAAAAAGATCAGGTGTTGAAATCAATATTAAGAATGGCATATCCTAACCTGGCATATCCAGTTTTTTAATGTGCTAAGCGTATTTACGCAAGGTTGGCCTTAAATACCAATTTTTTGGTTTTTCAATAATCCACTGGGACCAAAAAATATTTTTTGGTCGCAGTGGTACAGCCTACTCCACGCTGACAAGCGCGAAACGCGTTCGTGGATGGCTTTTCTTGATTTATCAAAAAATTGGGTTGGCCAAATATCAGGGAACAGGCTAAATCAATGTTTAGTTGATTTCTGTTCCACCAGATGGCGCTCTGCCTTCTGTAAAGCACATGTGCTCTTGGTCAGGATATGCCATTTTCAATATATATATCTATATAGATAATAGGCTAACAGAGTTCACAGTTATAAAGTTTGAAGCTATCTCCTCCAAAGATACTTAACTATAAATAGCCATCTATACACCAAATATTCGTTATATTTTGCTTCACATGACCGTTTTATTTTCCAAATATTAATAGATTTATTTATTTTTAATTTGTTCGATTTTGCAATCGTAGATTTTTTTCTTTAAATGTTGTTTATCTTATCGTAGCATTTGTTATTTATTTTCATCGTATTGTTTATTTTCAAAATACGTTCTTTTGTCTTATTACTTTTTACTAATTTATAATATATATTTCTGATTCATTTGATTATAATTATAATTTTAAGTACTTTGTTATAGTTTTTCATTTAAATTTAGCTCAACTTTTGTGTCTGTTTTCTATTTGCAGTACCTTTCCTAATGTCTTTGGCAACATTTTTTTTCTCATAAATAGGCTGAGGTTATATTCTATTTCGTATTTCAGATTGAATTATTACTTATATTCTATAAGAATTATAATTTGTAAGTGTTCGTTATAGTTTTTCATTTGAATTTTGCACAATATTTGTATCTGGTTTTCTTTTTTTTTTGGCATCTTTTCATCTCTCTTTGGCATCTTTTTTTTTTCTCATTAATAAGACCTAATACAAATAATTTAATAGTGTGTGACGTTTCAGCAACAGCATCAGACAAAAGAATAAAATCTCATTTATTCCTTTGTCTGATGATGGTGACATTCCTGTTGCCAAAACATCACACACTATTAAATAATTTGGATTAGGTCTTATTTTCTTGTATTAATTTGTTATAGTTTTTCATTTAAATTTAGCTCCATTTTTGTGTCTGATTTTCTTTTTTGCAGTATCTTTCCTAATATATATATAAAACTCATAATTATAAAGTAAATACAGTAGAACCTCCCTGTGAAGACGCCTAATTGAAGGAAAAGTGTCCTTTATAGAGAGGTGTCATCTTACCGGAGAGTTGCTAAATTGTAAAAATGGTAATTTTACAAATGAAAACTGTCCTTTGTGGAGAGGTGTCTGCTAAATGGAGTTTCTACTGTATATTTTTTTATATTTAAAATAATATTACAATTTTTTACTGTAAAGGTGGTGTTAATAGTGATACAGCAATATAAATAGGTTATAAAATTTTATAAGGTTTATAATAGGAAATATATAAAAAGAGATAAGAAAAACTAGACAAAATAAATATTTTTTAAATTTTTATTTCAAACCCCCCCCCCCTTAATAAAACCATTTTTTATACTTTTAAAATAAAATAAATCGAAAGAGTTGTTTTTCTATTTTTTTTTTGCCATTTTGATTTTTTTTCTTATTTTTTATGCAGAATGTTTCAATTAGTCGCTAAGTTATGAATCTTATTTTGAGAATCTTCCATTACTTTGGCGGGATGGATGAAGAAACTTGCAACTTCTGTCGATACACCGCGGGTCATATCTACATACTGTTCTTCTTGGTGTAGGTCTTGTGTGTCTGTAGACGCAATCCTTGTTTACACACTTGGTCCCATATCTACAGTCAACCATCTTCCTCTGTTGATTATCGTAGTGTTTATACAGGCAGCCCTTGTTCCTACACCTGGCTCCAAACTTACAATCAATCTTGCTCAGCCAGGGAACTTGTTCCTGATGTCTGTAGAGACAACTGCTTCCATTTTTACACTTTTGTTGAAACGTACAATCTATTTCACTGAGCATCTTCTTCCTTATTTCAATAAGGGATATCTTTTCTTCATGTCCCATATACTTTTCTGTCTTTAAGATAATTAAGGAGGGCTCACATTCCTCTGATCCCGGGCAGTCGTATCTGTTTTTCTCATCTTTCTCCAGTTTTCCCCAACAGTCCTTACACAGAACGTGGTCACAGCTCCCCATCAACTTGTAAGGTTTTTCTTGTGAAGGAATGTCGGACTGGTTACAGGCAGAGCAAGTATAGGGCTCATTATTCCTCTCTGGAACTGGAATCTCTTCGTCTGAGGAAGGTCTGCGGTGTTCATAGTGACAACTTGTCCCGAAGGTGCAACTGTCCTCTAAGAAAAAAACGACATATTTTATCAGGACTCCCGTTGTTGACGTGGGGAATGGGACACTGGTCACCTTCCTTGCATTCATTCTTCAGAAAAAAACGGCACGATATATTTTCCATCTTTTATATTTTAGAATTGATTTTACTCGAATTTATCGATAATATTTTATGCTATAGGTATATGTATAAAGTGAGTTTAGAGCAATAAAATAATTTCAACAAAATAATGATAAATATCTAAAAATAATGAATTTATTTATAAATTATTTTAAATAATCTGTGCCAATATAAATTTATAAAAAATATATCCATCTATATATATAAAAATGAATGTATGTGTGTCTGTTTGTTTGTTTGTTTGTTTGTTTGTCCTTTATGCCCGACCAAACCACTCATTGGATCGCCATGAAACTTTGGGAAGTTATTTAGTATAGTACTGGGAAGGTTTCTAGCAAATAAAATTTTTGAAATAACTTTTCGCCTAGAAATAATCAAGATAAATATTCTAATTTATCTGTTATGATTCAACAATCTGCTCTAAATATTATCATGATGATACGATGATTTTGTAATGTAGAAAATTAGGAAAGACAAAATTCAGGATGACACGGCAATTTATTTGAGACAAGAATAATGATACAATTCCAAGGCAAGATACTATTCCTTTAACTTCCAATTACCGAGGGAACCAATTAATCTTAAATATTATTTATCAAAAGTAAGATTATCTCAGGATGACACGGCAATGTGACACGTGAAAAAATCTTCACTAGATTAAACTATGATTTTCTATATGATATAAAAAGCCAACAATTAAGAGTGAATGTAATATAAAAAGCCAACAATGAAGAATGAATGTAAGATAAAAAGCCAACAATGAAGAGTGAATGTAATATAAAAAGCCAACAATGAAGAATGAATGTAAGATAAAAAGCCAACAATAAAGAGTGAATGTAAGATAAAAAGCCAACAATGAATAGTAAATGTAATATAAAAAGCCAACAATGAAGAATGAATGTAAGATAAAAAGCCAACAATGAAGAGTAAATATAATATAAAAAGCCAACAATGAAGAATGAATGTAAGATAAAAAGCCAACAATGAAGAGTAAATATAATATAAAAAGCCAACAATGAAGAGTGAATGTAAGATAAAAAGCCAACAATGAAGAGTGTATGTAATATAAAAAGCCAACAATGAAGAATGAATGTAAGATAAAAAGCCAACAATGAAGAGTAAATCTCTATCTATCTATATATATAAAATTGAAATAATATTATCATGCATATAGAAAAAAATGATTATATGCCTCTTCTTTATGCCGGACCAAACTACTCATTTCATCGACATTTTTGAAAGTAAAACAGTGTAAACGGTATTAAATATGTATAATGGAACAATGGCTTAAAATATAATAGAAAGTGAGCTGAATGAAGACAAAAAAAAATGTTAAGAATTCCCTATGAATTGAAATGAAGTGATTTTGGATATAAAATATAAAAAAAAAAACTCGATTGATACACATTTAAAATGGTTAAAATGGCATTTATTAAGCCAAACAGTGTGAAAAAGTAGATACAGTAGAGCTTCCATTGAGAGGATGCCTAAAATCGTAGCTTAAACCGTCTCTCCGAGAGGCAGTCTCTTATTAAAGGTCTATTAGAGATTCTTTAATATCAATTAGAACCTCCAATGAGAGATCACCTACAGGAGAAACAAGTTGAGTCATGTTTTTAGGTGGTCTTTCTTAAGAGACTCTATTTACATATATTAAAATCAACATTTTCTTACTGTTACGTTTAATTACTACTAATCTATATATATATAAAATTGAATGTCTGTCTGTCTGTACTCTATAGATTCAAAAACCATACATCCAATCGCCGTGAAATTTTGGAATATTATTAGGTATATCACCGGGAAGGTTTTTGAAAAATAATTTCATGAATATCTTGAATATCCTTAGAGTTATTTGCAGATTTGTAGATTTAACTCGCAAGCAGCGCCCCCATTGTGACGATGATAACAAGTTTTCTTATCACTAAGTTTGTTATCTTAAATATTATTTATCAAAAGTAAGATTATCTCAGGATGACACGGCAATTTATTTAAGACAAGAATAATGATACAATTCCAAGGCGAAGATACTATTCCTTTAACTTCCAATTACCGAGGGAACCAATTAATATTGATTTTATTCAACTTATCGAGTATTTCTCAAGGGACCGGGAAAAAAATGTTCACTAGATAAAACTATGATTTTCTAATGTAGAAAATTAGGAAAGACAAAATTCAGGATGACAAGGCACACAGGGACCGGGAAAAAATGTTCACTTTATCGAGAGATTCAAATTTACGAGTTTCAAATTATCAAATATATCTTTTTTATTTTTTAATAAGTTTTTAGATAATTGTTTTAACAAATGTTCGCTAGACAAACCTTTACTCGGGTAAAACCCCGGGCGAAGCCGAGTACGTTTTATAAGTTTAAAGAGAATTGTTTTAACAAATGTTCGTTAGACAAACATTCACTCGGGTAAAACCCGGGCGAAGCCGGGCGGGTCCGCTAGTAATATATAATTTAGATGTTTATAATAAATATTCCTATTATCAGTAAAATAAGAATGATATTAAATATCTAATAACTAAAGATTTATTTAGCTTATTTAAATGTGGTTTAGGACTTTAATGTAGCAAATATTTTAGTAAGTTATAACACACCATGTAAATTATAAGTTTTTAAGAAAATAAACGTGCGGATATACACCCATTCGAACATTGATATATATGTGAAAATATAATAGAAAAATAAAAATAAAAAGTTCAGGTATTGATATTAAAAATGAAAATGGCATATTCTGACCTGAGGAGCACATGTGCTTTACTGTAAAACACATGTGCTCCTGGTTAGGATATGCCATTTTTATGATTAATATATTTGTATAGTAATGTATAATTTATATAGATTAAAATTTATTTTTCAGTTAAAATTTGATAAGGAATGGCACTAAGTGACCTTTTATCCTATTTTTTGGACCGTCATTTATCTATTTTGTATGTCTTACAAGAGATTCAGTTTTCTGCAGTCATTAGTATAAATAAAAAGTGAAGTTGAGAAAATGGGAGATAAAATAAATCTGTTTAATGAACACACGGCAAATATTTCCCAAAAACAGTTTAGTTCAGCCAACCTTTGGAAGAATTGTTATATTTTTGTATACCAAAAATATTCATTCAAAAAAGACCACTTGATTAAATAACCCAAAAAGCTTGGAATATTCATTTACATATTTGAACAAAACATTCTTTCAAAAGAGGCCACTTGCTTAAATTAGCCAAAAAGCTAGGAAATATCATTTACGTTTTTGAACAAAACATTCTTTCAAAAGAAGCCACTTGCTTAAATTAGCCAAAAACTCGGAAATATCATTTACATATTTGAACAAAACATTCTTTCAAAAGAGGCCACTTGCTTAAATTAGCCAAAAACCTTGGAAATAAATCTGTTTAATGAACACACGGCAAATATTTCCCAAAAACAGTTTAGTTCAGCCAACCTTTGGAAGAATTGTTATATTTTTGTATACCAAAAATATTCATTCAAAAAAGACCACTTGATTAAATAACCCAAAAAGCTTGGAATATTCATTTACATATTTGAACAAAACATTCTTTCAAAAGAGGCCACTTGCTTAAATTAGCCAAAAAGCTAGGAAATATCATTTACGTTTTTGAACAAAACATTCTTTCAAAAGAAGCCACTTGCTTAAATTAGCCAAAAACTCGGAAATATCATTTACATATTTGAACAAAACATTCTTTCAAAAGAGGCCACTTGCTTAAATTAGCCAAAAACCTTGGAAATATCATTTACATTTTTGAACAAAACATTCTTTCAAAAGAGGCCACTTGCTTAAATTAGCCAAAAAGCTTGGAAATATAATTTATATTTTTGAACAACACATTTTTCAAAAGATGCCAATTGCTTGAATAAACCAAAACTTGGAAATATCATTTACATTTTTGAACAAAACCTTCTTTCAAAACCATTCACCTATCATTTGACTTCACTATCAAATTATCATTTTCATATGGTACACCTATTCAGAATGGCCGATACTTTATTGTTTTATTGATAATTGATTACAATAACAAAACACCTTAAGAGAATTCAAATGACATTCCAAATTTAGGGACTTTAAATAGATGGAGGTTTTTTAAAGTATGTTAAGTTAGAAAAATTGAAAAACCTTCCAAAAGTTCGGCATTCTAGATAGGTGGATGGAAAAAAGATGCTTAGTAAAGAATATAAATAATATTACAGATGTTAGGGACTCTATATATATATATATATATATATATAAATAGATAGAAGGGTTGGAAATTATGTTTTTTTTTTTGAGAAACTAAATGACATTCCAAAAGTCGGACACACTAGATAGGTTGATAGTTTGAAAAAGATGTTTAGTTAGTGATTTTAAATGATATTCCAAAAGTTGGACACCTTGAATGGGTGGCTAGTTTGGAAATTATGTTTAGTTAGAGAATTTAAATGACATTTAAAAAGTGGCATTTCTAAAAAGTGGGACAGTTTGGTAAGGATGCTTTCATAAAAGAGTTTAAATGACATTGCAAAAGTAGAGAAGTCGAATGATAGATGGGTGGTGTGGTAAGAAGGTTTTGTTCAAAAATATAAATAATATTTCCAAGTTTTTTGGCTAATTTAATCAAGTGGCCTCTTTTGGAAGAATGTTTTGTTCAAAAATGTAAATGATATTTCCAAGTTTTGGTTTATTTAATCAAGTGGCCTCTTTTGAAAGAATGTTTTGTTCAAAAATGTAAATGATATTTCCAAGTTTTGGCTAATTTAAGCAAGTGGCCTCTTTTGAAAGAATGTTTTGTTCAAAAATGTAAATGATATTTCCAAGGTTTTTGGCTAATTTAAGCAAGTGGCCTCTTTTGGAAGAATATTTTGTTGGAAAATGTAAATAATATTTCCAAGGTTTTTGGCTAATTTAAGCAAGTGGCCTCTTTTGGAAGAATGTTTTGTTCAAAAATGTAAATGATATTTCCAAGGTTTTTGGCTAATTTAAGCAAGTGGCCTCTTTTGGAAGAATGTTTTGTTCAAAAATGTAAATAATATTTCCAAGTTTTTTGGCTAATTTAAGCAAGTGGTCTCTTTTGAAAGAATGTTTTGTTCAAAAATGTAAATGAAAATTCCGACCTTTTTGGCTAATTTAAGCAAGTGGCCTCTTTTGAAAGAATGTTTTGTTCAAAAATGTAAATGATATTTTCAAGTCTTTTGGCTAATTTAAGCAAGTGGCCTCTTTTGAAAGAATGTTTTGTTCAAAAATGTAAATGAAATTTTCGACCTTTTTGACTAATTTAAGCGAGTGGCCTCTTTTGAAAGACTTATATTCAAAAACGTAAACGCATATAAGGAATTTAACTAAATATTTTGCATTGATCATTCTCCATTAATTGGTGCATCCGCATAGACCATTTGGTAGGAATTAATATTAAGAAAGGTTGAGAGACGGCAACTATTCAAAACCTTAAGTATTCACTACTTTTACCGATTCCAAATTCACAATCTCACCACTAGAACATGGTATAATTTTATCGAATGACAACTGTCATATAATTCAAGTTTCTATATATACAGATAAACCAGGCATTCTCTTTCTAAGCACCAGGTTTGTAGTTTATTGAATCCAACCAAATTTTTAAAAACGAGAGATAAATATCAAAGAATTAACAATAAACTCCAAAGTTAACTTATATATAAAGGCCAATGTTATCTTACAATTACTAACAGCAACTAAAGCCTTTTGATTTTACATATGATCAACTTCTGGTCAAAATTAAATAAACTTAAAATACGTAGAACAAAAGAGTAAATATGCAAATTATTAATGTTAATAACATTCATCTGGAGGATACATTATTCCATGTAGATTACCATGTTTTATCAACTCTCGATGTATTCAGAGATATTGGTGGAATTTAATTAGTAGATGATGATTTATTATATATCAGGTAGGACTTTATATATTTTGCAATTTGTACTTATTACATTGCACAAAACGCAAGCTACTTTATTACAACGTTCATATAGGGCTATATATAAGGTTAATACAGATATATATATATATATGTTACAAAAAAATATTATATTATTTTGAATTATAATTTCATAGAATTAAATACTCTGTTAAATCGACCGCCAGAGGTCACTCTTCCCCTATAAAAACTCGTTGTTATTTTAGGAAGATGTACTTTAAAATATAGGCTAATCAAATTAAACCAATAACTAACTTATTTATAATTGAGTTAAATAAGTTTTAAAATATTTCCAGCGTTTCTTTATTAAGATATCGGGAGGCAAGCTTTCACGCGGTCGCGCTTATTCAGGTCACTGGCTCCGCAAAGGCGCGTGCAACATTCATACAATAGAGATTCACAGAAATTATATGTATGTTGCACTCCTTTGCGGAGCCAGTGGCCTGATGAAGCGCGACCGAGCGAAAGCTTGCCTCCCGATATCTTAATGAAGATAATCTGCAAATATTTTAAAATCTATTTAATTTTTTCAATTATAATATTATTTGCATTAATATTTTAAATAACCTATTTATATACAGTGATAGACAAAACTTAAGGAAGTGAGAAAGTATTTGATATCTCTAGTCATCTATTTCTTTTTTGAAGGAGATAGAGATAATTTTGTTCACACACTTGATTATCTCGCGTGTCTTCAATAAAGGTCACTGTAATATCTTTCAGAGTTATTGTCTGAATCCCGATATACGTACATGCTAAAAGGTACAACTTTCTTAAGTTTTGTACATAAGTGGATATTACGATATAAAAAATATATTACGATGATATATTAATAAACCTTTTACGACTTACCTTTTACTTTACTACTTACTAATAACATTGTTGAAACAATGTTCGTTAAAAACTTTCATTCGGTTAAAAATCGGGCGAAGCCGAAACCATTCGCTAGTATCCATGTATGATGATATTTTAAACATAATAATAATTTTTCTACAGATATATTTATAGATGGAAATTTTGCCGGGAGGATATTAATTCAAAGAGACAAAGGTCGCCTCTCCCGTCAAAATAGACGTCAAGAGCTGACGCCATCTATTGACTGTCGCCGCAAACTAGCGGCCTCGGGTCGGTGACAAAGCCACAACATCAGCTTTGGCAAACTGAAAGGCGTCCACCTAGAGACCATGGTTTCGGGCTAATGGCCCTCGTCAGCCTAGGGCGGACTTTATTCCATGAGATCCACACGGGATCTAATGGAATCTTGACAATTTGCCAAAGAGGTGTTTAGCTGGCAAAGTGGCTGGGCCAATTCTATGGCTAGAATATAGAATATAGCTAAACACCTCTTTGGCAGATTGTCAAGATTCCATTAGGTACCGTGTGGATCTCATGGAATAAAGTCCGCCCTAGGCTAACGAGGGCCATTAGCCCGAAACCATGGTCTCTAGGTGGACGCTTTTCAGTTTGCCAAAGCTGGTGTTGTGGCTTTGTCACCGACCCCTGGCCACTAGTTTGCGGCGACGGTCAATAGATGGCATCAGCTTTTGACGTCTATTTTGACGGGAGAGGCGACCTTTGTCTCTTTAGATATAAAATAATATTTGGAAATTTAAACAGTTATATTTACTTATAATTAACAAATGTTGACGATAGGAAGCTGGATTTGCGTATTTCTTCCGAATTTGAGGTCATGGACAATCGCTGATGTATCGTTGGGTCAGATATTGCCTTACAATCTTTTTTTTTTATCCCTAGTACACTCCAGCTGATAAAGTTCATAAAACAACGAAATCTGAAGTTTACTGGACATGTGATGCTTAGATGAGCAGGAGAGGCATTGCTGACAGTATTGGAGGGAAATCCCCAGAAGAAGAGATCGAGGGGAAGGAACGCTTCACGATTTTGCGTGTCATCCTTGCGCAGGGGCCATGCTAATCTTCTCTGTATCGTTCCAATTTTAGTATATGTACCGCCGAACAAGCATGTACGAGCGTATCGAGGGGAAGGAGACGATAGGGATACACAGACGATCTAAAACAATGGACTGGACGTCACGAGGAGATGAAGAGGATGGCGGAGGAAGTATGGAGAAACAATGTGGCCCACCCTTAGTAGAGGAAGGCATTAAAGGAGAAGAACACGTGGTACACGCCATGATAATCATGATGGGTAGTTAGCAACTGTTTTTACTGTAAGTGCACCACATGTCTACACATGTGAAAAGCAGTTCGACTTTTGTATTTACAAATATGCAAGAGCCCCGTTTGGATATTTGCACTCACTGGTGAGGTTGGTCTTTTGCAAGCATCGTTGGCCATTGGAGCATTATTTGAATTAGAAAAAAAGTGTCCAATGCGGGATTCGATCCAGGGTCGTAACGGTCGAATACCAACGGCTTAAACCACCCTTCTATCGACCCCAAATTACAATCTGGTGAAATCTTTACGAATCTCACCAAATCCTTAACCACATAACACTATACATATTAAATACTAGCCGAATGACCCGGGCAACGCCCGTGTTTTCCCCGACTGTAGATGTTACAACGGTGATCCTTAGGTCGCTGGTTCAAATCCGGCTCGAGGGAGCCGGCGAGCACGTGACCTCCCTGTGCGCGCGCATCCGTGACAGAGGCCGATGAGGAAAGACGGTCGTGACTATATATAGTAATTATACATGTTAATTGATATCACAATGCAATATTTTAGTAAGCAATCCATTCAATAAATTGTGCTTCTGAAATTTCGATTTATACAACATACACAGCGCACAACAATTGTTATTTGTGCAATCTAGCGGAGTTGATACAGACATCCATTCGAACTCTTAAAAAAAATTAGAGGAGTATGAAATAGGTTTGCCATCAATAGAAATAGAAGACAATGGCCATGTAAAACAAACAAGAAGAATCACACAAACAAAGATGTCCTACACCGTCCTTGAACAACCTGTAGAATCGACCTACCTATTCTGCTAAGTTTTCTGATTGTCTCTTTCAATGGTTGAAAGATATCTAGCGAGTTTCTAAATACACATAGGACAACTAACTCATTGTGCCATGCGACTGTGTTCCATAATATACTTATAGACAAAACTTAAAATTCTTTAATGATGCCGGTAATCTTTTCTTTTCAACTTTTTTTTAAATTTCTCATAAATTTTATGCCAATAAAGGTTGCGTTATAGTATATGTATAGTGTAGTATAGTATATTTGTCACAGAATGATCTGTGGTGGCATTATCGATTTATCAACATTAGTCACGTGACGTCACCATTTTATTTGTAAATATTTTGTTTAGATATATTTCTCAGCTGCCCAGCATTTAAACTACAGCGATTCCAGATGGCTACACTTATTGGACTGCCCTCATTCAACGACACTGCCCTTTTGAATCTACCAAGAAACAAACCGGCCTGGAAAACCTGGTGAACTGGTTCACTAAAGCTACCAAGACAGACTCCTAAACCGCAGGACAGCCTGGGTAGTTGGTGTTCTATGGATACGCTCCAGGAGCCTGGGTTACCTTTATGTTACTACAACGGGTAGTTGGCGATCTATGGATACGTTCCAGGAGCCTGGGTTACCTTTATGTTACTACAACGGGTAGTTGGCGATCTATGGATACGCTCCAGGAGCCTGGGTTATCTTTATGTTACTACAACGGGTAGTTGGTGTTCTAGGGATACGTTCCAGGAGCCTGGGTTACCTTTATGTTACTACAACGGGTAGTTGGCGATCTATGGATACGTTCCAGGAGCCTGGGTTACCTTTATGTTACTACAACCGGTAGTTGGCGATCTATGGATACGTTCCAGGAGCCTGGGGTTCTTTATGTTAGTACAACGGGTAGTTGGCGATCTATGGATACGCTCCAGGAACCTGGGTTACCTTTATGTTTCTACAACGGGTAGTTGGTGATCTATAGATACGCTCCAGGAGCCTGGGTTACCTTTATGTTACTACAACGGGTAGTTGGTGATCTATGGATACGTTCCAGGAGCCTGGGGTTCTTTATGTTAGTACAACGGGTAGTTGGCGATCTATGGATACGCTCCAGGAACCTGGGTTACCTTTATGTTTCTACAACGGGTAGTTGGTGATCTATAGATACGCTCCAGGAGCCTGGGTTACCTTTATGTTACTACAACGGGTAGTTGGCGATCTATGGATACGCTCCAGGAGCCTGGGTTACCTTTATGTTACTACAACGGGTAGTTGGCGATCTATGGATACGCTCCAGGAACCTGGGTTACCTTTATGTTTCTACAACGGGTAGTTGGTGATCTATAGATACGCTCCAGGAGCCTGGGTTACCTTTATGTTACTACAACGGGTAGTTGGTGATCTATGGATACGCTCCAGGAGCCTGGGTTACCTTTATGTTACTACAATGGGTAGTTGGCGATCTATGGATACGCTCCAGGAGCCTGGGTTACCTTTATGTTACTACAACGGGTAGTTGGCGATCTATGGATACGCTCCAGGAGCCTGGGTTACCTTTATGTTACTACAATGGGTAGTTGGCGATCTATGGATACGCTCCAGGAGCCTGGGTTACCTTTATGTTACTACAACGGGTAGTTGGCGATCTATGGATACGCTCCAGGAGCCTGGGTTACCTTTATGTTACTACAACGGGTAGTTGGCGATCTATGGATACGCTCCAGGAGCCTGGGTTACCTTTATGTTACTACAACGGGTAGTTGGCGATCTATGGATACGCTCCAGGAGCCTGGGTTACCTTTATGTTATTACAACGGGTAGTTGGTGATCTATGGATACGCTCCAGGAGCCTGGGGTTCTTTATGTTATTACAACGGGTAGTTGGCGATCTATGGATACGCTCCAGGAGCCTGGGTTACCTTTATGTTACTACAACGGGTAGTTGGCGATCTATGGATACGCTCCAGGAGCCTGGGTTACCTTTATGTTATTACAACGGGTAGTTGGTGATCTATGGATACGCTCCAGGAGCCTGGGGTTCTTTATGTTATTACAACGGGTAGTTGGCGATCTATGGATACGCTCCAGGAGCCTGGGTTACCTTTATGTTACTACAACGGGTAGTTGGCGATCTATGGATACGCTCCAGGAGCCTGGGTTACCTTTATGTTATTACAACGGGTAGTTGGTGATCTATGGATACGCTCCAGGAGCCTGGGTTACCTTTATGTTACTACTGCTCTCTCTCTGTTTTTTAAGATAGAAAATAATTGTAAATATTTTCCTTGTGTGTGTGTTAAAATAAATGTTTTATGATTACTCGTTCTGACTCATAATCTTGATATGGAACCATCCAATATTGACATGAAGCCAGGACGGTGCAACAATAAATAGGAATTTTAAAATATAATAGAGAAAATATTCCTTTGTTATTTAAAGTTAAAAATCCACATTTCAATTGATAAAGGATAACCATATCAAAATCCAATAAACAAAATAATTGTACATTAAAAAGCCAATTAAAATGAAACTTTAGTGAAATGGGATTATTTCAATCCTTAAATATAAATCTAATTGATTCTCTTAAAATTGTTTCTTATTTGTTTCTCTATTTTAATCAAATAGAAATAAGGCAATCAATTTGTAAGGTATTTAGTTTTATTGATTTCACTTTGTAGATATATATATGTCTTTCAATGGGGGAAGTATAAAGAAAATATATTGTAAGATTATAAATTCAAAAGGAGCTTCTTCTGTAGAACATGTTTATTTTGCTAGCTTTCGAACGACATTGTTCTTCAACGGGGGTTTTCTTCTTTCTTATCTCCACTCAATCATATTAGGGTATAAAGTTGTGACCCTTGATGGTGTCTGCTTGACAACCATCATGACTGGGTGAAGTTGAATGCGTCTGTCTTTGTCATTAAGACTGGGAGCACTACTCAGTGGCAGGCCGACTTAGCTCCAAAAGAAATGGCCGCCTCTGACATGAGGAACAGACGCCATGTGCATCTGCTCCTAACATGGAGTACAAATGCTACTCATCCTGTATCCCTGGATTAGGAGCCCTTACAGGGTACTATCAGACCGGCCAACTGAACCCAGGTTTTTTAGTGAGCTTGTTACTGCTCCTCCTCCTCCTTTTTCATCCGGGCTAGGGACCGGCAAAGGCGGAATCAAGAGACAAAGTATTTATGCCCGTTGAAGAACGATATAATTATGATAAACGAAAGTTGATGTCTACATAAAGAAAAAAAAAATCTCTTTTTTTTTTGGCTTTTTCCTAGTACACGTGGTACGCGCCTTGATAATAATGGTGGGTAGAAGTAGACGACTGCTTTTACATGTGAATAGCAGTTCGACTTTGCACTTACAAATGTGCCAGAACCCCGTTTCGTTACTTGCTCTCGCTTGTGATGTTGGACTTTTGCAAGCATCGGGGCCATTGGAGCATTTTTTAAATCAGAAAAATTGCCCAATGCGGGAATCGAACCCGGGTCGTAACGGTCGAAAACCAATGGTTTAGACCCTCCTTCCACCGAATTTCGAATTTTATACAAATAGGCAAAAGAGAAATTCTCCTTTGAATGCTTACATTTCATTAAAAAAAAAAAGATACTCGTTTTGGAAAAAAAAAAACTTTTTTAGAATTATGAAGAATGTTCTTGTTTTTTTCCGCAATTATATTGAAAGATTCGCAGCGATATACTTCGCAATTCAGTACATATATTCATCTTTTGGGTGATATTCCTTATATAAGACACTACCGGAATGTATAGACTTTTGCCAATATTACAATATTGTAGCAAAGTTTTTATTATTTTATTAACAGAGTATCATTTTTTATTTTTATATTTTGCTACTCTGTAAACTTCCCTCGTTGCTTATCTTTTGTTTATCATTCATAGTTTGTTCTTGCCTTAAATAAATTGTTTTGTCATCCTGAAGTTTTGGCCTCATCTGGCGATGATCCCCTGGCCACCCATCCCCAGGCCCCTCCAACAGTGCTTTGTATATATTCCGCTCTATGTGTCCATCGGGGCTCAAAAATCATTCATTTTGGTTAGCAGCCCCATAAATAAAGATATTTCCATCCTGAAGTTTGTCTTTCCTAATTTTCCACGTGGCAATATAAAATTTGGAAGAAATAGTTAATTACTATATTTTGATTAAACCAATAATGGTTAGCTATCCAAATTAAGAAATTGGGGGAACTTGGTATTTAGAACATGGCATCGAAGAAGAGTCCATATCCCTACCAGAAAGTGG
>CP092872.1:81468058-81498884 GCA_030710605.1 Cordylochernes scorpioides
TGTATTATTAAAAAGAGTAGGATTTCTGTGTGTTGATATTTGGTAACCATGGCCTTGGACTGAATCCTTCAATTCACAGCTAAAAATTGCCAAATATGAAACATTTTTGTTCCTCAGAATTTTTAAGATGGTTTCTGATAAAGGAAGATCCGAAGACTAATAATATAGAGAGATTTTTAACCTTATATTCCATTTTTTTTATTTAATATTTAAATATTTTATGTATTACTATGGATGTGATTCCTAAGGCTATATTAAAACGTTAACATGGCTGTTATTGCTCCCTGTATTGAAAATATGAATGTGTCCCATCTTTTATTTTGGAACACCCTATATCCTATATTAAAAAAAACATTTTACAAAATTCAAGGGGGGGGGGGGGGGGGGGGTGGAGAAGTCCTACCACACCAGTCTCCCCTGGACCCTTGGATAATTCGACCAAATTCTATTCCGTTTCCAATGAAGAGTTAGAGGACATTGCGACTTCTATGATAGAGATGCATGGAGACATCTGAATCTCTTCATTGGACACGAAACCAACAACAAAATAAAAGAGACAGCAGCCAAAACAAAACAAAAAAAAAATAAATAAATAAATAAACAAGAACTGGAGGATCCCACCTAAGCATAGTTGGTACAGTGGAGTGAACCCAGGAGGAGCTCTGAACCTCAGACAGCATCAAACAACGCTAACAAGATTTAGAACAGGCCATTAAAGATAGAAAATAATAACAAAATCTACCTTACTTGCCCAAAATGTAGTTTGGTACCTGCAGCTCCAGAACACATTTTGGCTTGCATTAGATGCAATAAACAGGACCTTTGGGAGAGACATATAATAAAACAGCTCAAGGAGCATGGACTCATGGGATTCGTGTAATCTTTACAGAAGGGGATAAGAAACAACAACAACAACAAAAATTAAAGGATAACACATCAAATATTACATTTTTTGACCATTACAAATAAAATGATCGGTATTGTAGCAAAATATTTATTATTTTATGAACATATTATTGATTTTTATATGAATATATGTCGTAGCTGTCGTGGTCGAATGGAAGGGCGCGACCGTTGTGCATGTATGCGTCAAAAAATAACTTGTTCCACACTCCTGAGCACGCGCGCGCTGGCTCCCAGATTTATTTTGTACAGATTTATACATGGATGGATTTGTATTTACAATTTAACATAATAATTATGGTGAGAATAAATTATACATTTTGGGTTTTATACAAATTATGACATATGTAAATATATATATTTTGCCACTCTTTAAACTTGTCTTATAGAATCTTTGATATTTTAAAAAATAAATTTTAATTAATTTTTTTTACCTTAAATAAATTGTCGTGTCACATTTCTGAGGTTCGTATTTCCTAATTTTCTAAGTGACAATATGTATTAAATTTTAAAATTTGTTTTGATAAAAAATTAAAGCGAAAACAAGTTTTTGTTGTTAAAAAAGAATAAAAATCATTAAAGCAGAAGGGATTGTTATTGAAGCAGAAGAAATTTAGAGAAGATTTAGGAAAAATTTGTCAGACGAACATAATTGTTATTCTATTGGTTGCCACGAAGGGAGGCAATTGAATTAAGGCTTAGCTAACTAGACCGGAATCTTCTGATCTAACTACTAAACTAGTTATAATAAATTATTCGGGTTAACTACCGTGTTTGTGACCTTTATACTCAATACAGGGACATCTACAGTTGTTCGAATGTTAGAAATTGCAGATCATCTTAGAATACTCCTTGTAAAAAAAAGGGCACACTATGTTAGAAAATATATTTAAAAATATATATATATCGTAATTTAAACAATGTGATATGTAAGTAATAAAGTATGACGTCTTTTCTAGTCGTCTCAAAGTGACACCAGCTTGCCACCGGACACCCGGGGGATCCAGAGAGGGACAAAAAGAGCGTTGGTCCGGATGTTGACAGTTAGTTAGGTTACAGTTGATATTTTCGGAGAGGCCCGCTCAGTGCTAGATCTCACGGCGGCCCTCGTGGCCGCCGTTTTGGTTCCTCCCTGCCTCCGCGGCTTCAGGCTGGACGCCGAGCTTTTCCTCTGTTAATCCTCAACTTCCCCCTGGTTCTAGTGCCACTTGAGACGTACTGGGAGAGCGTCTTTTGATCCCAAACTTTGTACTTACTGTCTCGTACGGACTTCCCACTCTGCACGCCTTGCCACTCAACCCCGACTCCTTCCAAATCACTTGTTGTCTTACCCGGGGTTACGACATATATATTTATCGTAAAGATAGGGCTTGCCTGGCCGGCATTCATAGTTCTTCAAATTAAAGATACTTTGGCCAGTAACGAAACGTCGAGACAATAAAAAGATTTACTGGCCGAAGTGTCTTTTTATTTGAAGAGAAATATATTTATTATTTTTAACGATAGATGGCGCCATGTTATAGATATTGTAGCAAAGTATTTATTATTTTATAAACAGATTATCATTTTTTATGCTTATATTTTGCTACTCTGTAAACTTCTCTCGTTGTTTATCTTTTGTTTACCATTCATAGTTTGTTCTTGCCTTAATGCTGTGTCATCCTGAAGTTTGTCTTTCCTAATTTTCCACGTGGCAATATTTAAATATTACCTAATAGGATTAATTTGTCTTTTTGCGTAAGAGCATTACTCGATGTATTATATCTTTAATTTAGAAATACATTTCTACAGTCCTAGAAGTATATGTCTATAGGTGTGTATAAACACCATTTTACTGTAAAACAACACTTGAAGTTACACCGCATAAGTTTCTTTTCAATGAAAAATCAAAATTTATTTCAAGGTGAAATATTGACTGTTTCTAACCTTTTTGGATGAGGTATGAAACGGTGAATTATGAAGAGTAATGATAAACGGAAAAATAAAAGTGTCCAGGGATGGGAATCGAACCCACAATGTTCCGCTCACCGGGCAGATGCCATGTCCACTAGGCTACCCTGGACGTATTTTTCCGTTCATAAATAATACATAAAGTAACTTATAATACACACACAATATAATACACTGCGGCTTGTGATTGTAAAACAACACTTGAAGTTACACCGCATGAGTTTCTCTTCAATGAAAAATCAAAATTTATTTTACAATCACAAGCCGCAGTGTATTATATTGTGTGTGTATTATAAGTTACTTTATGTATTATTTATGAACGGAAAAATACGTCCAGGGTAGCCAAGTGGACATGGCATCTGCCCGGTAAGCGGAACATTGTGGGTTCGATTCCCATCCCTGGACACTTTTATTTTTCCGTTTATCATTACTCTTCATAATTCACCCTTTCATACCTCATCCAAAAAGGTTAGAAATAGTCAATATTTCACCTTGAAATAAATTTTGATTTTTCATTGAAAAGAAACTTATGCGGTGTAACTTCAAGTGTTGTTTTACAATCACAAGCCGCAGTGTATTATATAACATTTTACTGTATTCAATAGGTTATACAAGAACTCAGTCAAGTATACAATATTGAAGCACATCCTCGATTCCTGACAGCCATGAACCTGGATCGAATCCCGCGTTAACATTTTGTTTAATATGTGAATAAGCTTCATATATTATTCATTGTTGCAAATATCATAAATTAGGTTGTTCTTGTTGAGCGGTACCTAATAAAGTCATTTTGGAACAAGAACAAAACAATATTGAAGCATAGAAGTCGGTGGACGAGTGTTTAAAACCCTTGATTCCCGACATCCATGAACCGGGATCGAATCCCGCATTATACTTTTTTTTTCTGTAAAGAACCTGTTCATATTTTTCATTATAAATAACATAAGCTAGGTTGTTCTTTTTTGAGCGGTACTTAATATAGTTATTATGGAACTGGAACAATATTGTAGCGGTCAGGAGATTAAAATGCAGAAATCTCTAGGAGGGTTCACCACTGATGAGACATACCCTTCCTCTTTTAATTTTTGATAATCACAGGATAAGTGCTATAGAAATAATTTTGATTATATAATTTAAAAAGAAAAATAGCGTTAATATATGTTTATAATTTTCAACGATAGATGGCGCTAAGTTTTATGATAATATTTTAAATATATTTTATTAACATCTCTATTTAATTATTTTATCGTTAGATGGTCAAATAAAAAAGTATATAAGAAATTTGAACTATTTTTGACGCCTATGATTATTTTCTTTTTTTAATAAATCAATTTTTCACTGCACTTATTGCAATGATAAAATAAATGGGAGTGCCTGGCTCATCAGAAAAAATGAGTTTACATTTCTTATAACAGATGGTGCGCTATTGCATCGTATAAAAAGTATATAACAAATATTAGAGGGAGGGAGAAGTCCGACCACACCTCCCTGCGGTCCCCCCTGGACCCTTGGAATATTCGACCAAATTCTGGTTCGTTTCCAAGGTGACTAACGTGGCAACGGCCCCTATTTCCCAATGAAGAGCAAGATAGTGGATATTGCTGCTGCTATAATAGAGATGCATGGAGACATCTGAGGATCTTCATTGGACACGACAACAACAACAACAAATATTAGAAGGTACAACAGAAAATCATTAATTATGACATTCACAGAGATTTTTTCCGGAATCAAAGAAAGAGAGATACAAATAGCAATCATAGTGTGACATCAGACAACCCTTTTCTTCCCTCTAATATAGAAACACACACATATAAAAATTATTATACTTTCTATTTGTACTAATCTAAAGAGACTAGGGTCGCCTCTCCCGACAAAATAGACGTCTAAAACCAGAAGCCATCTATTGACCGTCGCCGCAACTAGCGACCTTCGGGTCGGTGACAAAGCCACAACACCAGCTTTGGCAAACTGAGAAGCGTCCACCTAGAGACCATGGTTTCGGGCTAATGGCCCTCGTCAGCCTAGGGCGGACTTTATTCCATGAGATCCACACGGGATCTAATGGAATCTTGACAATCTGCCAAAGAGGTGTTTAGCTGGCAAAGTGGCTGGGCCATATCTATAGCTAAAATAAAGATGGAAATTTTACCGGGAGGAAAGATCCCGTGTGGATCTCATGGAATAAAGTCCGCCCTAGACTGACGAGGGCCATTGGCCCGAAACCATGGTCTCTAGGTGGACGCTTTTCAGTTTGCCAAAGCTGGTGTTGTGGCTTTGTCATCGACCCGAGGCCTCTAATTGCGGCGACGGTCAAAAGATGGCATCTGGTTTTAGACGTCTATTTTGACGGGAGAGGCGACCCTTGTCTCTTTAGATCAATTTCCTCCAGGCAAAATTTTCATCTATATTTCTATTTAAAGTGTGTTTATAACTTTTCTTTAAATATATTTTTGCAAATTTTATTTATATATATTTAAAGTATCTCTATTTTAGAATTGTAATTTATATTTTTACAAAAATATTTTACTGCAAAGTGTAGTAAAAATATCCGTAAACTATGTCATAACTCTAAGTTATATTATCGTTTTATGGCTAATAAACCTTTATTTTAATGAAAGGTTAGAAATTCCCAGGAAATTTTATTTTGATTAAAATGGATGCAAAATGTATGAAATAAAACTCCACACAAATACACTTAAAAATCTTGAAATTAAAAGTATCACAATGTAAAAGGTTTTAAATAAAAATGAGAACGTTTATCTCAATTTAAAATATTTATATAAATTAATAACGCGACATATATAGAGGAGACGCGAATGTTTCTTTTCATACATATATCAAACTTCTACTGTCTTTACTGCGATAAAAAATATTGGAAGGGCTTGACTTATCAGTGGTGAACCCCCTCAGTGGTTTCGCCAATTTAATCTACCAAACCGCTTCTCGAGCTCCAATACTGTATTGGATCATTCTGCCTTTATATGCTACACTGAAGAGTGGAATATTTTTTCCATTGCAGTTTAATTTATGTGTGAAAAAAACATTCGCAATGTTTTCATTTGTTGAAATATTTAATTATATTTCACCGAAATATTATTCATATTTTTTCAAACTTTATAAATATTGTCAAAAAATAGTATAAGTATGATATTGTACTGGGATAAGGTGCATAAATAAAGAAAAAGGCATCTCCTTATCATGCAACTGAAAGTTGCTGATGGCTTGCGCCATCTATCGGAATAAATATCAACTATTCTCGTTGATTTCTAATCATTCCAAAATTGGTCAAATACCCGTCCTTGATTTGCGTGGTTAGCTTTTATTGATTAATCAAGAATGGGTATTTGGCCAATTCTGGAATAATTAGAAATCAACGAAAATAGTTGATATTTATTCCGATAGATGGCGCAAGCCATCAGCAACTTTCAGTTGCACGATAAGGAGATGCCTTTTTCTTAATTAAATATTGCCACGTAGAAAATTAGGAAAGACAAACTTCAGGATGACACAGCAATTTATTTAAGGCAAGAACAAACTATGAATGATAAGAAAATTAAGAAAAATAAATACAAACATATAAAATGATACTCTGTTAATAAAATAATAAATACTTTGCTACAATTTATATTATGATGCACTAGCCCGCCATCTGTTACGTTTTAGACGCGTAAGATTCTTTTTGAAATTAAACGATTTCTACTGCCCTTACTGCAATGGAAAAATTAATAGGAGGGCCTGGCTCATCAGTGGTGAATCTCCCAGCGGTTTCGCCAGTTTAATCTACCATACCGCTATTATACTGCATTTTTGGAACTTCCTTTTATAGTGATACTGATGGCGCGCTAGTGCATCGCAATATAATTGTTCAAATAAAGACACAATTTGATATTTGCGGAAGAGCGATTGCTCGAAGCATATTATATATTTATAATTATATATAATTCTACTGTCCTCAAAGCTTATGTCCATATTTCATCTAAAATACCCATTCCAAGAGTCTAGCATCAGTATCACTATAAAAGGAAGTTCCAAAAATGTAATATAACAGCGGTATGGTAGATTAAACTGGCGAAACCGCTGGGCGGGTTCACCATTGAAGAGCCAGGCCCTCCTATTAATTTTTCCATTGCAGTAAGGGCAGTAGAAATAGTTTAACTTCAAAAAGAATCTTACGCGTCTAAAATAGTTTACAATTTACATTGTTGCACCATCCTGGGGGGTTCATATCAATATTCGAATGGTCCATATCAAGATTATAAGTCAGCCCAGAACGGGTAATTATCAAACAAATTTATTTCAACAAGGAAAGAGAGAGAGAGAGTATTTAAAGTTACATAAACAAAATATTTACAAAGAGAGATAGATATTTATAACCCAGGTTCCTGGTGCGCAGAGCGCCAACTACCCGGGAAGTCCAGCTCACTAGTATGGACTAGTATTGAGCGATTTTACTCGCGTCTTGTTTTGATTACTGATTTGAACCAGTTGACCACAAAGTTCCATGCTGAGGTTGAGTCTGGGAGACTGGCCATAGATCTAAGATTGAGGTGGGTCAGTCCAAGCAGGATAGCTGTCTATATTCTATGTCTCAGGAATGCAGGACAGCTGAAGAGAAGATGATCGACTGTTTGTGGCTCTTCTGAACAGTGGATGCAAGTAGGGTCTGTTTCGGGATATACACGTGTAATATCTGCCAGTACATGACCCGTAATAATGGTGGCCTCTCCATGGCGGATATTTACAAATAAAATGCTGACGTAGCGTCATGTGACTGATGATGATTCGCCGAGTAGATTTAAATATTCGTGTCATATAAATATAATGTTTTCATTTCCATTATATAGATGGCGCGTTATTGCCTTATAATTTGTAATGTCTGTATTGACTCATCCATTGATGAGCTCTACTTATCTCCAGAAGACACCATCAAAATTCTCAAGCTTTTTACCCTATCATGATTGAGTAGAGATATGAAAGAAGAAGAAGAAATGACATCGGCAGTGCAATAAAAAATGGAAATTTGTCTTAGGAAGTGTGATCGTGTAGATGATCCTGCAAGAGGGTGCCTATATGAGATAAACGTTCTAATTTTTAAAATTATTTAAAGCCTTTTACATTGTGATACTTTTTATTTCCAGATTTTTAAGTGTATTTGTGTGGAGTTTTATTTCGTACATTTTGCATTCATTTTAATTATATTGCTATAAGATTAATGAATCGCTTTTATTTTCTAATACTTTCGGTTTATTGATTTAGACAAGGATAGAGATCACGTTAAGCCCAGTTTTCAGATATAATGAGGGTGTATGAAAATTCGAAACTATTATAGACGCGTATGATTCTTTTTCAAAAATTAAACAATTTCTACTGCCCTTACTGCAATGGAAAATTTAATGAGGGTGTATGACATTCAAAATTCACGCAGACAAACTGATATCACGTATATAATGGATTTTAATCATCACAGGTTTTCGGATTTCGACAAATTACAAAAAAGGTATAAGACCCTGCCTCTCTTTTTTTATTAATTGTATAAAGTAGCTTTCAGACAAATTCCTCAGTAAACTGAATTGAGGAAAGGCTTGCCTGCGAAAGCTACTTTAATCAATCAATAAAAAGAGTTACGCCGTCTTATGCCTTTTTTTTGTAATTTATTTTAATGATAAACAATGAGGTGACCCTCCGGAATCACAATATCAACCAAGAAATACTTTAAAATGAATACAGATGAGAAAAAGTCCTATATTTCGATATATTTTAAATTTGCATATCCCTGTAACACAAAATATGCAAATACAGTAGAACCTTCCTTTAGAAGACACCTCTCTACAAAAAACAGTTTTCATTTGAAAAATTGCCATTTTTACTATTTAACAACTCTCCGGTAAGAGGACACCTTTCTATAAAGGACAGTTTATATTTGCAAAATTACCATTTTTACAATTTAACAACTCTCCGGTAAGAGGACACCTCTCTATAAAGGACAGTTTTCATTCACAAAATTACCATTTTTACAATTTAGCAACTCTCCGGTAAGAGGGCACCTTTCTATAAAGAACAGTTTTCATTTAAAAAATTACCATTTTTACTATTTATCAAAACTCCAGTAAGAGGACACCTCTCGATAAAGGACAGTTTTCACTCGCAAAATTACCATTTTTACTATTTAGCAGCTCTCCGGTAAGAGGACACTTATCCCTAAAGGACACTTTGGCTCTGTAATTAGGTGTCCTTTACAGGGAGGTTCTACTGTATTGACGGAATGTGAGTGGATCCACACACAAAAAAAAATAATTGAGATAAGAAAAAAGGATATATTTAATCTTATACTTCATATATTGTGTGGGTGGACTTCAGTACGCTCCCCCAGAGTCCAAGTAGCACAGGATTGATTGATGACCCACTTAGCTCCCAGTTTTCTAAGTTGTGTGAAGTCCGAGTTTTCCATAGAAAAAAACATCAAAATGAAAATATTCCAGTAAATACAAATATTTAGTATAAAATACTTCCAAATAAAAGACATTGATAGAAATGTTTCAGTTCTCAGTAAGTTTTTTAAATCGAATATATTATAAATTTTAAAGAATAAATAAATAAATTTTCATAAACTACGTTACTATCCATAATAGCCAGCAGAAATGGTATACCTGTACTTTGTAGAGAGGTCTCCTCTAGCAGAGAATGCCAGGCCGCAGTCTGACGATGTTATGAGAGGTGATTGGACTCAGAAGGGCTGGTTGATCCAAACGTCAAATCTCTATGTGCAGATACCTTGACGCCTCCACAATGCACCGGCTAAGACGAATATGGTTGGAACAGAGAAATGTGGTATAATTGAGGGGTGCTGGTGCGGCACAGTGACGTCATGACGCGACATTCTATGGTATATATAGATATACCAGGTATCAATAACTCTGATAACTTCAAACAGAGCAATAGGTAGAATAATCCTTGATGGCAGTCTCCATATTGTTTAAGAAATAAAGGAATATTATATATCAATAGTTATTTAAATTTGTTAAACTGGCGAAAAGGCTGGGAGGGTTCACCACTGATGAGCCAGGCCCTTCCATTAATTTATCATTGTAGTAAGGACACTAGAAAATTATTTTATTTAAAAAAAGAATCATACGCGTCAAAAATAGTTGAAAAATTATTATATTACATTTTATATTATATATGTGTAAAATTTATTCATATATATTTATACATTCTATTATATATAATTAGAAATATATCTTCTTTATTCTCCATTTCGACTTAGAGCGCTATGTCCCCCTAAGGACACTTGCACATTAAAGATGAACAAAATTTTGAAAGAAAATAAAGAAAGATATTTTAAATATGTACAGAATTTGTATGCAACTCATTATGCAACTAGAAGTTGCTGACAGCAAAGCCTTTATTTATAATTTTCTTTCCTTGATTTTTTCCAATACTTTATCTTGAAAATTAATAATAATAATAATATTTAAAAAATACCTACGTACGCGTTTCGGGCTATTAGCTCTTGTCAGCGTGATGTAGGCTGTATACATCCGACCCAACAAAGGAGAACCTATACGCTTTTTTATAAAATAAAATGGAAATGTATTTAAGACCAAATATGTGAAAATACGATTAAAAAAACGCTTTATAACGAATTCCAAATTAGATAAAAATGTAAAAATACAGTAAATTGTGTATCTCTATAAAAATACCCATATATTAAACGTATAGACGAATGTTTTGTCATTATTTACTGTACGGTTTGTTTGTTTCCCAGAGTTCTACTTAGAGAAAACGGTAGATTTCTAAGAAACTGGGATTTCGACTAAGTCATTCTGATAGAAGGAATTGGGTCTTTTGGTGGAGTGGATACACAATGCGGTACTTAGAGCTGGTGACAATGGTGGATTTCTGGGGAAGTAAATACACTCAGGGAGAAATGTAGCTTGCTTCCTGATACTATTGAAACAAACTCTTTCCACCGTTCTGTTGTCTATAATGGCTATAGATATGTGCCTTAAACAAAACATTGCATTTTGAGTGAAAAAAATAGTACAAAAGTGAATTTGTACTTCGATCAGGTGGATAAATTAAGAAAAAAGGGCATTTACTCATCATGCAAACTAAAAGTTGCTGATGGCCTACACCATCTATCGGAATAAATATCAACCAATGGTTGATTTTTAATTTTTCCAGAATTAGCCAAATACCGTTTCTTGATAAAAAATCAACGATTAGTTTATATTTTTTTCGATAGATGGCGCAAGCCATCAGTAACCTTTAATTGCACGATAAAGAAATACCCTTTATGTCAATAGAATTTTGTGACAGAAAATTTGCGGGAGGATGATATTCGAGTACCAAAAAAGGCACTGTGGTGTGTCGATTTATTAGTCCAGCGATGGCCCAGAAAGTATTTCAAAGTTAGTGTTTTATTGGTATTACTTATTAGCTACATTTATATGGGAAGACAAAAAGGACAACCCCCTAGAATGCACATTCTGGTCCTCTCTGGTTTCCACCGCTGTGCCGCCCTGGCGCAGCGGTCGTCATCTCCTGATTTATGGCGCCGCTTGTTTGTTTTTCTTGACGGCGCGGTGCGTCATCCAGCAGACTGGAAGGAAATCTCTCAGCCCCCACAGCACTTCTTTCCTTCTAATTGTGCATTAGGACGATTGTACTCTGCATAACCCTTGTAAAAGACTTTAATAGTGATGATAAAGAATGAGTCGCAACACCAGTTTTGGAAAATTCAGATAAAAAGACCAACCTGTATACTATAATTTCGGGCATTGAACCTTATCAGCAAACAGACATACCATTGGATAGTGGACTACCTAGACCGACGTCTGTATGCCTGACCTACAAACACAGAGAAATTTGTGTTTAAATAATAAAAAGGTACATATATATATATTATATTATAGATGGAAATTTTGCCGGGGAGGAAATTGATCTAAAGAGACAAGGGTCGCCTCTCCCGTCAAAATAGATGTCTAAAACCAGACGTCATCTATAGACCATCGCCGCAACTATCTTTGGTAGATTGTCAAGATTCCATTAGATCCCGTGTGAATCTCATGGAATAAAGTCCGCCCTAGACTGACGAGAGCCATTAGCCCGAAACCATGGTCTCTAGGTGGACGCTTCTCAGTTTGCCAAAGCTGGTGTTGTGGCTTTGTCACCGACCCTAGGCCGCTAGTTGCGGCGACGGTCTATAGATGACATCTGGTTTTAGACGTCTATTTTGACGGGAGAGGCGACCCTTGTCTCTTTAGATATATTATATTGTAAAAGGTATTTAACTAGTGGACGAGTGGGTAACACCCTCGATTCCTGACAGCCATGAACCAGGTTTGTATCTCGCGTTAACATTTTGTCTAATATGTGAATAACCTTTACATATTGTTCATTGTGGCAAATATCATGAACTAGCTTGCTCTTTTTGAGCTGTACATAATAAAGTGATTTTGGAAGTATTTAACTACTAACGCCAATCTTTGTCAAGGCATAACAACGTGTTTATTTTTTTTTTATTAGAAAGCTGTTTGTATAAAATAAATACGTTGTGTTGTGTGTACCTTTACAAAAGTTGGCGTTCAGTCAACTGAAATATTGGTGTTTAATTAACTTTTACAATCCAATACATATACCTTTTTAATATTTCAAATATTTAATTATGGATTCCTTTCTTTATATACAAAATATATTTTTGTTCATGAAACAAAATTGTTTTTTGATATATTAAACGTTATTTATATATATATATATATTTATATAACAAAATAATTTCGAGATTAAAATCATATTCAAAGGTTGAAATGTAATATATTGATGAATATACATACACTTATGGACAAAATTTATGGAAGTGGAAAGTCTTTGTTGTCACCTGTCATCTATTTTTTTTTTTAAGAAGACAAAGGCAATTTTGTTCACACTTGGTTATCTCGCGTGTCTTCAATAAAGGTTACTGTGTATCAAATATCTTTCAGAATTAGTCTCAATCCCGATATATACATGATAAAAGGTACAACTTTCATAAGTTTTGTCATAACAGTGTATAACAGTCCTCAACTTTATGTGATAAGATTTTACTAACTAATTTGTCAGTTACATCATTGTCATTTTTGAAGGTAAATTGTACCAAAAATGATCGATATAAAAATTACCTTGAAAATGGTAATAGTGGGTCGCCGAAAGGTAGCCTAGTAAAATCCATCAGAATAATATTGAGAGTAATAAATATAAAATATGCATTTTTGGAATAAACGAATATTATTTTGCTATGCTGTCCATTATATTTGGCTTGCTTGTCATATAACATTATAATCAACAATAGCTAGCCACCATAAGTAGATTCCAAAGACCTTTTTAGCATTTTTAAAAGTAATTTCAATATCTTATTGAAAGCTTTTACTTCACTCTCTATACCGAGATTATCAAGGAAAAAGGTTTTCACAGAATAATCAATAATAAAAATATCATACTTTATCATAGAAAACTAAACTAATATTTGAAAAAAATTAAATTGAATATTTGAAAGCATCAGTATAGCTTTCTATAAAGCTTTTCCAAATTCTTCTATTACTATATAATTTGATATGTAAATAGGAAAGAATGAATTTTATGTTTTAACCTTTTGTTCACCTTAAGCCAAACATAGTCTTTCAGGGCTTATGTTGTTGTTGTCGTGTCCAATGAAGAACCTCAGATGTCTCCATACATCTCTATCACAGCAGTCGCAATGTCCTCTATCTTGGGTGTGTAAAGCTTTTACTCTTCATTGGAAAATGGGTGCCGTTGCCACGTTAGTCACCTTGGACCAGAATTTGGTCAAATATTCCAAGGGTCCAGGGGGGACTGGTGTGGTTGGACTTCTCCCTTCTTTCGGGACTTATGTTTTATACAATATAACGCGGCTGATTATTGTAAAACGAAAATTAAAATTATACCGCGAATGTTTCTTTTAAAAATCGAAATTTATTTTCAAAGAGAAATAGCGACATTTCTAACTTTGAGGATGAGGTATGGAAAGGTGAAACATGAAGAGTAATGGAGAACGGAAAAATAAAAAGTGTCCAGGGGCGGGAATCGAACCCACACCCTTCTGCTTACCGGGCAGGTGCCTTGTCCACTCGGCTACCCTGGACGTATTTTTCCGTTCATAACTTATATTTAAAGTAACATTTAAAATACAATATAACGCGGCTGATTATTGTAAAACGAAATGTTTTATATATACAAGTGACGTCAAGACACCACACAAGAATAATGTAAAAAGTACAATGTATAAATTGATGTATATAAGTATAATGTATAATGTAAAGTATACTTGTATAATGATTATTTCTTTCTTTGATGCTCTAGTTTTATAGATAACAAGGATATTTTGTGTTTACTATTATCAAGATCCAAAAATCTTACGATTTTAAGATCTCTCCCATTCTGGTTGATTAGGGGCAAATGGTATGGAATATACTAAACTACCACCTAGAGACCATGGCTTCGGGCTAATGGTCCTCGTCAGCCTAGAGTCTTCCGGTAAAATTTCCATCTATATTTCGGCCATAGATTTGGCCTAGCCACTTCACCAGCTAAACACCCCTTTGGTAGATTGTGAAGATTCCATTAGACCCCTTGTGGATCTCATGGAATAAAGTCCGCCATAGACTGACGAGGGTCATTAGCTCGAAACCATGGTCTCTAGGTGGACGCTTCTCAGTTTGCTGAAGCTGGTGTTGTGGTTTTGTCATCAACCCGAAGCCGCTAGTCTTTGGCAACGGTCAATAGATGGCGTCTAGCTTTGACGTCTAATTTGACGGGAGAGGCGACCTTTATTTTTATAGATCAATATCCTCCCAGAAAAATATTTCCATCTAAATAAGTATACTGAGAAAAGTCATCCCAGTACAATTTTACTTTTGTAATATATTTTTCATATAAATATTATATATATTAGACGAAAAACATGGTGAAGGAAGACGAGTTTCTTTTATTGATGCATAGGTGCAAACTTTCGGGTAAAAACCCTTCAACAGGCGAACAATGAAGCGCGACTTATAAGTACTATGGTACAAATGGTATATATATATATATATATATAGTGTAGAAACTATATAACAAAATTATAACAGTGATTCTACTTTTAAAACTTAAGGAGCAAATTGATAATAATGATAACTTATATCAATTAGATTTGATTAGATTAGCAAGCTAAATCTAAATTAATTATAATAATAAATAGTTATTTAATTTTATAGTCCAGTTTTGTATTAAGATTATCTTCATTATTATGATCATTTAAATTCAAATTATAAAATTTGTAAAATGTTATTAATTTGTAGATAGAGAGCGAAAAAAAAAATCCTTTACTTCTAATACATCATCAAGTTAATTATATATTTATAATCAATAACAATAAAAATTAACAACGTAACGTCTTTTGCATCGGCTTTTACACGTCATTTAGACATACTCTAATCCTATATATAGAATAATCGAAGTGAGAATATATATAATAGTTAGAAAAAAGAGAGAAAGACAGAACCATGCACTTTTAATCAAACTAATAATAAGGAAAAAAAAAGTTTTGTAAAGAAGGTAGATAAGATTGTTAGTATATATATGTAATATTGTGTTGAGATCCTGTCGGCTCTCTGTAATAATAGGTTGAGATCCTGACGACTAGCTGTAATAATGCGTTGGGGTTTGGTAAGCCTGTTGTAGAACCTCGTCGACTCTCTGTAATAAGGTGATGTAACCGAGGGTCAAACCTGTAGTAACCGCGAGGGACAGTCAGGGCGTGGAGAGTTTTCCAGTACCTCTCTGCACCTTGTAGGATCTTTAACAGTTCTCACAGGGTACAGGCAGTCGTGGTCGAGGCAGAGTGGAAAACTGGGGAATGTCCACACACACAAAACGAAGCGACACAGTTGAAAGAAGGAAAGTTCCTTGAATAGATAAAAAGTTGAGCCAAAAGCAAGATGGAGGACGAGAAGGTTTCTTACTGTTTTACATGGTCGATGAGTTGGTGACAACCGGCGATAAGGGGTGACGCTGACCGGAACTGACTGGAACTGACTGACTCTGTTGCTAAGGCCGGTCTTATTTATACCACTTTTTGGACCAGGAAGGGGACCAGGAAGTATTGCCTTTCTGCACGTGTCCGTAAATCGACACTGGCACCAGTCTGTTGGCTTCCATCTATCTTTAGAAGTTACTTTGTGATTCTCTCTCTGGCTCTTAACTCAGCTTATAATCTATTATATATTTTTATTTATTCATCCTCAGTACATTACATTTGGTGATGCAAGGAGACATGTCAATTATGCATATAATTAGTTATAGTTTATAATTAGTTCTATATACAACATGACAATCTTGTTATAAATTACATAACATAGGGTTATTGGTTTAAATTATCATAGATGGGCCCCGTGAGTGAAAGGGTTTATCCGGGTTTAAGCGGGTAAAGCCTCTCTAACACAGGTAAGTAATTAAAATTTCTTTTAATTAATTAAAACTGTGAGGGTAAAGGGCTATAACAAGATGTTTATTTGGCTATATCTGAAAATTGTAAAAATAAAACTTAGGTTTAATTTAAAAGTTATGATATTCATTATAAAAGAGAACTGTAGATAAAACCTTTGTTTGCTAAAAAAAATAATGATGATAACAAATGATGTTCTAAAAGATTGTTGGCGGGCGTTGGAAAGGGTTAGGGGTTGAAGAATATGCAATTGTAAGTGTTGCACAGACAATCAAATACTGAGATCCAGGTGCAAAGCGAGGATATAGACTTGTGCGTCTTCCTAGGCAATGTTTCACCTGTGATCCTGTATAAGGTTACAGTGCTTTGACACAATTGTAGGGTTATTGGGTTGAAAAGTTGTTGAAGAAAAGACTTAATATGATTGAAAGGGATGGTAGAGCCATGCGATACGTAGAATTGTTGTAGCGACAGTAGGTGGTCTGGCTTGACTTGAAATCAAAGGTTGATTGTGGTCCGCTAGTGCTGAAAAAAATTGAAAATTGAAAAAAGTGAACGCTTTGTGCATGCGTTGGTGATGTGCTCTGCGGATGATTGAAATAAACTTTTGAAACGTGTTCAGACCAAAAGTCGAGACTTGTACTTCTGGGGAACTGTGTTCAAAGAGTTTGTTGAATTACGAAATCAAAAGAAAAATTGTCAAGCAGTACTGTCATTTCTACTATGGTTCGAAGCAATGGCTGAAATAGGTAGTGAAAAAAAAGTATAGGGAAGTGATTAGTAAGTAGGATTATTGAAAAACGAGTGTTGTATGCCCGGTAGTTGCTGATAAATAAACATTGTCATATAATAAAGTTATTTAAACAAAAATATAGTGAATAAAAAGATAGAAATATGATTGCGGATAAAAACAGTATAAGGGGATAAGATCAAACATGTAATATACAAAAGACATAATAATGAATTAGCAAAATATAAAAGATATAATAATGAGAATTAGTAATATATAAAAGATATAATAATGAATTAAAAATGATTATTGAAGGAATTAAATGTTTTGCCATACTAAAATAATATCATGAAGAATAAAATTGTTAAAAAAATAAAAATAATTATTCAAGATTTTATACAAAAAAAATAATATAATTAAAGGTTATTAATGATTAGATAAATGTGTTAAGTAGTGAAAAATGGAACAAAAATTGTCTCTTTGGAAGAAAAGTTACAACTGTGGTGTGTAACTAGGTCATTTCCCTTTTGGTACACATTGGTGTTTCTATGCCTCTCTGAAACTGGGAATATGTGATCTGACATGTTCATGGTAATATGTTAAATTGGGTAATGATTGGTAAGTCAATTAATTATAGGTGCTGCAATCTATTCGTCCCGCGAGTTGGATCACGTGTTTCAAGTACAGGCGGACTGCAACTGGAGGTGTCATTTTAACATGGCGGTTGCCCTTTGATGCCGACCGACATAGCTTGGTTGTTTATTTTCGTTGGCGGTCCTTTGTTGCTGACCCTTTGTTGTCGACTGACACCTGATGTCATGTCTGGCCTACGTCCCGAATTGAGTTATCTTCTCTTGCCTGTTTGAAAATAGTTTTCTTGGTGTTCGTAAGTGTTGTGTTTCGACGATGTTGCGGACTTATTAAAAAAAATGTTATTCAATGATGTCAGGTTTAGATGTGAATAAAAGTGCGACTTTCCGACGTGGACACGTTTTGGTGAGGTGTCACAGGCATGAAGGCGTCTTGGGCCTGTTAAGTGAGAAAATTGTTGTGGTGCGCTGTGTGACACTTAGTAAGTGGATTGAATAGAAAGGTGTCACGTGAAGTCTGTTCTTGGTACAGCATCTAACTTGTTTCCGAAAAATAACAAATTTATTAGTCATGGGTGGTTGTTGTACGAAACACATCGAGAATTTTCAGATTGTTATAGAGGTGGCATGTTTATCGTGAAATCTTTGTGTTCGCGACGATATGGAGCTCGTGTGGCTCGAAATTGGACGTGTTAAATCGCGCGTTAATAGATGTGGCCAATTGGAGAAAGTAAGGTGGGAATGTGTTGAAGTTCGTTCCGAGGGATGTGTGAATTATTAATAATTATGCATGTAAAAAGAAAAGGACGAGGGAGTGTAGCTATGCTGGAATTTTTAACTTGTTTTGGGGAAGGACAGTTACATTTCTAGTTGTGCTTTTGAAGATATTGTATCTTTCGATTTTTGTATTTTAAAAAATGCGTTTCACCTATGTTTATTAAAATTTGAATATATTTTTTAAATCGTTGCTTATGTTAGTGCGAAAATTATACTTGTAAAAGGGCAATGGCAAGATAGTGACTTATAATTTGAATGGGTGTGTACATAAAATAGTGAACATAACAATGATTTTTGCAAAGTTTTGTGTATTTAAGTAAGACATTGGTGTTTTTTGGTATAAAAAATAAGGTATTAAGAGAAACACACAAATAAGTTTAGAATTATGATTCGAGTAATTTAAATATAATATGAGTTTTTATGTAAAATTGAAAGTAATGAATTAAAATTTAAAAGTTGCTTAAAATAAAGTAAAAAATGATAAATGAGGGTGTACAATATTTAAAATTTGAATTGAAATGCTATAAAAATGGTAAAATTTGATTTAAAAATAATTACAGTAAAAATAAACATTATATTTATGGAAAATCAAGTTGTTAGCATGAAGAAAGAGTTAAGTAGATTTTTTAAAAACTCACAGTTTTTATGATTGTTCAGTCAGGAGACTTGGTCTTTGGTTGTTGTCCTGATGACGTGGAAGGCGTCCCATGTAGAGCTTGTAGAAGCTTGTGACTTCTGTTTGGCGATGGTGGCATGTCGTCTGGATGGTTGCGTTGTAAGGTCGAAGGTGGGTAACTTCTCACCGGCTTATTTTGCGGGATGTTCGGCTGTGTCGTTGGGGGGAAGATTGCTTGGTCGTTTTGTTGGAATGGCGTGCTTGTTCCTCCATCTTGCTTCTTGGCTCTTCTATCTATCTGGACAGTCTTTTTACCTTCTTCGTTGTGGTCTCCTTCGTTGTGGTAATCCTGTCGACTAGCTGTAATATTGTGTTGAGATCCTGTCGGCTCTCTGTAATAATAGGTTGAGATCCTGACGACTAGCTGTAATAATGCGTTGGGGTTTGGTAAGCCTGTTGTAGAACCTCGTCGACTCTCTGTAATAAGGTGATGTAACCGAGGGTCAAACCTGTAGTAACCGCGAGGGACAGTCAGGGCGTGGAGAGTTTTCCAGTACCTCTCTGCACCTTGTAGGATCTTTAACAGTTCTCACAGGGTACAGGCAGTCGTGGTCGAGGCAGAGTGGAAAACTGGGGAATGTCCACACACACAAAACGAAGCGACACAGTTGAAAGAAGGAAAGTTCCTTGAATAGATAAAAAGTTGAGCCAAAAGCAAGATGGAGATCGAGAAGGTTTCTTACTGTTTTACATGGTCGATGAGTTGGTGACAACCGGCGATAAGGGGTGACGCTGACCGGAACTGACTGGAACTGACTGACTCTGTTGCTAAGGCCGGTCTTATTTATACCACTTTTTGGACCAGGAAGGGGACCAGGAAGTATTGCCTTTCTGCACGTGTCCGTAAATCGACACTGGCACCAGTCTGTTGGCTTCCATCTATCTTTAGAAGTTACTTTGTGATTCTCTCTCTGGCTCTTAACTCAGCTTTTAATCTATTATATATTTTTATTTATTCATCCTCAGTACATTACATTTGGTGATGCAAGGAGACATGTCAATTATGCATATAATTATAGTTTATAATTAGTTCTATATACAACATGACAATCTTGTTATAAATTACATAACATAGGGTTATTGGTTTAAATTATCATATATATATATATTTTTATAATTTTATATTTTATCCTTTTTTTTTTAAAGATTTTTTAAGGTTTTTTTTATTTTATAATATGATTATAAATAGTTGTATTTAGTAATATATCTATAGTATGAATTAACATTTGTTATAAGTTTGGATATTATGTTTTGAAACCCTAATGGTAGACCAGACATACACAAAAAAACTTTAAATTGAAATAAATTGGAAAAAGAGATCTGCTGGACCGGGGATCTTCAGATAAAAGCCCAACGACATTTCACCCCTTTGGGCTTTTATCTGAAGATCCCCGGTCCAGCAGATCTCTTTTTCCAATTTATTTCAATTTAAAGTTTTTTTGTGTATGTCTGGTCTACCATTAGGGTTTCAAAACATAATATCCAAACTTATAACAAATGTTAATTCATACTATAGATATATTACTAAATACAACTATTTATAATCATATTATAAAATAAAAAAAACCTTAAAAAATCTTTAAAAAAAAAAAAGGATAAAATATAAAATTATAAATATATATATATATATATACTAACAATCTTATCTACCTTCTTTACAAAACTTTTTTTTTTCCTTATTATTAGTTTGATTAAAAGTGCATGGTTCTGTCTTTCTCTCTTTTTTCTAACTATTATATATATTCTCACTTCGATTATCTATATATATAAAATTGAATGTCTGTGTGTGTGTGTGTGTGTCTGTCTGTCCTCTATGGATTCGAAAACCATACATCCAATCGCCGTGAAAATTTGGGATATTATTAGGTGTATCCCCGGAAAGGTTTACGAAAAATAATTTCTTGAATATCTTTAATATCCTTAGAGTTATTTGTAGCTTTAACTCGCAAGCAACGCCACCTTAGGCTTAGGTCTGCCCCCCCGTCCGGCCGCCGGCCATTGGACAGTCCAAGTTCCCACCGACCAATCAGAAGGATCAAGAGCCCCCCCCTCCCCCCCCCCCCCTCCCCCCCTCCCCCCACCCCCGTCCGGCCGCCGGCCAATCAGAGGGATCAAGAGGTCCTGGCGCTGGGGGGGCGGGTAACCTCCGGGAACTACGTCCATATCGAGTAATTTTCAAGGGACCGGGAAAATATGTAGATAAAACGATGATTTTGTAATGTAGAAAATTAGGAAAGACAAAATTCAGGATGACACGGCACACAGGGACCGGGAAAAAAATAATCACTTTATCGAGAGATTCACGACCATGATTTTATTCAACTTATCGAATATTTTTCAAGGGACCGGGAAAATATGTTCACTAGATAAAACGGTGATTTTGTAATGTAGAAAATTATGGAAGACAAAATTCAGGATGCCACGGCTCACAGGGACCGGGAAAAAATGTTCACTTTATCGAGAGATTCAAATTTACGAGTTTCAAATTATCAAAATATATCTTTTTTTTTATACGTTTATAGAGCATTGTTTTAACAAATGTTCGTTAGAAAAACCTTTACTCGGGTAAAACCTCGGGCGAAGCCGGGTACGTCCGCTAGTTCTATATATAGGATTAGAGTATGTCTAAATGACGTGTAAAAGCCGATGCAAAAGACGTTACGTTGTTAATTTTTATTGTTATTGATTATAAATATATAATTAACTTGATGATGTATTAGAAGTAAAGGATTTTTTTTTTCGCTCTCTATCTACAAATTAATAACATTTTACAAATTTTATAATTTGAATTTAAATGATCATAATAATGAAGATAATCTTAATACAAAACTGGACTATAAAATTAAATAACTATTTATTATTATATATATATATATATATATATATATATATAAAGAAAGTTTTTAAACTATTTATATATGTTAATATTAACGGAAGACCGATTTTGAGTAAAGTAAATATTAAATCTGCAGTCTGAAATCACGAGACGGCGCGTGATTAGGGCTATTTAAATAAACATGTGGGAGATTTAAATAAAGGGCAGGAGTGGATGATAAGCTTCTGGGAGATCTATTTTTCTGTTGATGCTGTTCAGTTTGTGGGATACTATGGATTCTAGAATAAGTCTTTGGTGTAAGATATGTATGTGCCTGTAATGTATGGTGGTTTTTTTGATGTTGAAAGTGTGGCCTGTGCTCTGCATATGTTGATAAATGAGGGATTTGGTATCTTGTCTGGAAATATTACGGGAATGTTCAGTCATCCTGATGGCCACAGATCTACCTGTCTCACCAACGTAAGTGGCAGGACACTGTTCACATGAGACGGAGTAGACTGCGCCCACAGAACGAAGAGGGTCAGGAGGAGCTGAGGACTTAGTATGAGGAGGACGGAGGGATGAAAGAATATTCGGGGAGTTTTTATATATGGTACGGATGCCATAAGATTTACGTTTTCTGACTATATCTACTGAGGAGGGGGAGTAAGGAAGAAAGCACAATGATCTGTAAGTCATGGAAGGATTGGAAGTTGTAGGTGTGTAAGTATATTTATTAACGAACGAGAGCGGAAAAGAAGCTGCGGAGAGCTGGGTTATGATACGATTTCTTTCTATTATTTTAAAGATGTCTATGGAACAATGGGTGTATATTATTTTTGTAAGGGTTCTGACAATGTTGATTTTATGGGAGGTAGGACAATGAGAATTGTAGTGAGTGTAACAGGGGGGGGCATTGTTTTTTATGATAAACTGTAGTGTGAAATGAGGATGTGGTGCGAATAATTAAAATATCAAGGAATGGGATAACATGGTTAGTTTCTGTTTCTAGAGTAAAGGAAATATCCTGATTGTAATTATTAAGAGTTAGTAGTATGAAGCTCTCTTGACCTTTTTTGCATATACAGAAGATATCATCAATGTATCTGCGCCAGAACTGAATTTCTGTAGAGAGGGTATGGGTGATCCATTCATCTATTCTAGTCATGACTATTTCAGCAATAATGGTAGATAGAGGGCTGCCCATTGGGGAGCCCCTGAACTGTCTATAATGGTGCTGTAGGAATGTGAATGTGTTCATGCCTAAGCATATTTTGGTGAGTTGAACTATGGTTGTGGAAGTGTGGGTATCGACATTTTGTGATTGAAGGAAATGAATCAAGCTATCTGTGATGAGTTCATGGAGAAGACAGAGGTAGAGGGAGGTGACGTCGAAGGAACACATAGTAAAGGCAGGATCAGGTTTAAGAGCTGTTAATTCATTAATAAAGTGAGGGGTGCTGTTAATTGAAAGGGTATTATTGTAATTGGTTAATAAAGGGGAGAGGAAGCTGGCAGATTTTTAGCTAGAGGATAAGCAGGCGATAAGTGATAGGCTATGATGGGACGGAGAGGTACTTCTGGTTTATGTATTTTAGGGAGGCCGTATATATAGGCTGAACTATGGAGGTTAGAGGTAAATGAGATATAATCTTCAGGCGAGATGTTTTTAAATTTCTTGAGACGGAGAAGTGAGGTTTTGAAATCCTTGACTACAGAGAGGCTGATTTGGTCTGTGATGGGTGAAAAAGTGGTGTCATCACTAAGTAAATTATGCATTTTTGAAATATAACTATCCTGATTCAAGATAACTGTATTAGCACCCTTATCAGACTTAGTGATAACTATTGATTTATGAAGTTTGAGGTTTTTGAGTGTAATGATGTTTTCAAGATGGTTAGAAGGAGGAAGAAATGGCTTAGATAGATTCTTAGCTTCCATGGATCTAATGGAAAACTTCTCTTGCAGATTGAAGGATTTGATGGATGATTCAATGGCGCTGATGATTACTGGAGGATTGGGATTGGAGGGGATGAGGTACTTCAGTCCTTTCTCAAGAAGCGAGGTCTCAGATGGCGACAGAGTGTGGTTTGATAGGTTAATGACAGTAGAAGACTTGGGGCCAAGGTCATGAGAGAAGGTGTAACGGAAGGCATATTTCTTTTTCCAAAAGAGAAGTTTCTTATGGTGTCTGTCGAGAATTGTTTTTTCTTGAGACTTAATATCAATAGTGATTTTTATAATATGCTTCAAAAGATCTGCCAGGGGGATTCTTTGGGATACTAGAAATATAAGATCTTTGATTGACTTGGTGAGAAATCTAATATTAGAGAAACAATTTTTGATTCTTGCATTAAGTAGTTGATGCTGGGTTTTTATGAGGATGTGTTTTGAAAAAGAACTGCCAACTGGGTCATTTATCCTGAGGGAAGGCGGGATGAAATCAGCACTTTTGCAGAGACGGTTGAATCTAAGGTGGCATCTCCAACGCGAAAGTTGTAGAGATTTCTTATGAATTAATCATAGGTACCAATCAATTTCGCTCGTGGAGAGATTCATAGATATAGCGTAATAATGAATTTATAAATATAGAGATAGAGAATTCTTCCTGATTTTATATTATGTATATGTTTGCTTCTCTATAGATCAATATTTGAAGTTACACCGCATGAGTTTCTTTTCAATGAAAAATCAAAATTTATTTCAAGGTGAAATATTGACTATTTCTAACCTTTTTGGATGAGGTATGAAAGGGTGAATTATGAAGAGTAATGATGAACGGAAAAATAAAATGTTCAGGGATGGGAATCGAACCCACAATGTTCCGCTTACCGGGCAGATGTCATGTCCACTAGGCACTTTCATACCTCATCCAAAAAGGTTAGAAATAGTGAATATTTCACCTTGAAATAAATTTTGATTTTTCATTGAAAAGAAACTCATGCGGTGTAACTTCAAGTGTTGTTTTACAATCACAAACCGCAGTGTATTGTATAGATCAATATATCTTTCCAGGTAAAAATTCCATTAATATACAATCCTATTTCAAGGCGTATATATTATAATGATAATTATCATTTATGATAAAAATGAGAATACTTTTGTGATATAGCTAGATTGTGTTCTGCGTTATGTTTGAAATTATTGTACTGAAGCTACATGTGTGTTAGGTAAAAAGATTTTAAAAAAGGTTATTTTCCCATGTTCAGAAATAGACTGCACTAAAGAAATTGATCACTAATTCTTCTGCAGACGAATAATCAATCGTACCAAAAGACGTCGTAAATAAAGAAAGAGGAAATCAAGATTCGTTCAGAAGTACCTAAAGATTGATCGATTCAATTAACAAGCAGTTCGTTGTCTTCTGGGCAAAAGAAACTTGTTCCATTCTTCTGTAATTAATTGGAACTCATTTAGCAAAGTGTTTTATAATTAGGCCAACTAAATTATATTCCATTAATTAAAGGAAAGAGTGTAATTTAATGAGGTATCTATATATCTTTCATTTAGAAAATTAATCTGTTTATTATCTTCAAATTTATACAAAATTATTTTCAAATCTCTATTCTCAAGAGGTTGTTCATTTTTTCCTCAACAAGATTGCATTGATATTGCAGAATTTTCAAGTTAATTACAATTTTTATTGATAATTATTGTTTTACATAGTAATTATACTTTTCAACTTACCTATTATTTGTATTTGTGTTATTTATATTAATTTTAAATATTATTTTGGTGTTGTATTATGTTCTTATCGCTGATTAGCTTTTCTTTGAGTAAGATTAGAGAATGTTCTTTACCGCTACTTTATGAAATTAAATAATATTTCAACTGTCTCCCTTATTCTGAAGGAACTTGTTTGAGAGAATCTAGGACATCAGTGATGAACCCTCCCTTTGTTTTGGCAATTCAATATACTAGAACCTCCCTTTAGCGGACACCTCTCTATAAAGGACAGTTTTCATTTGCAAAATTACCATTTTAATAATTTATCAACTCTCCGTTTAGAGGACACCTCTCTATAAAGGACAGTTTTCATTTGCAAATAACCATTTTTTTACTATTTAGCAACTCTCCGGTTAGAGGACACACTTCTCTATAAAGCACAGTTTTCATTTGCAAAATTACCGTTTTTACTATTTGGCAACTCTCCGGTAAGAGGACACCTCTCTATAAAGGACAGTTTTCATTTGCAAAATTACCATTTTTACTATTTAGCAACTCTCCGGTTAGCGGACACCTCTCTATAAAGGACAGTTTTCATTTGCAAATTACCATTTTTATTATTTAGCAACTCTACGGTAAGGGGACACCTCTCTATAAAGGACAGTTTTCATTTGCAAATTACCATTTTTACTATTTAGCAACTTTCCGGTAAGAGGACACACCTCTCTATAAAGGACAGTTTTCATTTTCAAAATTACCATTTTTATTATTTAGCAACTCTACGGTGAGAGGACATCTCTCTATAAAGGACAGTTTTCATTTGCAAAATTAACGTTTTTATTATTTAGAAACTCTCCGGTAAGAGGACACACCTCTCTATAAAGGACAGTTTTCATTTGCAAATTACCATTTTTACTATTTAGCAACTCTCCGGTAAGAGGACACCTCTCTATAAAGGACAGTTTTCATTTGCAAAATTACCGTTTTTATTATTTAGAAACTCTACGGTAAGAGAACACCTCTCTATAAAGGACAGTTTTCATTTGCAAAATTACCATTTTTACTATTTAGCAACTCTCCGGTAAGAGAACACCTCTCTATGAAGGACAGTTTTCATTTGCAAAATTACCATTTTTACTATTTAGCAACTCTCCGGTAAGAGGACACACCTCTCTATAAAGGACAGTTTTCATATGCAAAATTACCGTTTTTATTATTTAGAAACTCTCCGGTAAGAGGACACACCTCTCTATAAAGGACAGTTTTCATTTGCAAAAATTACCATTTTTACTATTTAGCAACTCTCCGGTAAGAGGACACCTCTCTATAAAGGACAGTCTTCATTTGCAAAATCACCATTTTAATAATTTAGCAACTCTCCGGTAAGAGGACACCTCTCTATAAAGGACAGTTTTAATTTGCAAAATTACCGTTTTTATTATTTAGAAACTCTTCGGTAAGAGGACACACTTCTCTATAAAGGACAGTTTTCATTTGCAAAATTACCATTTTTACTATTTAGCAACTCTCCGGTAAGAGGACACCTCTCTATAAAGGACAGTTTTCATTTGCAAAATTACCATTTTAATAATTTAGCAACTCTCCGGTAAGAGGACACCTCTCTATAAAGGACAGTTTTAATTTACAAAATTACCGTTTCTATTATTTAGAAACTCTCCGGTAAGAGGACACACCTCTCTATAAAGGACAGTTTTCATTTGCAAAATTACCATTTTTACTATTTAGCAACTCTCCGGTAAGAGGACACCTCTCTATAAAGGACAGTTTTCATTTGCAAAATTACCATTTTTACTATTTAGCAACTTTCCGGTAAGAGGACACACCTCTCTATAAAGGACAGTTTTCATTTGCAAATTTACCATTTTTACTATTTAGCAACTCTCCGGTATGAGGACACCTCTCTATAAAGGACAGTTTTCATTTGCAAAATTACCGTTTTTATTATTTAGAAACTCTCCGGTATGAGGACACCTCTCTATAAAGGACAGTTTTCATTTGCAAAATTACCATTTTTACTATTTAGCAACTCTCCGGTAAGAGGACACCTCTCTATAAAGGACAGTTTTCATTTGCAAAATTACCATTTTTACTATTTAGCAACTCTCCGGTAAGAGGACACCTCTCTATAAAGGACAGTTTTCATTTGCAAAATTACCATTTTTACTATTTAGCAACTTTCCGGTAAGAGGACACACCTCTCTATAAAGGACAGTTTTCATTTGCAAATTTACCATTTTTACTATTTAGCAACTCTCCGGTATGAGGACACCTCTCTATAAAGGACAGTTTTCATTTGCAAAATTACCATTTTTACTATTTAGCAACTCTCCGGTAAGAGGACACCTCTCTATAAAGGACAGTTTTCATTTCCAAAATTACCATTTTTACTATTTAGCAACTTTCCGGTAAGAGGACACACCTCTCTATAAAGGACAGTTTTCATTTGCAAATTTACCATTTTTACTATTTAGCAACTCTCCGGTATGAGGACACCTCTCTATAAAGGACAGTTTTCATTTGCAAAATTACCGTTTTTATTATTTAGAAACTCTCCGGTATGAGGACACCTCTCTATAAAGGACAGTTTTCATTTGCAAAATTACCATTTTTACTATTTAGCAACTCTCCGGTAAGAGGACACCTCTCTATAAAGGACAGTTTTCATTTGCAAAATTACCATTTTTACTATTTAGCAACTTTCCGGTAAGAGGACACACCTCTCTATAAAGGACAGTTTTCATTTGCAAATTTACCATTTTTACTATTTAGCAACTCTCCGGTATGAGGACACCTCTCTATAAAGGACAGTTTTCATTTGCAAAATTACCATTTTTACTATTTAGCAGCTCTCCGGTAAGAGGACACACCTCTCTATAAAGGACAGTTTTCATTTGCAAAATTACCATTTTTACTATTTAGCAGCTCTCCGGTAAGAGGACACACCTCTCTATAAAGGACAGTTTTCATTTGCAAAATTACCATTTTTACTATTTAGCAACTTTCCGGTAAGAGGACACACCTCTCTATAAAGGACAGTTTTCATTTGCAAATTTACCATTTTTACTATTTAGCAACTCTCCGGTATGAGGACACCTCTCTATAAAGGACAGTTTTCATTTGCAAAATTACCATTTTTACTATTTAGAAACTCTCTGCTAATAGGACACCTTTCTATAAAGGGCAGTTTTCATTTGCAAAATTATCATTTTTACTATTTAGCAGCTCTCCGGTTAGACGACACCTCTCTAAAAAAAAAAAACAGTTTTCATTTTCAAATTACCATTTTTACTATTTAGCAACTTTCCGGTAAGAGGACACCTCTCTCCCTAAAGGACAGTTTAACTCTACAATTAAGTGTCCTCTACAGGGAGGTTCTACTGCACTAGAAGAATTCATCATTAAGCTATTTTAGTATATTTGTTTTCTTTAAAATATTTTTTGTAGAGAGAGATTGGGATTGAAACAATATATATATATATGTGGCGACTACACTTTGCTTCAGCGAGCCGAACTAAGACGGCCTCGGCATCGGCGGGCGTCAACTCTTCACTACGCATGCGCGTGGGACGTCATCAGAGACGCTGGCGACTTAGCGGTAAACAACAAGGCTAGTGCGGCGGCCGTTATTTCAACCGTTGCTTCTTTTCTCTTTATAATTTCTTGCTTTAAATAAATTAATTTTAATTATAATTTTATCAGCAGCCTTTCCACAAGCCACACCAACACAGCACATCAACAACCATCCTACATATATATATATATATACTTTTAAATTACACTCATAGAGACAAAACATAAGGAGATTTTTACTTTTGCATGTTAGCATGTATATCGGGATTCGAGCATACACACACAATAACTCTAAAAGATATTTAATACACATTGACCCTTATTGAAGACACATGAGATGACAAAATAGCCTTTGTTTTCTTAAAAAAAAAAAAGACGGCCGTTGACATCAAAATAGGAAACTTTCCTTGTCCATGAGTGTACACCTTCCATATAGGTTTATATAAGCTTAAACAAAATAGATAAATTTGAAGAAAAAGATCGTTTCTTTAGAATTCTAGTTAAATTAGAAATCACTTTAAATTCTATGATTAATACATTCCTATATTATTTATAGCTATTGAGAATACTTAACTGGAAAAATAAATGAACATCCATATGGAATTTATTTATACTTGGAGGACACATCGGCCAGATAGAAAATCCTTAATTTTCAAGACATTTCGGAAAACAGAATTCACATTGGACATGTGTAAAACAAATGAAACATGGTAAAATGGCCGAACATCATCAGAACTGATAGTAATTCATTCAAAGATGGACATCACCCTACTATTTTATAAGGTTCTCCCAAATATTTGTTTTTTTTTCTTTAAAAAGTTGTTTTTCTTATTACTTGGCGAATAATATTTGTTGGAGCTTGGTTGCTGACAATGTTAGCCAGGACTTCCTTTAGCTCCATCAGCCTCTAGTCTGGTCTCAGGTGATGACGATATGTGGCAGAGCTTGTTGTTGACTGTACTTTATGAGACCGGCGGATTGACTACCGAGAATGTTTTCCTTTCGCAAGACTGCGATGTAGCAAACTGGTTGAATAGAGGAAGGACGCCTCAGTCGTTTTAGCTAACTGACTTCCTTTATTGAATCTTTCATTACTTTTATATACATATATATTTACATAATTAAAAGAAAGAAATAAAAAATTACATTATTATAGAACAATGCAGCCTAGCAAGTTATTTACATAGCTAGTCGCAAACAATATTATTACGGCGAATACATAATACAATTACTTTATATATAATACAAAGACATATTATATACAGTTATCAGCGTCATAATCAATTCTTTCTTAATCAATTCTGTCACCGTTTGCTTTGTGAATGGAATAAATACCCAAATATGGCCATTTCTCATAACCATCGGTGGTTCAGTGGTAGAATGCTCGCCTGCCACGCGAGCGGCCCGGGTTCGATTCCCGGCCGATGCTTTTTTTTTTACAATTTTTAAAACTCATTTATATATTATACAAGAATGACATCCACCGCGCCAATTTATAATTGTAACGAATAGTATTTGAATAAAAGCATTTAATCGGGTAAAGCCCGGGCGTTGCCCGGGTCATTCGGCTAGTTATATATAACGGCGAACATTGATATGGCAAATAATATTGGTATTTCAATTTTTTGCAAGTGTTTACGAACTT
>CP092872.1:81498984-81510041 GCA_030710605.1 Cordylochernes scorpioides
TTTATTAACACTTTGAGGACAGACGATTCCACATTTGCATAGATAGGCAATAGGAGATGCTGGAATGGTGGTCTCACGTGAAGTTTTACAAGTACATTAGGTCAGCTGACATCTCCCCAACCCACTGATAGATAGACAAGAAGGGACAAGATCCTGGTGGACTCGAATTCGTGTCAACCGCCAGCGATTTTATATTTAATTTTGAAAATCGAAAATTCGCGTCCTTCTGGCTTGAGGCAAAATCGGCAAGGTCGCGCGTCCTTCGGGTCGAAAGTGTTAAACATTTCAGCCATTTCCATAAATTTGGACGTTTATACTCATTTATGTACTTTATTTATTTACTAATCAATCCCAAGACGCAATATCGAAGGATTTGTGACTATTCCAGAGAAAACAAACAAAACAACAAACAAATTCTAAAACTTAAAGTTAAATATTTACAAATTTATATGTATTAATCGACAGAGTTCATAAAATTTATACTCATGGACAAAAATTAAGGAAGTTGTACATTTTATCTTGTATATCGGGATTCAGACAATAACTCTGAAAGATATTTGATATACAGTAATCTTTATTGAAGACACACGAGATAACAAGTGTGAGCAAAATTTCCTCTGGCTCTAAAACAAAATAGACAACAGGTAACATCAAAGAGTTTCCAGTTCCTTAAGTTTTGTCCATGAGTCTTTAGTTTTCTAAACAGCATTCTTCTATCACTGTTTCTATTGTATTTTGCAAGTCTTTTTTTTTCAATCGCGGCCAAACCAATACTATTGTTCTCAATGTTACCGAACCTTGTCTGGCCACAGTTACCTTAAGGAAGACTACTCACAAGTTTTGGAAGAAGGCTCTATTTGTCTTCATTGCCAAAGGAAAGACCAAACCATAGACAACCTCCACTACATCTCTGCCCAACCTTCCAATACCAAAGATTCCTGATGGCCACTCTCTTATGGATCACCATCCTAAGTACAGCATCCCTAGAAAATCTTCCAAGAAAGAAATCTGCTTTGCGCTACCTCATGAATTAGACTTCCTCTGAGATTGTAAATAAACCCAAGAAGACTTAGCATTATATAAAAAGAACGTACTTGATCTATATGAGAAAAACAAGATTTTCAAAATATTTCGATGGAGATCGCTTCCTATTCATCAATTTATTACACAAAAAAAACTTAAAATTAATCTACACATTCTTGTAGATCACATGAAAATAATTCTGTCATTGATCAAAAATACTTTTTATACATATATACAGGATGCGGCAGCTATTTGAGAACAAAATGATGTCCATGGGTGAAAAATAAAGAGATATCCTAGAAGCAGATGGTCTCCCAGACCTTTCGGACCATAAGCCGGCAAATAAAGAGATATCATTGGATAGTGGGCTACCTAGACCGAAGTCTGTACGCCTGAAATATTTAAAGAGAAAAATAAAAAAGAGAATTCAATATATATTAGAGCTTTATATAGATGAACATATACACCTAAAGGACGACATTATTCAATAACCTGTCATCAGCGACAATAACAGCTTCTATACGCTGTTGACTGCAGGCAGTAATGAGATGGGTCTTGGGAATGTTTGCCATTGCATCCACTATAGCAGCTCTGTGTTGTGGGAATGACTATTGGAGTCCCTCTCAACTACGCCCCACACGTAATACTCCAGCGGATTGACATCTGGTGAGCTGGGGGGGAAAAAACTTTAGGTGTGACATGGTCGTGAAGATTCTCGGCCATCCATTCTTGGGTTGTTCTGGCTGATTGAGATTGTGGTATGTCTTGTTGAAAAACATACGATCTCCCACGTACTACAGTAGTGATCCAAGACTTAACAACTGTGGCTAAAACCTCGATGTAAGTAACAGCATTGACTCTGGCACCTTGTGTAAAAAAATGTAGAAAATCACATCACCTTCACTACTAACAACACCAAAGAACCATCAAGATGATGGAAATTTGGTATGCATAACCGTAGGTACCTCATCAGGGCTTTTACACAGCCACCAATCATTTTTGCACCTTCACCTTCTGGTTCTGAACAAAGTTCTCGTCTGAGAAACACCAGATTATTCCTAACTCCTCGGAAAGTACATGTATACATGGCGTCTGGTTTTGACGTTTAATTTGACGGGAGAGGAGTCCCATGCTTTTTTTAGAGTATAGATTCATGAGTTTCTTTTTATTTCAAATACCATCTCAAGCTTTCGGGAATCCCTGCCCTTCCACAGGAGAACTTGCTAAAAACATTTTTTAGCATCAGGGGCGACGTTTTATTCATTATATATGTTCTCCTGTAAAAGGGAAGAGATACCCGAAAGTTTGAGATGGTATTTGAAATAAAAAAAAACTCATCTCTGGAAATATTTCTTAATTGTTTAATTAATATTATATAAAAGGGCGTACCTGGATATGTAAAGAAAAAAAAATTGATAAATTGATAAAGAGGGAGCAATCTCTCGAAATATTTTAAGAAAAAAAATTTTTTTTTTTCTTTACAGATCCAGGTATGCCCTTTTATATAATCTTAATTAATGGATCGCCTTTTGACTCAAACTGTTTAATCAATGTCCAGGAGATTTAAATCAATTCATAGATTCAGTAGGTAGTGAATCATTTCCCCTAAATAATTATTTTTTAAAAAAATTCTTTAGGCAAATACATTTACTAGTTTAAGATGAAAGTGTAGGAAGATTGGCAATGGCATTGAAACAATACATTTTGATTCATCACTCCCCCGCTACAGAACGTTGAGGTGGAAAAGAAGATTGTACCCCTACACCAGTTTTGACATTTCAGACAAAACGTTCTCTAGGTATGAAATCATTTTGTATCTTAAAATGTAATCTCTTGAATCTGCAAAAGGGAAATTCGACGCTATAAACGTTTTAGTAGTAAATATTAACAAAGTTAATAAATATATATATTAAAAATAAAGAAGGCATTTCCTGACCACGAGCACATGTGCTTTTTAGATGGCAGAGCGCCATCTAGTGGAGCAAAAATAAACTAAACGTTTATTTAACTTGCTCCGTGATATTTGGCCAACTCAATTTTTTTATAAATCAAGAAAAGCCATCCACGAACGTGTTTCGCGCTATTGGGGCTCGTCAGCGTGGAGTAGCAGCCTAGTTTTTGGTCCCAGTGGCTTCCCGAAAAACCAAGAAATGGGTATTTAATGCCAAATTTGCGTAAATACGCTTAACACATGAAAAAAAAGCAATATAAAAAATATATATATATATGAAAAAACAATAGAAAATAAAAATAAAAGGGTTAGGTGTTGCTATTAAAAATAAAGATGGCATATCCTGACCAGGAGCACATGTGCTTTTTAGATAGCAAAGCGCCATCTAGTGGAACAGAAATCAACTAAACATCGATTTAACCTGTTCCCCGATATTTGGCCAACCCGATTTCTTGATAAATTCGTAGATGACTTTTCTTGATTTATCAAGATATTGGGTTGGCCAATTATCAGGAAACAGGCTAAATCGATGTTTAGTTGATTTCTGTTCCACCAGATGGCGCTCTGCCATATAAAAAATCACATGTGTTCCTGGTCAGGATATGCCTTTATTATTTTTAACATATATGTGATATCTTGGGACCTCTGGGACCAGTGTTACCTGATGCTAGACGAACCTCGATGTCAACTCTACCGTGCAGTCGTGGTGGAAGGCGACACAGCTGGGCCAAAGGTGAAATAAACAAACAGAGATTCCACTAAAAAGCGTCTGACGTCAAGAAGGAATGGGATGAGCGGAGAGGGAGATCTTTAGAGCAAGTGTTACCGTTGGGATCCAAGCGCAGACTGCCTAACCTAGGTTCTCGATTTAACACCAAGACCTTTCTTCTTTCTAATTGGTTGACCTATTTAGGTGATTCTTTCCTAATTGGTGGGACTATGTCACGTGGCCGTTGGCTATTGGTTGACCTACTTAGGTATTGTCTTCTGATTGGGCCTGGCTTATCTCTTTGACGGAAGATATATCCGGCCTTGCCCAGGAAATACGGGCCGTTAAACTTAGTTTTTATGGTTTCCGCGATCGTAAAATTGACTGTAGATTTATTACTAGTGGTGCTGGCTTTAAGCCTCTTTTGCTAGGCCTTACTTCTACTATCACCTAAGCCTGATTTGTTTTAACCTTAATTTTCTCCTGTTAGTCTCCATTCCTTCTATCTGTACAGTTGCTATACTTTATTAGATTCTTACGCGGTACAGATTGATGTTAGTTGAGGCTTTCTATTTGCAGTACATAAGAAGTTATATACAGTCATGGGGTGGAACATGTGGTAGTAGATATCTAGACTATTTACAACAATTCCATGGTCTTAAATCATCACATATATATACTCACAGGAAAAATAAATTTGATGAAACTAATTTAACAATCATTTTTAAACGCATAATGAATTAAAAGATTATAAAAATCTTTTAAAATAATGTTTATCTATTTTTTTATATATGTTTACGCTTTATAAAATATAAACATATATCAAAATATAAATAGGAATCTAAAAATATCATTTTATATATAAAACTATATAAACTATTAATAAAACCTTTTTTTAGAAATCAATCCGTACACCTATTGCCATCTATCGTCAATTTTGAAAACTATTTATCCAATTCTTCTCTGATTAACGTTTATACACTACAAAATAATATTTACTTTCAAAAATAATTTGCAAAACAATTTTATTTGTTTTATATATTTTTATATATTTTTATTAATTAATTTAATCAGTATAATTCGTCATATTAGTTTAATTATATTTCGTTATTAATTCTTCTGGAATAAACATATATTGAAAATTTGATCTAATGGTAAACCCATATATACAACCAATATGTATATATATCACAAATTAGTAAAGATGTAAAAAAATTAGTAAACTTGATAATCAGTTATTGTTGTTGTTGTCGTGTCCAATGTATCGTTGTCACATTGATCCATGTCCATTGTCGTGTCCAATGAAGAGCCCCAGATGTCCCCATCTATCTCTATCACAGCAGTCGCAATGTATTCTATCTTGGGTGTGTAAAGCTGCTGCTCTGAGTCCATGTCAATTTTCTGTTGTTGTTGTCGTGTCCAATGAAGAGCCTCAGATGTCCACATGCATCTCTATCACAGCAGTCGCAATGTTCTCTATCTTGGGTGTGTAAAGCTGCTGCTCTGGGTCCATGTTAATTTTCTGTTGTTGTTGTCGTGTCCAATGAAGAGCCTCACATGTCCCCATACATCTCTATCACAGCAGTCGCAATGTTCTCTATCTTGGGTGTGTAAAGCTGCTGCTCTGGGTCCATGTCAATTTTCTGTTGTTGTTGTTGTCGTTCAATGAAAGGCCTCAGATGTCTCCTTACATCTCTATCACAGCAGTCGCAATGTTCTCTATCTTGGGTGTGTAAGGCTGTTGCTCTGGGTCCAGGTCAATTTTCTGTTGTTGTTGTCGTGTTCAATGAAGGGCCTCAGATGTCTCCTTACATCTCTATCACAGCAGTCGCAATGTCCTTTATCTTGGGTGTGCAAAGCTGTTGCTCTGGGTCCATGTCAATTTTCTGTTGTTGTTGTCGTGTCCAATGAAGAGCCTCACATGTCCCTATGCATCTCTATCACAGCAGTCGTAATTTTCTCTATCTTGGGTGTGTGAAGCTGTTACTCTGGGTCCATGTCAATTTTCTGTTGTTGTTGTCGTGTTCAATGAAGGGCCTCAGATGTCTCCTTACATCTCTATCACAGCAGTCTCAATGTCCTCTATCTTGGGTGTGTAAAGCTGTTGCTCTGGGTCCATGTCAAATTTCTGTTGTTGTTGTTTTGTTCAATGAAGGGCTTCAGATGGCTCCTTACATCTCTATCACAGCAGTCGCAATGTTATCTATCTTGGGTGTGTAAAGCTGCTGATCTGGGTCCATGGCAATTTTCTGTTGTTATTGTTGTGCTCAATGAAGAGCCTCAGATGTCTCCATACATCTCTATCACAGCAGTCTCAATGTCCTCTATCTTGGGTGTGTTAAGCTGCTGCTCTGGGTCCATGTCAAATTAAGTTATAAATTCCCGTTTACTTTTACTCATATAAATCTAATTGTTAAATAGGCGGAAAGCTAAAATATTTTTGTTCCTTTTTTTTTCCTAAATTTTCTTGAAATATTTTTCAAAAAGTTTTTATTTAGTCATTATTATTATTCAACATTATATCTCATTCTGTATCAATATCCTTTATATCGGTATTTCACGTAGTTTGCTTACATTTATTTCCATTTCAAACATTGCAAATCCCAAAAATAAATTTATTTGCAAAGAGAGGTTGTCACCATTGTTAGAGCTAACCTAGCAACAACAGGGCTATAAATATAATAAAAAGAAAAAATATCTTAAATAACTATAGCCAACAGTTATAGAAATATTGAAATCATCATCGTTTCAGGGTGTAGAGAAATAAGAGAAATATATTCTATATATGAAGCAAGAAATATGTTGGATTAAAATAATAAAGATCTATATAATAAATAACAATGGTATTAAGAGCTTCACTTTGAGAGTAGGTTCGAATAATTGATCAGGATGGAACAACTGATGAAAATTTTAGTCTTTATTTTGAAGGTGCTTGTTGCGATGACTCAAGAAATTGATCTGGGTAGCCCTGCTATTGCAAGATATGGCCATGATTTTAAAGTTTATATGTTGCAATGACTCAAAATTTTGATCAGAAAAGCTATACTATTGCAAATGCTGGCAATGAAAATGAAGATCGCATGTTGCGATGACTCAAAAATTTGATCAGGACAGTACTACTTTTGCAAATGTTGGCCATGATTTTGAAGATCGCATGTTGCGATGACTCAAGAAATTGTTCCGGACAGCGCTATAATTCCATGTTATGGCCATCATTCAAAAGTCGCAAATTGTGATGCCTAAAGATTTTGATCAAAATAGCGCTTCTTTGCAAAGTCCGGACATTATTTTGAAAGCCGCATGTTAAGTACACTCATGGAATTGACCAAGATTTGGCCACTATTTTGAAAATTGCATGTTGAAGTACGCTCAAAGAATTGATCAAAGCAGCATTATAGCCTAAAGATCCGGCCACTATTTTGAAAGCCGCATGTTGAAATACGCTCAAAGAATTGATCAAAGCAGCATTATAGCTTCAAGATCCGGCCACTATTTTGAAAGCCGCATGTTGAAGTACGCTCAAAGAATTGATCCAAGCAGCATTATAGCCTAAAGATCAGGCTACTATTTTGAAAGCCGCATGTTGAAGTACGCTCAAAGAATTGATCAAAGCAGCATTATAGCCTCAAGATCCGGCCACTATTTTGAAAATTGCATGTTGAAGTACGCTCAAAGAATTGATAAAAGCAGCATTATAGCTTCAAGAATTGGCCACTATTTTGAAAACTGCATGTTGAAGTACACTCAAAGAATTGATAAAAGCTGCATTAAAGCTTCAAGATTTGGCCACTATTTTGAAAACTGTATGTTGAAGTACGCTCAAAGAATTGATAAAAACAGCATTATAGCTTCAAGATTTGGCCACTATTTTGAAAACTGCATGTTGAAGTACACTCAAAGAATTGATCAAAGCAGCATTAAAGCTTCAAGATTCGGCCACTATTTTGAAAACTGCATGTTGAAGTACACTCAAAGAATTGATCAAAGCATCATTATAGCTTCAAGATTTGGGCACTATTTTGAAAACTGTATGTTGAATTACCCTCAAAGAATTGATGAAAGCAGCATTATAGATTCAAGATTTGGCCACTATTTTGAAAACTGCATGTTGAAGTACACTCAAAGAATTGATAAAAGCAGCATTATAGCTTCAATAATTGGCCACTATTTTGAAAACTGTATGTTGAAGTACGCTCAAAGAATTGATGAAAGCAGCATTATAGCTTCAAGATTTGGCCACTATTTTGAAAACTGCATGTTGAAGTACGCTCAAAGAATTGATCAAAGCAGCATTAAAGCTTCAAGATTCGGCGACTATTCTGAAAACTGCATGTTGAAGTACACTCAAAGAATTGATAAAAGCAGCATTATAGCTTCAAGATTAGGCCACTATTTTGAAAACTACATGTTGAAGTACGCTCAAAGAATTGATCAAAGCAGCATTAAAGCTTCAAGATTCGGCGACTATTTTGAAAACTGCATGTTGAAGTTGCTCAAAGAATTGATCAAAGCATCATTATAGCCTCAAGATCCGGCCACTATTTTGAAAACTGCATGTTGAGTAAGCTCAAAGAATTGATAAAAGCAGCATTATAGCTTCAAGATCCGGCCACTATTTTGAAAACTGCATGTTGAAGTACGCTCAAAGAATTGATAAAAGCAGCATTATAGCCTCAAGATCCGGCCACTATTTTGAAAACTGCATGTTGAAGTACGCTCAAAGAATTGATAAAAGCAGCATTATAGCTTCAAGATCCGGCCACTATTTTGAAAACTGCATGTTGAAGTACGCTCAAAGAATTGATAAAAGCAGCATTATAGCCTCAAGATCCGGCCACTATTTTGAAAACTGCATGTTGAAGTACGCTCAAAGAATTGATAAAAGCAGCATTATAGCTTCAAAAATTGGCTACTATTTTGAAAACTGCATGTTGAAGTACACTCAAAGAATTGATAAAAGCTGCATTAAAGCTTCAAGATTTGGCCACTATTTTGAAAACTGTATGTTGAAGTACGCTCAAAGAATTGATAAAAGCAGCATTATAGCTTCAAGATTTGGCCACTATTTTGAAAACTGCATGTTGAAGTACACTCAAAGAATTGATAAAAGCAGCATTATAGCTTCAATAATTGGCCACTATTTTGAAAACTGCATGTTGAAGTACACTCAAAGAATTGATAAAAGCAGCATTATAGCTTCAAGATTAGGCCACTATTTTGAAAACTACATGTTGAAGTACGCTCAAAGAATTGATCAAAGCAGCATTAAAGCTTCAAGATTCGGCCACTATTTTGAAAACTGCATGTTGAAGTACGCTCAAAGAATTGATCAAAGCATCATTATAGCCTCAAGATCCGGCCACTATTTTGAAAACTGCATGTTGAAGTACGCTCAAAGAATTGATAAAAGCAGCATTATAGCTTCAAGATTTGGCCACTATTTTGAAAACCTGTATGTTGAAGTACGCTCAAAGAATTGATGAAAGCAGCATTATAGCTTCAAGATTTGGCCACTATTTTGAAAACTGCATGTTGAAGTACACTCAAAGAATTGATAAAAGCAGCATTATAGCTTCAATAATTGGCCACTATTTTGAAAACTGCATGTTGAAGTACACTCAAAGAATTGATCAAAGCAGCATTAAATTTTCAAGATTCAGCGACTATTTTGAAAACTGCATGTTGAAGTACGCTCAAAGAATTGATCAAAGCATCATTATAGCCTCAAGATCCGGCCACTATTTTGAAAACTGCATGTTGAAGTACGCTCAAAGAATTGATAAAAGCAGCATTATAGCTTCAAGATCCGGCCACTATTTTGAAAACTGCATGTTGAAGTACACTCAAAGAATTGATCAAGGAAGCATTATAGAATTAAGATTTGGCCACTATTTTGAAAGCCGCATGTTGAAGTACGCTCAAAGAATTGATCAAGGCAGCATTATAGCCTCAAGATCCGGTCACTATTTTGAAAACTGCATGTTGAAGTACGCTCAATGAATTAATAAAAGCAGCATTATAGCCTCAAGATTTGGCCATTATTTTGAAAACCGCATGTTGAAGTACGCTCAAAGAATTAATAAAAGCAGCATTATAGCCTCAAGATTTGGCCACTATTTTGAAAACTGCATGTTGAAGTACGCTCAAAGAATTGATAAAAGCAGCATTATAGCCTCAAGATTTGGCCACTATTTTGAAAACTGCATGTTGAAGTACGCTCAAAGAATTGATAAAAGCAGCATTATAGCCTCAAGACTTGCCCACTATTTTGAAAACCGCATGTTGAAGTACGCTCGAAGAATTAATAAAAGCAGCATTAAAGCCTCAAGATTTGGCCACTTTTTTGAAAGCCGCATGTTGAAGTACGCTCAAAGAATTGAACAAGGCAGCTTTATAGCCTCAAGATTTGGCCACTATTTTGAAAACTGCATGTTGAAGTACGCTCAAAGAATTGATCAAGGAAGCATTATAGACTTAAGATTTGGCCGCTATTTTGAAAGCAGCATGTTGAAGTACGCTCAAAGAATTGATAAAAGCAGCATTATAGCTTCAAGATCCGGCCACTATTTTGAAAACTGCATGTTGAAGTTGCTCAAAGAATTGATCAAAGCATCATTATAGCCTCAAGATCCGGCCACTATTTTGAAAACTGCATGTTGAGTAAGCTCAAAGAATTGATAAAAGCAGCATTATAGCTTCAAGATCCGGCCACTATTTTGAAAACTGCATGTTGAAGTACGCTCAAAGAATTGATAAAAGCAGCATTATAGCCTCAAGATCCGGCCACTATTTTGAAAACTGCATGTTGAAGTACGCTCAAAGAATTGATAAAAGCAGCATTATAGCTTCAAGATCCGGCCACTATTTTGAAAACTGCATGTTGAAGTACGCTCAAAGAATTGATAAAAGCAGCATTATAGCCTCAAGGTCCGGCCACTATTTTGAAAACTGCATGTTGAAGTACGCTCAAAGAATTGATAAAAGCAGCATTATAGCTTCAAAAATTGGCTACTATTTTGAAAACTGCATGTTGAAGTACACTCAAAGAATTGATTAAAGCTGCATTAAAGCTTCAAGATTTGGCCACTATTTTGAAAACTGTATGTTGAAGTACGCTCAAAGAATTGATAAAAGCAGCATTATAGCTTCAAGATTTGGCCACTATTTTGAAAACTGCATGTTGAAGTACACTCAAAGAATTGATAAAAGCAGCATTATAGCTTCAATAATTGGCCACTATTTTGAAAACTGCATGTTGAAGTACACTCAAAGAATTGATAAAAGCAGCATTATAGCTTCAAGATTAGGCCACTATTTTGAAAACTACATGTTGAAGTACGCTCAAAGAATTGATCAAAGCAGCATTAAAGCTTC
>CP092872.1:81510141-81597092 GCA_030710605.1 Cordylochernes scorpioides
ATTTCTCACTTAATAGGATAACACAAGATGCTTAAACACAATATCATTTTTAAAACATTTTCTAGAATCTTGGAATTGTTGTATTTGTAGACAATATTTGTCAACAATTTGTTTATACAATCGATTCCAGATTTACCTGAGTAAAGATGACAAAACCACGGTATATGCAATTCCAAAGTAAATCCACAAATTACAAGAAAAAATGTTTATTATTTATATTATTATCCCTAGTACACGTGGTACAGGCCATTATAATCATGGTGGGTAGTTAGCGACTGCTTTTTACTGTAAGTGCACCACATGTCTACACATGTGAAAAACAGTTCTACTTAGTCCCAGAGTTCCATTTGTTTACTTTCACTCGCTGATGGGGTTGGAATTTTGCAAGAATCGGGGGCCATTGGAGCATTATTTTATTAGTAAAAAAGTGCTCAATGCGGGATTCGATCCCGGGTCGTAGCGGTCGAAAAACCAACGGTTTAGAACATCGACCCGATTACTAAAAAAAGAAGGTGAGCAATGAATATCGCCCTAACAAATTAGAAGGATTCCTAGAATAAAGTAAAACATATATAAATATAGTATTATGAAAAAGGCATCTCCTTATCGTTCAACTGAAAGTTGCTGATGGCTTGCGCCATCTATCGGAATAAATATCAACTATTCTCGTAGATTTTTAATTATTCAAGAATTGGACAAATGCCCATTCTGGTATTTTGCTAATTCTGGAATAATTAAAAATCAACGAGAATAGTTGATATTTATCCCGATAGATGGCGCAAGCTATCAGCAACTTTCAGTTGCACGATAAGGAGATGCCTTTTTCATAATTTATACACCTTATCCCAGTACAATATCAAATTTGTACTATTTTTTCAAATATAGTATTATAATTTTATAAAATATACTTTTGTTAAAAAGTTTCAAGTGCTGAAAGAACGCCATTGATGATTCAATCTTTGTAATGGCTACATTGTCGCCCAATTGGTTAAATAACTTATTTTTGTAGTAGTATAAATTTATGAAATAATATATTTATCAATCAATTTCTGAAATAACGTAATTTTTAAAGTAACGTATTTGAAATATTGAAATAATGTAAGACAAAAAAAAAACGAGGAAATTCCCATTTGAACTGATTCGAAAGTCCTAAATGTATGTCTATGATAGATTGACTATAATGGTATTCCTCTTTAATGGAAAGAATTTTATTTTATTTTTTAAATATATACATACTTAAAAGTTAATTTTCATCTCCCACGTGGTCTAGTGGCTAGGATACCTGGCTCTCACCCAGGAGGCCCGGGTTCGATTCCCGGCGTGGGAATTTTTTTTTTTTCAATTTTAATACAACTGAATTTTTTTTTTTGACAAGATGGATGGATTATTAAAAAATTTAACTCCTTTTTACGCGCATAATTCTTTTGAAATAAATCAATTTTCTACTTCTCTTACTGCAATGATATTCTTCTTCCTTATCTCAGAAGTAGAATGCGTCTGCCTTTGTCATTAAGACTGGGAGCACTACTCAGTAGCAAGCCGACTGAGCCTTGATAAAATAATGGAAGGGCTGGCTCATCAGTGGTGAACCCTCCCAGCAGTTTCGCCTGCTTAATATACCATACCGCTGTTATATTGCATTTTTCGTTTATCCTTTTATACTGATACTGAAGCTGGACTCTTGGAAAGGGTATTTTAAATGAACTTTGGACATAAGTTTTAAGGACAGTAGAAATACATGTAATGATAAATATATAATACGTTTCTCTCAATTTGCTCTTCCGCAAATTGCAAGTAAAAGTTTTTAAAACACAATATTAATATGACGCGAATATAATAATAGGCGAAACTGCTGGGATGGTTCACCACTGATGAGCCAGGCTCTCTCATTATTTTTTCATTGCAGTAAGAGCAGTGGATAATTGATTTATTTTAAAAATAATAATACGTGTCAAAAATATTCTTGTGAAAAATAGTTTCAGAGTTATTATTTATATAAAAAATAGACACTTCGGCCAGTTAGAGTTATTTTATTTTCTCAACATTTTAACAAAAATCTTTTGTCTTCGTCAGGAGAAATAAAAAAAATAAAGCATTTGGCAAGGCGTTAAAATTGTTCTAAAAAAAAAGCAATTTTTTAGCGCCTTTCCAAATGCTTTATTTATATTTATTTCTTCTGAGGAAGACAAAATATTTTTGTTAAAATGTTGAGAAAAATAAAAAACTCTAACTGGCCGAAGTGTCATTTTTTACAGATATATGAATGCTGTCCAGACAACCTCTATCTTCAGTGTCTAAAATAGTTCTAATTTCTCACTACAGAGGTCGCGCTAAGACATCATATTAATAAAGGATTGATCATTCATCCCATTGTTTATTCATTACATACTTTTAACCGCTCTGTCTGTACGATAGGTTAAATCTTAAAATCGTTTTTGCTCACTTCCCGTTGTTTAGTTTGAATTGAAACTTTGCATAATAATCTACCTTCAATAACAACACATAAATCAACTATGAAACCTTATCGTGGTAAATTTTTTTAATTTATTAACAGTTTCATTATTTTACATATTTTGTTACTCGGCATCTTTTTCTCAATAACTCTTTCTATATTGTACCAAATTATTTATTATTTTATTAACAAAGTATCAATTTTTATGCCTCTATTTTGATACTCTGTAAATTTCCTTCATTTGCTTATCTTTTTGTTTATCATTTATAGTTTGTTCTTGTCTTAAATAAATTGCTGTGTCATCCTGAAGCTTGTCTTCCTTAATTTTCCACGTTGCATTTCTGTGGAGATGCTGGGTAAATTAGGGAAGACAAACTGAAGATCGCCGAGAAGACCTTGAAGCCATGGGTGCTGTGATCTACATTTTCAGAGACTGGGTCCAGGATTCCACCGCCGTGTCAAAGCCAAGACTTCCCTTCAAGATGACGATGTCCCTATAGACGATACAACGACAAAGCCGTTCTTCATGCCGCAAAAAAAAAAAAAAAAGGACGCAAAGGTACTAGGGACAACAAAGTTTCAAGACTTCGTTGGAATCACTGGCAGAAGCACGTCAGATCCATGTCAGTAACTACAATAATTTCTAGCTGTGGGTCACAGCTCCCATAGGGAAGGAGCTATGTAACAAAGTATTTATTATTTTATTAACAGAGTATCATTTTTTATGTTTATATTTTGCTACTCTGTAGACTTCCCTCATTTGCTTATTTTTTGTTTATCATTCATAGTTTGTACTTACCTTAAATAAATTCCTGTGTCATCCCGAAACTTGCCTTCCCTAATTTTCCACGTGGCAATATTATATAAATAAGTCGGAAAATGTTTTTGACCAAAATAAATTGCAATGTCATCGTGAATTAAAATATACATATGTATGAAGAGAGAGAAATTTATATATGAGCATAAAAATGTATTACAAGATTTTCTACAATAAAGTTTTACAGAACGCTTCTCTTTCGAAATTATCTGAAAGAAGGCTTTTTTTATATCCGGGAATATTGGAATTTTAATCACCAAGAATAGAAGCATGGAACGCTGATTAATATATTTCATATCTAACCTCTAAGACTTTATATTCCGACTTTATATAAAACCCTCAACTCTTGGCCCATTCATAGATAAAACTATAAAGATGCCTTATAATTATGTATAATACATTGTTGTATATTCCTTTTTCACCGGTAATATAATCTAAATTTCTGTCAATACTACTAATTATTGTTGTTTAAGAAAAGGAACTGCTTGTTCTCGATTGCTTGTATATAAGTTTATACCAAACCCTTTCTTTCTTATTTCACCTTATTTGATACATTATGAATAACATTGCTGATTATTGTTACTATTACTGTTATTCCTGTATAACGTTATTGTTAAATTATAAATTTCAGAAATAAAGTATTTGTTGTTGATGTTAATTATTTAAAATATTCATTTTCATTCTGTGATTTAATTAATCTGTGATCTAATTTATTCTGTGGTGTTGATTATGTATATATACACTGCGTGACATTGAAAATGGAACACCAAGAAATGGTGGCCAGAAAATTATGCAAATTTCAGGGTAGACGCGCCTAACCGAGTTATGCAAATGATGTAAAATGCGCAGCTCTCGTGCGTACATGGAGTAAGATATAAGGGAAGGAACTTGCAGAAAGGACAGTATTCGTGTCGTTATTTCTTCAAGGAAAATCATTGTATAAATTTTGTTCTTGTGTCAAAAGACACGTGTAATAACAGAGAATGCCAGGTCATCGAAAACGGAGGCAGTTCAAGCAGACAGACGCTTTTACGAGGGGCATGGTGATCGGACTGAAAAGGGCAGGTTGGTCCATACGTCAAATCGCAGCTGATACACACCTTGGTGCGTCCACGGTGCACCGACTGTGGAGAAGATGGTTGGAACAAGGAAATGTGGCAATTAATAGGAATGTCGGTGCAACCAGAGTGACGTCAGCACGTGTGGATCGGCGTATCCTTCGACAAGCAGTGGCGGCCCTACAAGCCACTTGTACCGCCATCCTGCAACATGTGCAAGACACCCTAGATCATTCCATCTCGACCAGAACCATTTCCCGTCGATTGGTTGCTAATGGCTTGAACTCATGCTGTCCGCTAAGAAGACTGCCATTGACCCCACCGAATAGGCGCCAACGTTTGGAATGGTGCCGGGCTAGATCGACGTGGATGACGGAATGGCACAGGGTCGTGTTCTCAGATGAGTCGCGTTTCTGCTTGTCCAGTGATAGTCGCCGTGTACGCGTGTGGCGTCGACGTGGAGAAAGGTCCAATCCGGCAGCAATTGTGGTACGCCCCACCGTGCGACAACGTGGAATCATGGTTTGGGGCGCAATCGCGTATGATTCCAGGTCACCTTCAGGGCACTATGACGGCCCAACGATACGTTGATGATGTGCTGCGACCGGTGACACTCCCCTACCTTCAGGGGGTACCCAATGCCCTTTATCAGCAGGATAACGCCCGACCGCACACTGCTCGCATTAGCCAACAAGCTCTGCAAGATGTACAGATGCTTCCCTGGCCATCGTACTCTCCTGATCTCTCACCAATCGAGCACGTCTGGGACATCATTGGACGCCGTTTGCATGCCTTGCCACAGCCGCGTTCAGAAGACGAACTGTGGCAAATGGTTGAGAGGGAATTGAGAGCCATCCCTCAGGACGCCATCCGTACTCTGATTGACTCTCTACCTAGACGTGTTGCTGCGTGCATCGCCGTCCGCGGTGGTCCTACTTGCTACTAAGCCGACGCCGTTCTCGCTCTGTATTATGACTATCATTTTGAAATAAAGATCACTTATTGTTCGTCCCTGTCTCTCTCTGTCTGCCGAGTTTCATCACTTTCTGGCCACTATTTCTTGGTGTTCCATTTTCAATGTCACGCAGTGTATAACGAATGAAAACATAAAGTCGCGAATGTTTCTTTTCACAAATAAATCAAACTTCTACTGTCCTTACTGCGATGAAAAAAATATTGGGAGGGCTTGGCTCATATGTGGTGAACCCTCCCAGCGGTTTTGCCAATTTAATCTACCAGAGCGCTTTAGTATTGATCAGAGATTTCTTTAATTGAGCTGAGGAATAAATAAAAGAACATAATTTGAGAAAGGTATGCCTGACTTAAGGCGTAAGAATAAAAAAATGAAAAACGTATTTACATAATGTACAAAAGATTTGAACCGGCCATCGGGAAACAACAACAATGAGGTTTTTTTAGGGGAAGCGTGACCTCTAGCGGTCGATTTAGCAGAGTATTTGAATCTATGAAATATAATTTCCAATAAAATAATATTTTAATATAACATATATACAACTATATATATACGAGTATATATACTTGTATTTGAGTGTATAAACTTTTGTGTGTGTAGCATATCCTTTATCACTACCTTTATGTACTTGGATGATAGTTTATATTCATAGTTTATTTGTGCCTTCAATAAAGAAGTTTTAAGTTTTAATAGAGAGTAATTTATTAAGATTCTCCCAACAATTGGTAGCAGAGCGTGGTTGACTAAAATTGATGCAAATCAAGATTAATTGAATAATTTTTAGAAAAAAGAAAAGATGCAAAATTTTAACTTATCTCAAATAGAAAAACTATCAGACAAAACTACTTGATCTGGGCAAACAGAATAGAAAGCGAACTAAGAGGATTGAAGTTATGGAGACGTATCATAGAGGGAGAAGAAGTTGAAAAGCCAATGGAAACAGATAAAAATTTTGAAGAAAAAGTGAAAATCTGGGAAGACTGGGATGACGACAATGCCATTGCAATAAATGTGATGAACAGAACAATGAATGACACTCAAATTTTAAAATATTCAAGTGAAAGAAGTGCAAAACGATTATGGTATAGCATTAAAGAAGAAATTGCATCTAAAAATGAAGATATGCAAATGAAAAATAGAATAGAATTATCAAAATTGAGAATGAAGGAAGATGAAACGGTAGATGACTACTTGAATTGAGCAGTAATTATAAAGAGCAAAAGCATACAAGCAGGAGATGAAATAAAAGATAGAGAATTGATCTGCTTCGTTTTAGAAGGTTTAAGAATGGAATTTGATTTTGACGTAAAAATTATCAAATCAGATAAAGAAAAGAATATGAAAAAAATAAGACAAATCCTGAAGGGAACTGAAGAAAAATTAAAACATAGAAAAGAAGAAAAACGGCAAACAGAAATTGCATCAAAAGCCAAAGAGGGCTGGACGGAAAGAAAAAAAAAAAATTAAATGTTATAACTGTGGAATGATGGGACATATTTCTAAAGACGGTAGAAATAAGATAAAATGTTTTAAATGTGGAGGATTTGGGCATAAATCAGCAATATGTAAAAATAATAGAAGTGATGGGCATGCAAGGTATAATTTTAATGGGCCTAAAAGAGGAATAAACAGACAAAATAATAGAGAATCTACAAGTCATGTAATAGAAACAAATGAAGACAATTACGAAGAGGAAGAACAAAAAGAAGAAAGAATTAGATGGAATATGGATTCTGGAGCCTCTAGCCATATGGTTAGTAAAAAAGAACAATTTATAGAATATGAAGAGGAAGAGTGAATTATAGCGACAGCTGAAAAAGGTGCAGTGATGAAATCTTCGGGAATTGGATCTATAAGAATGAAGTCGAATGTAAATGAGAGATTAATAAAAGTAGAAAATGTTTTGCATGTACCTAATTTAAGAGAAAATTTATTGTCAGTTACAAAAATTATAGATCATGATTTTAGTGTATTGTTCACAAAAAACAAAGCTGAAGTAATAGATAAAAATGGTGATATTTTATATGAGGCAAAAAGAAATGGTGATAAATTTGAAGTTGAAGGACTCCTAATTATGGAAATCGCTAGAAAAGCAGAAGTAGATGATATGCTATGGCATCAAAGACTTGCTCATGTAAATTTTCAGAAATTGATAGAAATGTATGATAATTCAACGGTATTCGGATTGAAAAATTTACATAATATCAAAGGGAATTGCGAATCTTGTGTGTGTGTGTACATTAAGAAAAATACATAGAAAATCTTACAAAAGTATTCAATATAAACAATCTGAAAATATTTTGGATCTATGGCATACCGACATAGTTGGACCTTTGAATGATTCTTTTGGATATAAGTATTTCATTACTATTGTTGATGATTATAGTAATTTTACTTTCGTTATACCAATTGCTAATAAATCTCAAACCGCAGATTCCATAATAAACTTGATTATGCAAGAAGAAAGACAGACTGGAAAGAAAGTAAAGAGAATTCGAAATGATAATGGAGGAGAATATGTTTCAAATTATTTGAAGAGATGGTTATCTAGTAAAGGCATCAAACAAGAATTCACCACTGCTTATACTCCTGAAAGTAATGGAAAAGCCGAAAGATTTAATAGAACCATAGTTGAGTCAGCAAGAACCATGCTAATTGATTCTAAATTACCTTTAAAATTTTGGAGTGAAAGTGTTAAAGTGGCTGTTCATATAAATAACAGAATCAAAATCAAAGAAATGAATACAACTCCTTTCGAGATATACAAGGGATGGACACCAAACATTGTTTACTTAAAAAGGTTCGGAAGCCTAGCTTATGTTCATATAAGAAAAGAAAAGAGAAAGAAGATGGAACCAAAAGCTCATAAAGGGATCATGATGGGATATAGTATGATAAGAAAAGGATATAGAATATATTTACCAGAAATAGATGAAATACATGAAGTATCAGATGTAAATTTTAATGAATCCAAACTAGAATATTATTTAATGAATAATAGTGGTAGAAATCTTGATGAAAATGAACTTTTCTTTTTTAGTAGAGAAGACCAAAATTTGATTTCTCACGGGAATGAAGACTCTGGTGGTGATATTTATAATAGAGAAGACCAGGTAGAAAACTTTAACATCGATGATTAGCATATTCCTCAAGATGATAATGATGTAGATTTGAATGATATAGAAGAAATGCCTCCTGATGAAATAATTACTCCACGTAGAAGAGGACCAGAACCAGGAATGACGAGAGAAATGAGAGAAGAACGAGATCGTCGTTTGAGAGAAACCGAGGAAGAAGAACTTATAAAAAGGGGAGATTTGTTGATGTTTATTATTTAAAATATTCATTTTCATTCTGTGATTTAATTAATCTGTGATCTATTTATTCTGTGGTGTTGTGTGTATATAAATATATCTATTTCTTTGAGTGAGGGTGGGAGAGAGTTTATGAGGAGACGTTTAGGTGTTAGAGTTTTTAGTTTTATTATAGTAATTTAAATTCTTAGTTATTTGTGTGCCTTCAATAAAGAAGTTTTAAGTTTTAATAGAGAGTAATTTATTAATATTCTCCCAACATTTGTTAAGGTCTCATTCAAATCAAATAACGTATAATTTTTAAAAGTATTATTTAATTATAGAGATAACGTAAGAGAGAGAGACAAAATAGTGAGAAAAATCCCATTTGAACTGATCGAAAGTTCTAAATGTGTCCATGATAGGTTGACTATGATGAAATTATACAGTTTCTGTACACGTGTTCACAAAACGGAAGCTCGAATTAATTAATTATAAGGTTGCCCCAAAAGTTCTTGTTTTCTCAAAACTTTTTTTTTCTTATTACTTGACGAATAATATTATTACGGCGAATACATGATAATACAATTACTTCTTTATACATAATACAAAGACATTATAAATAACGGCGAATAATATTGGTATTTCAAATTTTTGCACTTTTATGCCAAGCCCTTTCTTTCTTCTTTCCCCTTATTTGATACATTATAAATAACATCTCTGATTATTGTTACTATTACTGTTATTTCTGTATAACGCCATTGTTAAAGTATAAATTTCCGAAATAACGTATTTGTCTCAAAAAATTTCTGAAATAACGTAATTTTTAAAGTATCGTTCAATTGTTGAAATAACGTGAGACAAAATAGTGAGGATCTTCTATTTGAACAGATCTGAAATTCCTATGTAAGTCTATGATAGGTTGACTAAGATGGTATTCCTCTTTCATGGAGAAAAATTCAGAATTATTATTGAAATATAAACAGACTTAAAAGTTTGGGTGTAACTCCCACGTGGTCTAGTGGCTAGGATACCTGGCTCTCACCCAGGAGGCCCGGGTTCGATTCCCGGCGTGGGAACTTTTTTTTTTTTTAATTTGCATATTACATTCAGTTTTTTTTTTGTTGTTATTTTTGACAATTATAGGTTAACAATAGATTACGTGAGGGTGGGAAACCTCATTTCGGAGGAATTAAAGATTGGGAGAGGGACAAGACATGGCTGCATACTCTCCCGAAATCTGTTTAATATATATGGAGAATAAATAATCAGAAGGGTAACGGAAAGTTACGGAGAAGGAATGTTGATTGGGGGCAGACTTGTCTTAAATCTTCAATACGCGGATGATACTGTCCTGCTTGCAAGAAGTGAACAGGACATGGCAACCTTGCTCCTCAGAATTGAAATGATTTCAGGGGAAGTTGGATTGGAGATAAATCGAGGCAAATGCAAGCTCTTGATGATTGATAGAGCACATACGTTAAAGGAAAACCCAGCCATCTCATGGAATGTTGGGGTGGTGGACACCTACCACGATGTTCTGATAACTAACAAGGGAGGATTTGGGAGAGAGGTCCGGAGAAGGATGGCGATGTGGCAATGGGAAGACTTACAAAACTGTGGAAAGACAACAGTATCAAGACGAGAACCAAGGAGAGTCCGGGCACTAGTTTTCTCAGTGGCTACTTATGCTTCAGAGGCTTGGACTATTACATCATCGCTAGAGAAGAAAACCGATGCTTTTGAGATGTGTTGTTGGCGAAGAATGCTTCGTATACCTTGGACAGAGCGTAGAACGATTTCATCAATACTATCGCAACTATCGATTTCGGAAGATGACCGACTTCTGTACAACGGAATTGTTTGAGATTCTTCGGTCACATCGCGTGACGCAGGGGAACGGAGTACACCATACTGATCGGAAAGACGTCTGGGCTTCTCATACCTGGACGCCCGCCGACACGCTTTGTGAACTAATTAAAGGAACTCATTGGCTTAACGGTCGCTGAGATGGTACATCGAGCTCAAGACAGAGATAACTGGCGTCACATCGTGTTTGGGATGTAATACGTACAGTGGGCCACAACGTTCGATCACGAATAAAAAGATTTATGTTCTGTATATACCGCTCTTCTACTCGGAGAATCTATATAAGAATAAAAGGTTAATGAAGATTTTTGTTGTTATTATATTTCATATCTAACCAAATATAAGTAGTTTCAAAATCTTAATTTTTCGATGTATGAAAATTGGAAACTATTTTAGACGTGTGAGATTCTTTTTGAAATTAAGCAATTTCTACTGTCCTTACTGCAATGGAAAAATTAATGGGAGGGCCTGGCTCATCAGTGGTGAACCCTCCCAGCGGTTTCGCCAGTTCAATCTATCATTTCGAAATATATATATGCTCTATTTTCAATATATATATATATATATGTGGCAATATAGTGATAATGTGGGGAGAGAGAAATAAGGAAACCACAAGCTTGGAAGATGGGACCCAGCAAACCGAGAGAGAGAGGGAGCGCTAGTGGCTGCCACTGCGGAACGACCGTTTTTGTGTCGCACACCATCCCCCGACTGTCAAAATAGACCTGAAGTTCCAAGAAAAGCCCCCTCCGGCATGTGGCCAGTGGTTCAAAATGGCCGTAACTTAGTTGCCTTCTATCGACTACGTCTCTCTCTCTCTCTGGTCGACTGTAGATTTACTTTATTATTTCTGGAAGAGCATATATTATGACATATGGCCCCCGTTGAAGAAGGCTGAACATGGTTTGAGTATACTTAAAGCTGGTGAAGCCAGGAATAGAGAAAATAATTTTACAGTTGAAATTAATTAATGTTATGGTGACATAGTTTTATGTAAATAAAATATTGTATAGTACACAAGTAAATATTATTTACAAGCAGTTTTACAACACCGGAGAGTTTGACATTTAAGGAAATCTTTGAAAATATCAAGGTTATAAAAGGCTATATACAACAAAATCTAATGTACTATAAGGTAAATGATATTGAGGAGTGTGAACAAGGAGAAGGGGAGTCACAAACACATGATGAAATTCTGAAGGTCATTAACACTGGGGAACTCTACACTTTAAGATATTTTTCAGGCGGACATGGCAAGGGGAAACTTGGCATGGGCTTTCTATGCTATAAGTGTAGAGTACGAGAAATGAGGTTGAGGTTGGCAATTGTGTGAGCTCAGGACTGAGGTAAATATAGGACTACATACAATGTTAGAACCTTGGCGAACAGAGCGAGGGGAAACTTGTCCTGGGCCATTCTACCTTATCTATGTAGTTACTTGTGTAGCGAGTCCGAGGGGAAAAGTCCCGTGTGTAGGTGAGGAAGTCGAATGGACTTATATTTAATTTGCGAAGATAAAGTAGTTCGAGATGCAAAGGTAGAATATAGGCGGACAGAGCGAGGGGAAACTTGCCCTGGGCCTTTCTACCTTAATTATTTAGATACTACTGGGTTCGTAAAGTCTCGTTGTCAGGTTAGTAATTGGTAAAGATTTCAGGGGATAAGCGGTTCAAATATCTTTGATCATCTTGATTGTAAGTGTAGTCATGTTGCTTTCGTGAGTTAATAGCCGTTTTAGTATGGATTAGAGTGTGATTGAAGTGTTTATATGGGAAATTGAAGATATTTTTGGGTTGGTCTCGATCATTTACGGGCGGTGAAAAAAATTGTTCGTTTTCCGTATAGTGTTTTAATTTGTTGACATGAATTGTATCTGTCTCACGACTTAGAGGTCGGTTGGAGCGGTTGATCCGTACGATTTGAGGGGAAATTATCTCCAGTATTTCATAAGGTCCTGAAAAGAAAGGTGCCAGTTTACCGGTGTCTGGATGGTGGTATGTTTTTGCCAAAACGAGATCGCCTACTTCAAAATCGGATGCTCTATGTGTTTGGTCGAATCTCGCTTTGTCGCGTAAGTGTCGTTCGTGTGTCCTTTGATAGGCTAATTCTCTGGCGTCGTCGATTTTTGGGTATTTTTGTACATGCTCGGATAGTTGTAGCGGGAAACTACCTAACAAAAGGTATGACGGTGGAAACCCGGTCACAGAATGTGGGGTATGGTTATAAGCCTAAAGAACCTGAGGTAGTAGTTTGGTCCAGGCTGTCTTAGGTTGTTGGAGGCGCAACAGTTTAATTTTTCCAGTAATCGCGGCGTTTAGTCGTTCACTTAATCCGTTGGCCTGAGGGTTGTTGCTTGTCGTGAGAAGTTGGCCAATGTTATGTCTAATCAAAAATCTACGAAATTTCGGAGAGGTGAAGGCAGGAGCTCTATCCGTCAAAAGTCGTTTAGGAGAACCAAACTGCATCACCTTTTTAATCACTTGGGTATAGGTGAGAATGCTGGTGGACCGCGATGGAAATGCCCACGCGTACCGTGTGGCATGGTCCACTACGACATGTAAGCAGGTCTGAGAATTTCCATATTTCGCGAATCCAGAAATAGTATCTAGTGACACTAGTTCGTACGGCAGGACCGCTGGGGGGAGTTGTCCCAATTCTCCGTAGATAGGTCCTTTTGGTGGTTTGACCAATTGGCATACTGAACAGGTTCTTACATGTGTCCTGATGTCATTTGTCATGCCGTCCCAATAGTATTGGGCTGCGATCAGTCTGGTCATCTGCGAAATGCCGGGGCGATTGAAATCGCGATGGGCTCGTTGTAGTAGGGTGCCACGGAGTGATGGTGGAACAATTATTTTAGTGACACCCCGTCGTGTGATGGTCATAAGGTCCTTGTCATTGAGGATATACCTTGTGTCCCTCCGTAATTCGCCCTGATGATCTTTTATTTGACCTGTGGATAGGAATCCGCAGAAAGGGTTACGGGAGAGTAGGTCCGCCTCGTACTGACGCGAGCCCTTGAGGTATTTGACCTCATAGTCGTAAGCTGAGAGTCGAAGGCTCCAACGAAAGAGGCGTCCGGTGGGGTCTTTTATGGTCTTTAGCCATTGTAAGTCGTGATGATCCGAGTAGACGACAAACCTTGTACCTAGGAGGTACACTCGGAATTTGTCAACGCACTCTACAATGGCTAAGCACTCCAGTTCAGATATAGTGTAATTACGCTCATAGGAACGCAACGCGCGACTGTAATATTGTACAGGGTAGATGTTACCGTCAGGATGTACTTGTTTGAGTACACCTGCGATGCCCTGCGTGGAAGCGTCGCAATAGACCTGGCATGGGAGCCCTTCTTGAAATAGATGTAGCACAGGTTGTGTTGCGAGGTGTTGCTTCAATTTATCAAAGGCTTGTTGACAATTCGGGCTCCAAAGCCATTTGGCGTTCTTTTTTAGTAATTGATTTAAGGGGTGGCGAAGTCTAGCATATTCTGGGATGAATTTATGATATACGTTGACGGCCCCTAAAAATGATTGTAGAGTTTTAATGTTGATAGGGGTTCTAATAGCGTTGATGATTTCGGTATTTTTAATATTAGGTGTGTAAGTCCCTGCGGTGATGTGGTAGCCGAGAAATTCTATTTCATTTTGATAAAAATTACGTTTTTTAAGGTTAAGCTGGAGATATTCCTCTAAACAGAATTTAAAGAAAAGTCGAAGGTGTGTAAGGTGTTGTTCTGAGGAGTCAGAAAAAATAACGAAGTCGTCATAATAATGGGCTATGAAAGAGAGGTGGTGTTTGTGGATCAACTGGGTAATCACACGTTCGAAAATTTGGGGTGCTGATTTGAATCCAAAGGGTAAGCGTTTGAAATTATATTGCCCTTGTTGAGTCACGAAAGAGAGTAGTGGTTGACTCTCCTCCGCGATGGGGATTTGATAGTATGCATTGCTTATGTCAACGGTGCTAAATACTCTGGCTTTCGACAGGTTATCCAGTACCGTTTCTATCAATGGCAAAGGATGCAAATGCGAGGGTACTAGTTCGTTCACGCGACGGAAGTCAATGCAGAGACGCATGGTGTTATCGCGTTTGCGAACGAGAGTCACAGGAGAGGAATATGGGCTAGAGGAGGAGGTAATTATGTCATGTTTTAGAAGTTGAGATACCTGGTCCTGAATTTCCTTCTGGTAGGCATAGGGAGTTCGGTATGGTCGGAGGGAAATAACCTTATCGGAAATAATTTTGAGTTTTACAGGGGTTATGTTGAGTGGTAATACATTGAATTTATTGATAGGGAAAATATCTTTAAAAGAATACAATAATTGCTGATAAGGGATAGGCAGTTCTGGGCGTTGTTCGATAAATTCTTTAATCATTAATTCTCTAGAGGGGCATGGGCTGGTAGGAAGGCTATTAAGGTTGTAAGGGTGAGAGGGGCATTCAGGGGAAGGTTGATAAATATTACTAAGGGTTGTTTGTAAGCAAGGCTCACGTGGAGGTTGAAAATCGTCAACGCCTAAGTTAACCGAGTGAATTATGGGTCGTTTAGGGTTAGAAGTTATTATTCGCGAGCCGTGCTTACAAGTGGGAAGGTCACATACAAAATGGTACAAATGTTTAGGTACTGGAACACTATTTTGAAGTATCAATTGATTATGAAAATCTATTGTTAATCTTAAGAATTGCATAACATGAATAGATAGAATACCAAGTTCAAGGGGTGAATTTAAAATATAAAATGTTTCATTAAAATTAGAATTATTAAATTGTATTGGTAAGGTAACTAATCCGATTGTTTTGGCATGACTAGATATAGTACGGATAATAACATCATTGTTAATAGGGGTGGAACAAATGAAACTATTAAAATTTTTAATATATTCAAATTGGTTTAAACTTATTATCGAAACATTGGCTCCAGAGTCAACTAGGAATGGCATCTTTAAAGAATGAATGATAGGGGTTAAAATAATTGCACTTACAGGCGTATGCTGGTTTAGGGTGCAGGTAGGTTCATTGAGCTTCGGAGGAGTTCTGCTGCCGAAGTTGGCATTACTTGGTTTCTCCCGAGCTCGTCGTTGCTGCGGTCTCGTAGACACCTGCAGGCCCAGTCGATCTTTGGGGTTGCTCGACGTTGTGGACCGCAGGTGTAAAGGTCCGAAAAGTCCGCTGGTAGGGCCCTCGCTGCTGACACTGTGCGTGCCAGTGTTGTCCGCCACAGTAACGGCAAGGATATGGTGGGGTCTTGTCCACGGTGGTGGAAGGAGCTCTGCTCTGGCGCGGTGATCGTTGTTGGGCAGCTTTAGTGCTGGTGTTATCCCCTTCGTAGGTCAGCTGTTGGGCTAAGCACAACCATTCTTCTGGTCCCGAGGGTTGTGCCATCTTTAAAAGGTTGCCATAGTTACGTGGCACACCGTTGAATAGTGCTTACACGATGGCACTCTTAGGGAGGTTGATCGCCAATCCTATTTGGACCTTGTTCTTGTAGTAGGTCTCGATCTCGGCCATCGATGTGCATTTAAGCTCATAGAACTCTTGAAGAGTGAAGCTAGGGCATCGGGGATAGACGGCGCAGAGTGACTCCTTGACCTCTTCATAAGTCTTATTGAGTAGAGCTAAGTCTTGTGCAATTTTGCGAGGTTCGCCTCTGAGTGATGATAGAGCCTTTCGAGCTTGGCGTGCTGGCTCTAAGTTGTGGAAGTTCGGTTGAGACTCAAGTTGTGAGAAGAAGTGTGCGGCAGGTTCATCTCCGTCGTAGGTGATTGCTTCTTCAGGCTCACGGTTTAAAAGTTGGTCGAGACAGAGGGTGAGAGTTCGAAGGGAAGCGGCTACAGTAGAGTCGGTCGTTGGTTCTTGTGGAACTTGGTTGTGGGTTTGTTCGATCATCGTGGTATTGCTTCTTGTTTTCTTCATACTCTGGTATATGAGGGATTTGTTTCCCGGTCAGGTCTTATCCTGTCGACTTTCAATGTGGCAATATAGTGATAATGTGGGGAGAGAGAAATAAGGAAACCACAAGCTTGGAAGATGGGACCCAGCAAACCGAGAGAGAGAGGGAGCGCTATTGGCTGCCACTGCGGAACGACCGTTTTTGTGTCGCACACCACCCCCCGACTGTCCAAAAATAGACCTGAAGTTCCAAGAAAAGCCCCCTCCGGCATGTGGCCAGTGGTTCAAAATGGCCGTAACTTAGTTGCCTTCTATCGACTACGTCTCTCTCTCTCTGGTCGACTGTAGATTTACTTTATTATTCCTGGAAGAGCATATATTATGACATATATATATATTCTGAAAATAGAGCAGTCCATATTGTTATATTTGTTCATAAAGGGCACATCTTGGATTCAATAAATAATCTTTTTATTTCCGATATTTCGATGGGCTAAACGACCATCTTTTTCTAGGATCTCATCCCTTTTCGCGGCAAGCCGCGCGTTACACTTGAGACACGGGCGTCTCACAATCTCCCCGGGCGAAAATCATCCAAATGAAAATGTAATGTATGCAAATAAATATCGTACAATACTAATTAAAATAAATGAATAAATAGAGTGAAAAGTAAATATCTATATATACAAAATAAATATTCGGCTATTGCATTATGAATGAAGACATTTCACTGAAGTTCATATATACATAGAGGTTCCTATTCTAGGAGCATCTAAATTGTGTGTACATGTCCGGTAGATGTGCCCTTTATGAACATATATATATATATATATATATATATATATATATAGAGAGAGAGAGAGAGAGAGAAGGTCTTTTTAGGCCTGCGCCGCCCGTGGTGAAGCCGGTGATGTCTTCCTCCAATGGGAGTTGTTTTTCCTGGTCGACGAGCTCGGCCCAGTTGGTTGAAGGTTTGCCTGTTCCAGGCCCAGGTTGCTCTGTTTCCCCATAAAATGCCGCAGTGGCCTGAAGGGCGCTGATTACATCAGCAGGTCCAAATGGCAATTAGCTTTCAGCCGAGGCCATTGCAGAGTCGAGGGGTGGGGAATTCCCCATAAAAAAATTCTAATATTTTTCTACTCTTCGAAGGCGGTTAGATTTCATGCCAGCAAAGTTTGGGGCAGGAACGCGCGCCCGTGCAACCTCGCAGCTCAAGTTACCACTCGAGAGAGAGAGATTGAGATTGAAGCTGATTTATTATAACGTCCATATAAGATTATATATGGTTAAATACATAAAATGAATAAATAAGATTAATAATGGTAGATATATGAATAAATAGATATAAATAGATACAATAATTGATAAATATACATATATATATATATATATATATATATATAAATATATATATACAAGGTCTTCATTGGTGGCGCCCACCGCGAGAAAGACTCCGCCACTGATGGACTGCGAGAGTTCTTTCCCACAGAGTGGGCAGGTCGAGGTGTTCGCTGGCATTACCCAACTCAAGACCAAGATGGTACTTGTAGATGGTAGCCTTCGCCACACTTGTTAGCTTCACTGCCTCGGGAGGGAGGCCGACGCCGAAGAGCCAGGCCTGCAAATCCAGGGGCATTTCGCAGGAGGCGAACACCTCCCGGAGCAGGGGTCGCACGGCTCGGCAACTCCAATATCTGTGGGTCAGCGACCCGTCGCTGGACCCACAGGCGGCACAGTTGGCACGTCTCGAGGCAGGATGGTCAGGATGGGGTAGGGCGTGGAGGGCTAGCCGTAGGGAGACATCTGCGTCGTGCCCCAAGAAGCAGTTTCGACGCAGGTCGGCCCAGGGGAAGGAGCGGGGCACATCCACGGTGAGGGTCCACCGGGCAGCCAGCTCTGCAGTAGTAGGGGCCTGGAGCCGTGCCGAGTCCAATGCCCGGCGCGCCCTCTGGCTGGGTAGGCGGGTGATGGGGGTCGCCGATCCCCGCAGGACGATGGTCTCCGCCTCGTACTCCGCATGATAGCTGGAGCTGGCGTTTTCCCGCAGGAGACGTTGGCAGAAGGCCCCCAGGTGCTGCGCATCTAGGAGCGCGGCCCGCGTTGAGCGCGCAAGTGCAGGGGCGCCATCGGAGAAGTCCCCGACAGTCGCCTGTAGCCAGCGCTCGGGAACCAGCAGGTCTGGCGGCCGCAGGAACCTGTTGTCACCTAGAAGACGCAGGGACTCAGGCTGGCGGGATGAAGAACCCGGTGGTCAAGCTCGAGGACGCTGGACGCGGCCTCCCACAGGCTCAGCAGTCTCCTCCTCCTAGGCGAGTGCCAGACGTCAGGAGCCGGCGGTGTCAGCCACGCCCGGCTGCGGACCAGCCAAGAGTAGCCGTTGGCGGCGCCGCGAAGAGAGGCCTGGACCCCCTTCAGGCAGGCGAGCCGAAGCTGGCTCGCGATGTCAAGCAGGCCGACGCCACCATCGGAGACTGGACAAGCCAGGATGCGCCCGGGGAGCCACGAGACTCGGCTCGTACCCCACACGAAGCGCGCCAACCGCGCCTGCAGCCGGCCGATGGTGGTTTCAGGTGGAAGGTAGCCATGGAGGTGGTGCAGGTGGAACCCAGGACCAGGCTGTTGGCCGCGCGAGCACGACCCACTAGCGACAGGCCGCGGTGTGAAGGGCGACCACCTCGCGATGGCTCGCTCCAGCAGCCCCATCAGGTGTGAGGCCTGGGAGGCGACGGTATTTCTGGTGGTGATGGTGCAGCCCAGGACGGTCATCGACTCGGACGTCCAGGAGATTCCCAGAGGAGAATCCGCCCGGTGCTTCCAGGAACCGCACCAGAGCCCGCAGCTCTTCTTGAAGTTGACAGCCACCCCAGAGGACATGCGGAACTCTTCAAAGATCAGGGGCACGAGCTCAAAATGAGCGTCGTCCCTGATGAAGAGTACGATGTCGTCCGCAGAGAGAGAGAGAGAGGAGTATAAACCGTCGGTTTTCGACAGCCACGACCAGGAACCCAATCATCTGTCCATATAGTCATCAAAAGTTGAAATGGACTTGATATGAACTAGCAAAATCAACAGAATATCTCTGGATGATCAGGCCAGTGGACTCTAGAATACACCGATGGATATGTGGGCGAAGGTTGTACGCCTGTAGCAATAGCTACACCTTACAACCCATGAGTGACAGCTTGTGACAACTACTCACGCACCAAGCAACCTAGGATAGCTCCTTCCTTCTCCTTATTCCAAAATAATTTTACATATTTTAAACTGTATAATAATGACACTTTTAGTATGTCACATATCTTCCAATTAGTTAGAGCCGATACCTTAAAATATCCTACCTTCTATTAAAATGTACACCGTTTCTATTTGCTACCACCCTCATATTTTGTATATAAACTATATCTTTATTAATATTACCTTTAACCCCCCTATTTGTATTTAAACTAAAAATGGTGACGTCAAAATAAAGATCCAAAGAGTGGTCGGTCAGCTGGTGGCAGCTGGGAACAGAGGAGGAAAATGACAAAGCCCAGATGGGGGCCCCCCTCCCTCCAGGGATTTATATAGACGACCCCTGTAAACAGGATAAGTTTTAGCGAGGGGTCGGCAGCAGTATGTTCTAGATTGTGTCCTGCGGCAGACCTCTTCTGTCTCTCTCTCCATGTCTCGGTGATAGGCATCCAAGTTGTGTCATGGCCTCTACCTCTGTCCCGTGGGCTGTCCCGGATCACTCTCGGTGCTAACATCTAGCCCTGCCTCTGCTTCTTGTTGTCCGCGTGTGGGAAGAACATCAACACTCGCCTCACGTACACGACTGCCAGTTTATCCATACGTCGGCAGGATCATTCGAAACAATATTACATATATTCGAAGATTACACTTGGTCAACAACATTTTTGCCCAAGAGAACCTGATGGTGTTTCTAGTGTAACTTTTCATGCTGAACTCAAAATTCCAATCAGAAATTTTCCATCACCATGGCTTTTGCGTGACAGCCTTTTTTTGGTATTGGGATAAATACAGCAAAAAATATTACGTAAACATTTTTGCATAAACCTTATTACATTACACTGGTTAATCAAAAATTATTTTTCTTTGTCCCAAAAGAAACAGCATCTTATCTAAATTCAACTCTTTGTGCTGAATCCAAATATACGATTAGTTTTTTTCTATCACGCAAGATTTTTGAGATACACCTAATTGAAATTTGAAGATGTTTTTAATGTATAGGCCTATATGAACGAAATATATTTATTTTATTGAAAAGTAGTGACAGTGGATTTTCTTCTATACTTTGCATGTGGTACATCCCTCTTGAGTGTCCAGCAGTAGTCAGCAAGCATACCGGGACTCCATTTACCTTGGTACCGCTTCTCCATGCTCATCGCTAACTGCACCAAGATTGTCTGGAAAGAAATCCAGATGTAAATGAAGGAAATGGATCTTGAGTGACATGTTACATCCCAGTGCCTTGTAGGAAAGCAACAGATCATTAACTATGTCTCGGTAATTTTCAACCTTGACACTTCCTAAGAAGTTCTTGCAAACGTTTCTAAAAGAATTCCATGCTGCTGCTTCAACTTCATTCAAACTATTTTGAAAATTTCCATCCTGCAGTAATTATCGAATCTGAGGTCCAACGAGAATGCCTTCATTAATTTTCGCATCACTTATGCTAGAACATTTTTGTTTTAGGTAGGCAAATCCACTGGCATTTCGATCCATTGCCTTGACAAAGTTCTTCATTAATCCCAGTTTAATATGTAATAGTGGTAAGTAAATATTTTATGAATCGATCAAGGGAGGATTTACAATATTTTTATGTCCTGGAGTAAAGATTTCACGGTATGGCCAGCTTTTTTAATGTAATGCCTTTCCCTATCTCTGCTATCCCACTCACACAGAAAACTACGAAATTTTGTATATCCAAGCTGTAATCCACGCAAGAGAGCAATGACTTTCAAATCGCTGCATATTTTCCAACCGTATCTTTCATATTCTATCTTTTTCAAAAGCATTTTCATGTTTTCGTAAGTATCTTTTATGTTGGATGCATATGCTATTGGCACTGATGGGAACTTATTTGCGTTGTGAAGGAGAACAGCTTTCAAACTAATTTTTAAAGAATCAACGAATAAACGCCTCTCTTCTGTATCATGGTCATGACCAAGCGCTTCCATTAGACTAACAACATCATTTTAATATACTTAATCATTATCTTGTGAAAAGAAGTCTTGAAATTCATCTTGACGCTTGCGGAAAAAGCATACTTTTGTGCCTTTATGCAGCAGATTCCAGCCTTTTAACCTAGAGTCTAAAAGTTCACACTGTTTTTTGGATAAATCTAAATCACGTACGAGGTCGTTCAAATCTCCTTGGGTTAACAAATGAGGTTCAAATGAAGCACCTGCTTCAAAATTTGTGTCATCCGACTGTTGCTCTCGTCTATCTGAATCATCGTCACTAAATGTAACATTTTCAGGAGGCTGTGGCACAGGTAAAATATCACTATGAGGAACTGGTCTCATAGCAGAAGGCAAATCTAGATATTTAACTGTATGTCTTGATTTGGATGTAATACCTGTAGTCTTTGTCAAACAAAAATAATAGTCTGAAGGATGGTCTTTAGGTTCCCTCCATGTCATTGGAACCGCAAAAGGCATATGACGTTCACCTTTAATCCACCCTGTAACACGTCGAGCACAAATTTCACAACAATGAAGAGGAGCCCAAGTCTTATCTTGGTCACCGACTTTACAGCCAAAATAAAGTTGATAGCACTTTTTGATGAGCGGTGTAAAGTTTCGCCTTTGAACTTTGAAAGTTAATTCCCCACAAATGTAACAGAAAATATCAGGAATATTAATGCAACGCCTCGGCATATTGACACATTCTAGTGCACACGATTTATAAAAGCAAATCGATAGAGAAGAATAAACTGATCACTTCAAATTTACCTGTCACGTCTGATGCAAATCTATTAAACAAATCGTTAGGTTCAATTTAAATATATATATTAAAACTGTTATTCAGCAAATAGCATTCCAGAGCGTGTCGTTATTTTTGAGTTGAAAGCAAAACAGATTGCATTATAAAATAAACATTTTAATTAAAAATTCAATAATTTGTTATTTAAATTAATATTGATGATTCTTAAAGAGCAAAATTTAATTAATAACAAATAAAAAAGAGCTTTTGGCTCCACATATCAACTCTTCTTGTCAAAAATAAAGTGCTAGCTAATGTAATGATGTTTACTTAAAAAATGCTTACGTAACATTTTCTCTATTATTACTGTATATACCTATTTATAGAAAAAATGGTTATCCTGCAAGAACTATGGGTGATGGAAAACTTCTGATTTCATTTTTGAAGTCAGCATGAAAAGTTAGATTAGAATCAACATCAGGTTTTCTCAGGCAAAAAAAAAAAAGTTTATTTTTTTTGTAGACCCGTGTTATCAGCAGTCATAATTATTAGTGATCCCAATTAGAGAAAGAGAGTGGAATTAGTGGTCAATGGAATATGGTATATATTAAGAGTGTGTTAAATAAATTACAAACTAAGTGTTACAACCACAAGTTGAGTAGGATCAGATCTGATTTAGAGTTCTGTTTTACTAGCGTTCATTATTATAAAAAGCCTTTTGTTTTTCATATACATAATATACAATATAGAAGCTCCATGAAAGGACACTCGCGCTAGAAATCAGCTCTCTACAAAGGACAGTTTTCATTTGAAAAATTACCATTTTTACTATTTAGCAACTCTCTGGTAAGAGGATAGCTCTCCTTAAAGGACAGTTTAGCTCTGCAATTATGTGTCCTTTACAGGGAGGCTCTAATATATATATTATAATTAAAATTTTGTATTAATTTTTTTGTCTTTTTTATATTTTATTGGGCCAGGGGAGGGGGAGGCGGTAAGGGGAGGGGGGACCCGTCGCTGTCGCGGGAGGTTTGGGGAGCCGGGATGGGGAGGGGACAGGAGGTGATGGGAGAGGGACCGGGGTGGAGGGGGGATGGGAGGTGGAGGAACGGAGCGAAGGGATGGGGTTGGTGATGGGGCCACCATGGAGGCCGCAGGCACCATCTGCAGCCCCGGGGTCAGGCAGAGGAAGCCGATGATGCCCGAGGATGTGCGGAAGGGGGCGGCGGGGAGCTGGAGCGGGCGAGAGGCGGCCGGTGGGGCGCCAGAAAGGGGGAGGTGGCTGAGGGTTTATCTGCCACGGGGGGCAGCACGGTGGGGCGGATTGTCTGGCCCCCACGTGACAGGAGCTCCTGTGTGGGTGGTGGCGTTTCACAGGAGCCTCCTACACAACACACACTCAGCATTAGTCTCTCTAGCCTGCTCAACCCCAGTAGAAGAAACTCACCTCAACCACCATGTCACTCCTCGAGTTGGCGGAGCTCTATCTCGGAGGAGGACATCGCCTCCCTCCTGCGCCGCCATTCTCGCTGGACGGCCATTTCTCCGGCCGCCTCGTCGCGAGCTTGCTCCAGCTCGACTTGTTGAAGCATCTGGGCCGCCGCCCGGAGAAGCCCAATGGTGTTGCTTGGGCTGTATCTCCTTCTCCTTCCGCACACGAAGAAATGTCGCAGCCTCTTCTTGGGGGTCGGAGCGGGGGGAGAGGGGGAGGGTTTTTTTTTCCTCCCCCGCTACGAAGAGGCTGTCCTCGGGCATCATCTCCCAAGATTTGGTTCGGATCTTCTTGGGGGCTTCCTCTGCACTGAACCGTTTGACCCAGAGCTGGGTGCAGATGGTTATGTGGGGGGCGATGTTTCTGCCCCCCTGCCTGCTGGTGGTTGGTGGGACCTCCATGGGGCTGGGGACTATGGACTGGGTATGGGGGGAGTTCGTGGGATGGTGTCGGGGGAGATGGACATGGTGGGTGTCAGGTGGGTCTATGGGAGGTAGGAGGTGAGAAAAAACAATATATATATCGACAGCGACTCTAGGGATAATAATGTCGTTTCAGGACCCCATTGTTGGCCTTATTCTGTGACTTTCCGCCATATATATATATCTATATTTTTTAACAAATCTTTTTGATAAAAACAAGTAAATGATTCAAAATGTTCATTGGAAGAAAATATAGAGTGTCTATTTTGTTTCATATAAAAATAATAGTTTCATCAAAAAAATCTGATTTTAAAACTATTACAAAGAAAAAGGAATACATTTTGAAATGATCAACAAAAGATATATAAAGAAATTCCCGAAATTCTGAATTCCCTTGGAACGCTATATCAGCTCTCAGAAAAAGAGCTACAATAGCAGGAGATATTGAAACTGAAGAATGGTTCTCATTTCACAGATATTTATTAAATAAAGAAAATCATGTCAATCAAACATGATATAGAAAAATTGTCATCAACATTTTATGACTAAAAAAAAAATTTTACACAGTACATGATTAATTTTGATTTTTCTCTGTAAAAAAAAAATTGCGACAAAAAAGCACTTCCTGACTTAACTCTATGTCCTGTTGAAATTTCAGCTAGATTTATTACATATTGAGGATATGTAATGATGTTTACTTTTAAAATGCTTACGTCACATTTAATGCATTATTACTGTATATACAAATTCATAGAAAAAAATGGTTATCCTGCAAGAACTATGGGTGATGGAAACTTCTGATTTCATTTTTGGATTCAGCATGAAAAGTTACATTAGAATCAACATCAGGTTTTCTCAGGCAAAAAAAAAAAAAAAAATACATTTTTTGTAGACCTGTGTTATTCACATACGGTAGATACTTTCCTGAGAAAAACGTGTAAATCGGGGGATAGGTGTACACAGAAATAAAAATAAAATGCATTGAGAGGTTAAAATATGTAGTCAGCACATAAGCTCGGGATTCCTCGTGAGATGTGTACACAGCGCATGTGTTCAATCACAGTAGCATTTAGTATAGTGCGATAAAAATAAAAACTTATTTGGAAAACCGTGTAAAAGCGAAAACGTGTAAAACAAGTACCGTGTAAATCGGGGGATAGGTATATTAAAACAAAGTGTCCAATGCGGGATTCGATCCCGTTTAATGACTGTCGGGAATCGAGGGTTTTAACCACTCCTCCACCGACTTTGATAGGTTATTCGCGTAGGCCATTATGGTCAGTGTTCTGCAAGATTTTACAGAAAAACCACGAGCGTCTCAGGAGTTTCTTAAAAGCCTGGTTGTGGTCATGGCTTGGTTGAATCGTCCTACGTTCCAAAAAGAATCCCTCCATTACCCACCGTTAATATCACTAGTCCACTCCAAATCTGCCTAAGAATTAAGGTTCCCCTGAGATACGATGTAAACACGAGGAACCGACTAGGCTTGACAAGGACGCTCATAAACTCTAGTATGCATCAATGGATGGTGAGATGGCTAGAGCAAAGTCTATTCGCCAGTCCTCATAACGCTCCATGTTTAAAGATTTTTCTAATAAAAGTAAAAAATTGTGTAACGAAGAGTTTCTTGTGTAAGGTTTTTATTTAGTCGAGTTTCGAGTATTTCTCATTTTTTACTCCAGTAAAAAGGAATAAATGCTCGAAAGATTGATCGAGCTATACGTTTCCATCCTAAGAACAACCATAACCCACAGATTCCATTAATACATTGATAGTTAGTTACACATAGCTTTGTTTACGTCTTTTTGTTGTGTTTAAAGCGAGTTTGTCATCACAGCGTCGAGTCGATATGGTCATCTTGTTGGAAGGAATTCTTTGGCCTGAGAACATGGCCGTGTAATCCTGAGTTCAGTCTCTACAACTGCCCAAGATTTCAGAGTCTTCTCTATGATCTTCAGCTTTTCTTCCCTATCCAGACTCGCTACCAAAAGGTAATGTAGAGAAATTCAAAAAGACTGAGCATCAATATGACAATCGAGTTTATTAATATATTATCTATAAACCTAATCATACGTCATAGAACAGAGAAGCAACGAGATAAATCAACGGAATAACAGATTAGGTAAACTAATTATATCGGTGGAGAAATCAGTAAATATTTTGTCACATTATCATTAATTCAGTGAGAATAATTTGTTATTAATATATTTCTGAACAAACAATGATCTTGGTATCATTTATCAGTAGTTAATCTCATTATCTTCTATATCATATTATCTTCTTCTTAATATTTGGTTAATCCTTCTTCCTGGAGCGTACAGAACTCTCCAACTACCCGCTAAAAGGCCTTCGCTTTTATATATATTGATGAAAATTTGGCCTGGAGGAAATTGAACTATACAAGGAAAGGTCACCTCTCCCGTCTCTCCTTCTTTTTCTTTATTATCTCCACACTGGGTGAAGTAGAATGCGTCTGCCTTTGTCATTAAGACTGGGAGCACTACTCAGTGGCAGGCCGACTTAGCTCCAAAAAAAAAATTGCCACCTCTGACAGGAGGAACAAACGCCAAGTGCAGCGGCTCCTAACATGGAGTACAAACACTGCTAATCCTGTATCCCTGAATTAGGAGCCCTTACAGGGTACTAACAGCCGGGCCAGCTGAGCCCAGGTTTTTTAGTGAGCTTGTTACTGCTCCCCTCCTCCTTTTTCATCCGGGCTTGGGACCGGAAAACCTCTCCCGTTAAAAAAAAACATAAAAACTATATGTAATCTATTTCCAAAAAAAAATTAAAGGTGATAAATTTGTTTACGTAATGTTATGCTATATTTTGACAAAAAAAAAAACACTTTTCTCTTGAGGTTACCCTGATTCCTGGAGGAAAAAAAAAGTTCCCACGCCGGGAATCGAACCCGGACCTCCTGGGTGAGAGCCAGGTATCCTAGCCACTAGACCACGTGGGAGATAAATACAAACATATGAAGGTATCAATTAAATTAATAAATATAGTTGGTGATGGATAATATATAGAAAACATATAAGTTATAAAATCAAAGGTTGCCTCTCCTTTCAAAATAAACGTCAAAACTAGACACCATATATTGAACGTCATCGCAAACTAGCGGCTTCGGGTCTGTGACAAAGCCTTCAACCCCAGCTTTGGCAAACTGAGAAGCGTTCACCTGGAGACCATGGTTTCGTGCTAATGGCCCTCTTTAGCCTATGGCGGACTTTATGGCATGAGATCCACATGGGATCTAATGGAATTTTCACAATCAACCAATAGGGCGTTTGTTTAGCTGTTAAAGTAGCTAGGCACTTGTCCATAGTAGTAAGTCTTACAGCCCAGGTAGTTGGCGATCTTACCTCCAAGAACCTGAGTTATAAGCATACCTCTATCTTGATAAACGAGAAAAGGGTAATTTTTCGTTAGATATAGTATCGGAATTTTTGTAAAAACATGCGATAAAAACACGCAACTGACTACTGTCCTAGTACTTGGTATGATTCTGTCAAAGACATTTGTAGTTAAAACATTACAGTGAATATATTTTATGGGTTATTCTGCCGACCTTAGTGAATTGACCATATAACATAGACAATGGGGGGTTGGTGAACAAGTGATTTAAACCGTTGGTTTTCTACCGCTACAATCCGGGCTCGAATCCTACACGTTGGGTACCTTTTTCTAATTATAAAAATACTCCAATGACCCCGATTCTAGCAAGAATATATCTTATCATATCTCATATTTACGGTCTTTAAAGGTAGGGCCGAGAATTACCCCTAGTGGTATTTTATCATTTAAGATTTTAAACTTGGGGGTTTTCGACCCTACGAGACCCGGGTTCGAATCCCACACATTGGGTACCATTTTCTATTTATAAAATACTCCAATGGCTCTCCCATTCTAGCAAAAGTCCAACCCCACCAGCGAATGTAAGTAACCAAACGGGTTCTGACACACTTGTAAATGCAAAAGTCGAACTGCTTTTCACATGTGTAGACATGTGGGTGTACTTACAGTCAAAGCAGTCGCCAACTTCTACCCACCATGATTATCTTAACTATTAAATGTGTACTAGGGATAGTGATAAAAAAAACATATAAATAAATATAATTAGCAATAGAATGTTGCTGGAAATTATAGAATCCCGCAATAAGTTTTTATTAAAATTTGGTTAAAAGTGTGATTTTTTTCAATTCTAAGATAATAAAAAAAAAAATGTCAGAAGTGGGATTCGAACCCACGCCTACAAGAGTAGACTGCGACCTGAACGTAGCGCCTTAGACCGCTCGGCCATCCTGACCTGAAATATTTATTTGATTTAAGTATTTCAAATCGATTTTTGACAATTTTTCAACAGGTAATATGAGAAACGTGTAAAAGTATTTTGTCAAATACTTATTATATTGCCACGTTTTTATTTTTAAAACGCTAATTTTAGTTTTGTAAAACTTTAATTTTAAAGTTTATTATTTTAAAAGTGAAATGTTTGTTAATGAAATAGACATTTTGCCTAAACTCATTTATTGCTGCTTTCTTTTACAAGCCATTTGTTTATGTGTATTTTTACATATCGTTTTTATTGAGTTTTTACTAATTTAGTATGTACATCATTAACTTTTAATGAATGAGAAAAAGAAATTGAAAATAAACATATGAAAAATTAAAGTAACATTTTAAAGGAATTTATGTACAATTGAAAATTGTTTTTTGTAACGTCTCATATTCCCCTTCTTGAAGCATTTATTCTCGGGTAATAAATGGTCGAAGTTGAGATATGTGAACGCGTCTTGCTTGCTTTTGGTCTTTCAGAGAGATATCGTAGGTTACATCAGATATCTTTTTTTGAATGACAAAGGGTCCTTCATATTTTGGTGATGTCTTGATGAGACGAGGGTCGTTGAAGGCAATTTTTCTTATGACTAAGTCTCCTTCTTTAAAGACATACTTGGGGTGATGGCTATCGTGTTTAATCTTCCACTTACTTCCAATTTGTTCTGTCCGCAGGCTAGCTTTCTTCCTGGCTTCTTCAATTGTAATTGGAGTTTGGTCGGCAAATTCGGGTACATTACCGATTCCATACATTAAGAAAAGCGGTGAAAAACCAGTCACGTCATGTGGTGTGGAATTATAATTTTTGACAACTTGCGGTAACAATGTGCTCCATTTACATCTAGGTTTCTCTAGAACAGCTATTCTCAGTTTTGTCATTATCGTATCATTTAATTTCTCACAAATGCCATTATCTGTTAAGATAGTATTGATCGAATTAACAGATTTGATTATCTTATCAAGACATTGAGTGACAGCTTGAGCAGTGTTTGTTATTGTGGGATATGCCCATAGATAACGAGTTGCGTGATCAACAAAAACTTGAATGAATTTATGCTTTGTGTTAGCTGCTGCTGTTCCCAGTACAATAGTGTCACAACCGATCATTTGTAATGGTTGGATATTTGACGTTGGAGTGATCATTTCTCCTAAAGTTGGTTCATGTCTGACCTTCACTAGTTGACAAGATTTACAAGATCGAACATAATTCTTGATATCAGTTGTTATTCCTTTCCACCAATAACATTGAGTTATAAGTTTGCATGTTTTGGTTATTGATGGGTGACTCAATGAATCGTGATATTCTTCCAATATTTTTTTGGTAAGCGAGTTTGGGACAACTGCTTTAAAAACTCCTTTTTGTTTGATCATTATCACACCGTCGTGAGTGTGGGAATTTTTCAAGAAACTCAAATCTGAATTTTGTTGGTGTTCTTGAAGTTCTTGAGTTGCAATGTTAACAACTGGGAGTCTTGATAAGGCGTCAACATGAGTTTGTTGCTTTCCAGAACGATGAACGATGTTACATGATTTCGAGGATAAACTAAGAATCCATCTAAAATACTTAGGTTTCGGTTTCTTCATGGTGAAAAGCCATTGGAGCGCCGCATGATCAGTGATGATTTCAAATGGTTGGTTTTCTATGTATACATGAAAGTGATCAGTTGCTTGTATCACGGCTAGGCATTCCATCTCATAAGCAGAATAATTCTCTTGGTGTGGTTGCAGTGTTTTGGAGTAATAAGCAATTACATGTTCCTCATTGTCTGGACCAATTTGTGTTAGGATTGCTCCAATTCCATATTTGGAGGCATCTGTATAAACTTTAGAGGGGTAGTCCGGGTTGTAAATAGCAAGGACAGGTTTTGTAGATAGTGCCATTTTAAGTTTAGCGAATGACTCCTCTACTTCCTCATTCCAGATGAAGGGCTGATTCTTCCGAGTGAGTCGAACCAAGGGGAATGAAATTTTAGAAAAGTCCTTCACAAATTTTCTGTAATAATTTGCCAATCCCATGAACTGACGAACTTTCTTTACAGTATCAGGTCTTGGAAAGTCTTGAATAGATTTTACTTTTCCTGGATCCGGTTTTAATTGATTGTGACTGATGATATGTCCGAGGTATTTTACTTCAGTTCTTCCAAAAATACATTTCGACACTTTTAATTTCATGTTGTACTGTCTTAATTTGTCAAAAACTTTACTAAGAAGCTCTATGTGCTCTTTCCATGTTTTCGTATACACCAATATGTCATCTTGGAAAGAGCAAGTTCCTTTCCATAATAATTCACCTAGAATATGTTGGATTATCCTTTGAAACGTTGAAGCAGCATTTTTTAAACCAAAGGGCATCACTAAAAACTCATAATGACCATCGTTTGTGACGAATGCAGTTTTTTGAATAGATTGCGGGTCCATTTCGATCTGCCAATAACCCCATGCAACATCAAGGGTAGAGAAGAATCTGGATCCATGCAATCGATCAAACATGTCCTGTATGTGAGGTAGGGGTTGCCTGTCATCCAGTGTGATCTCATTAAGACGTCTGTAATCAATGCACATCCTTTTATTTCCATCCTTCTTGGGAACCATGACAACAGGAAATGCCCAAGGAGAATCTGAAATTCTTATCCACTTGTGTTCGAGAAGTTCTTTAACTTGTTCAGCTATCTCTTCATACTCTTTTAGAGGACGACGATAGGGTCTAAGAGAAATTGGTTGTTCACTTTTCGTGATGATCTTATGAAGTATAGCTACTTTTCCCAAATCAATGGCATGCTGAGAAAATACATTCCTATTGTGTTCAAGTAATTCTTTTAATTCATGTTCTCTTATCTCTTCTAGATGATTTACAAGAATTGGATTTTGTAATCCATCAATTTTGGTGTAAATTGTTTTGTCTCTGACATCTATTAAAAGATTAAAAAGAGATGCAACATCTAATCCGATCAAGAGTGGATATTTAAAGTTCTTCATTACATGGAGAGTTACAGGTTTAATTAGTTTATCTATTCTTACCTTGGTCTGAAGGCTTCCACATGTCCTGGTAACACCATCCGCTTGGCTGATGTGAATGTCTGAATTTGGTTGAAGTTGAAGACGGGTTCGCTTGAACAATCGCCAATTGATTATTGATACTGTTGCACCAGTATCCACAAATGCTTGCGCAGGAATTCCATTTACTTCAACACTTATGTTGATAAGCTTGAAAGCTCCTTGTGTAGGGGTATTTGTCAAAGTACTTACATTCAACAATTCCGGGGCTCCGCATACTTGTTTCACTGAAGTGTTTTGATTAGGCCAATCCTTTTTATAATTAGGATCATAATCCTCACAATCTGTGACCCAATGTTTAATTTTTATTCCCTTTTTCGAACATATTGGACACCAGAATGGGCAAACATTTTTTCTATTATCATTATTTTTTGTCGCGAGATGTATTTTGTTTTTAGGCTTAAACTGAATTGAAGCCCTATTTTGTTCAATTGAAGCTGCGATATGGAACCATTTCGTGGTGTCAGTTGGCTTTGCAGCCACAATTAAATCTTTCCAATCATTTGGAAGTCCGTCTGTTAATAAATGTATTTTTTCCTCCTTCGTTAGATGGGTTTGATTTAACAGGCGAATTTTATCTTGAAAATAATTTTCTATTGATTCTTTTTTCTCGTTTTAATCTTCGATGTGATGCTGAGACAATTGGATTTGCGTTGTATGAACCAAATCTTTGAATCAACTTTTCCTTTACAACTTCCCATCTTTTTATTGCAGGATTTGAAATAATCTCGTCTGCATACCATTCAAGTGCTGAATCTGTCAAGTAGTACATAAGATTTTTGATTTTTTCATCTTCTTTTAAAGAATTATTTTCAAAATCATATAATTTGATCCATGACTCAGGCCTAATTGCCGACTTCGAGCCGTTGAATTTTTGCAACCGGTTGTTTGGATTTTCCGCCATTTTATTTTTTCCGTATCCTTTTCGACTGCGCCAAATGCCACGTTTTTATTTTTAAAACGCTAATTTTAGTTTTGTAAAACTTTAATTTTAAAGTTTATTATTTTAAAAGTGAAATGTTTGTTAATGAAATAGACATTTTGCCTAAACTCATTTATTGCTGCTTTCTTTTACAAGCCATTTGTTTATGTGTATTTTTACATATCGTTTTTATTGAGTTTTTACTAATTTAGTATGTACATCATTGACTTTTAATGAATGAGAAAAAGAAATTGAAAATAAACATATGAAAAATTAAAGTAACATTTTAAAGGAATTTATGTACAATTGAAAATTGTTTTTTGTAACGTCTCAATATATTGGATCAAAGGTTGTGTGTGGGTGTGTGGCGTTCAGACAACTGAAATATTGGTAAAATAAATGATATTTTGATCCAATATATGACTTTTAATTAAAGATTTATTTATGGAATGCTCTATTTTCAAAACTTATTATATTGATACGTGCTGTAAACATCTCAAAATTATTATTCTCATATTTAATTTTTCATAGAACTTTATTCCAATAATCAACATCACTTAGCATTGTTTACATGACGACATTATGCAAAATGAGACGTTGGTTAAAAATAAAAAACTAACGAGACATACATTCTTGATTATTTATTTCCTTTACATTAAAAATAGCTATAAAAGAAAAACTTACATACATCCGCTACAATATAATAACGAAAATTTAATAGCAATGTGTTTTATTTTTAAAATATCATTAAATATTAAATTAGTGCCTATTGATTAAAAAAAGTGCTCATTAAATTTGATTATTTCAGACTAGAAATTTGTGAAGAAAAAAAGGCATTTCCTGATCGTGCAACTAAGATTTACTCATGGCTCTTTCTCCAATTATATATAAATATATATGCTGAAGTTATTTTTAAAATATATGATACTTGTTGTTGTTGTGTATTCCTCAAGTCGTTTAAACGATCTCCATTAGGTTCCATTGTCTCAGCTTTTCTATTATAGTTCTTGGGTTTTCCCAGAGGTCTTTTTTAAAGGATTTGATACAATCAATAGATGTTTAAGACTGGCTGGTTGGGAATCGCATTTGGGGCATTTCGGGAATGTTTTATTTTTTCCATTAAATTTGAGCATTCTAAGATGTTCGTGTGTTCGTAATCTTGAAACCGCCGTTTATTCTTCCCTAGTAAGGTTGTGGAAAGAAGATTCGTTAGGAATGGGGGTGTACCAGAGGTGGTTTAGGGTGCATTTCCAGAGAGAGGTTATTTTTATATTTATAATACTTAGAATGCTTTAAAATTTGAGCATAATGAGATTTTGTGCTAACGAATACTATACAACTTATAATAACTAGAAAAATCAGATATTACGCATATATAACCTAGGTTCCTTAAGAAAATTTGGATGATAGCATAGTGAAATAGATATCCTGGTTAGGAAACTAAATAGTACCGATTTCTCCTTGTCATCAATAGAATTCTTCTTCTTCTTTCTTATCTCCACTCAATCGTATTAGGGTATCAAGCTTGTAAAGCAGACTTGACAACCATCATGACTGAGTGAAGTAGAATGCACTGCCTTTGTGATTAAGACTGGGAGCACTACTCAGTGGCAGGCCGACTTAGCTCCAAAAGAAATGGCCGCCTCTGACATAAGGAACAGACGCCATGTGAAGGCACTCCTAACATGGAGTACAAACGCTGCTCATCCTGTATCCCTGGATTAGGGGCCCTTACAGGGTACTATCAGCCGGGCCAGCTAAACCCAGGTTTTTTAGCGAGCTTGTTACCGCTCCCCCTCCTCCTTTTTCATCCGGGCTTGAGACCGGCAAAGGCGGAGTTAATAAAATGAATTTCGATATTGAAAGATTATAAACTCAAAAGGAGCTTCTTCTATAGAACATGTTTATTTTGTTAGCTTTCAAACGACATCGTTCTTAAACGGGCTTTGAAGAACGATGCCGTTCGAAAACTAGAAAAATAAACATGTTCTATAGAAGAAGCTCCTTTTGAGTTTATAATCTTTCAATATAATTATGGTGATCGAAAGTTGATGTCTATTTCCTACAGAATGAATTTCGGTTAAACCGATGATCACTTATTGGAGGTTGATTGTAATAATGAAATTCATTCTCATCAATTTTATTCTACATTCTATTGTTAAATTATACATACATCACATACAGCTTTATTAAAACCACCGGTCTTTTACAGATTCACCTCAGGAAAGAAGCATAGATAGCTCCTATACTCCAGGCAGCACAGAACCCAACAACAGCCTCCAAGTCCGACACATGTCCAGTGGCCACACCGTTCATACGTCAAGGTTAACGTATCACTGAAAAGGCGAGTGTGGAATCAGCCGCGTTCTAGACTTCGCTTTCCTTGTCCAAATGGAGATTTGTGTATATATAATGTTATACACAGCTTTATTAAGACCACCGGTCTTATACCAATTCACCACAGGAATCAAAGATGTAGCTCCTATACTCCACGCAGCACAGAACCCAACAACAGCCTCCAAGTCCGACACAAGTCCAGTAGACACACCGTGCATACGTCAAGGTTAGCGTATCACTGAAAAAGGCGAGTATGGAATCAGCCGTGTTCTAGTCTTCTCTTTCCTCATCCAAATAAACCACGACATTCAGCAAATCCATTACTCTTCTCCGAACGGTGACTGCGGTCTTGTAGAATTTATATATATGAAGTCGGTGGAAGGATTGTCTAAATCATTGGATTTCAACCGCTATGACCCGGGATCGAATCCCGCATTGGACACTTTTTTCTAATTTAAAGAAATGCTCCAATGGCCCTGATTCTTGCAAAAGTCTAACCCCACCAGCGAGTGCAAGTAACAAAACGGGGCTCTAGCACATTTGTAAGTGCAATGTCGAACTGCTTTTCACATGTGTAGACATGTGGTGCACTTACAGTAAAAGCAGCCGCTAAATTCTACCCACCATGATTATCATGGCCTGTACCACGTGTACTAGGGATAATAATAATAAAAAGAATTTATATTCAATTTATATTGCGGGATACTTTGATGACACAAAAAAAAAAAAAAAGCAAATCACCGCAAGTTTTGAAAATATATTTATTGAGAGCACTTTCGAGGATTTTTCATTTTTTGTCCATTTTTTACCTAAAGGTTGAAAAAGTACAAAACCCCATAAATCTCCCAATAAATATATATTTTTAAAAAATTAACGGTTTATATATATTTTAACAAAACATTTATATATTAAAAATCACTCAAACACTTTATAAAAGTGAAAAAAATATATTTTATATAAAAAAAAATTCCCACGCCGGGAATCGAACCCGGGCCTCCTGGGTGAGAGCCAGGTATCCTAGCCACTAGACCACGTGGGAGATGGTAATTCTTCCTATAGAAAACTTTATGTTTAAAAGTATGCAAACTTTTTTAAATAATATATTTTTCTTGATTTACGTTTATTTACGTCTTGATTTACGTCAATTTTCCGGGATTTTAGGGAAAATAGATTTGGTCGTATTGGACAGCTTGATGAATTTGTAGACAAAAAAGAAAAGTATAAAAATTTTGATCAATTTTGTAAATACATATACAACTTTCTCTTGAATTGGAAAAAAGAGAAGGAATCTTAGAAAAAAAAAAAAGAACTGCGATGCTTGCTGTGTGTTTTGCTTTGTTGTTTGTTTTTCTCTTTGGATAATTTTCTTTGGTTGATTTATGTAAAATAATGAATTGAACAGGATTGTATATAGCCGAATTGCTGTAATGCAAGTGAAATGTATTGACGCAAATATCCCTGAGTTTGGGATATCGCGTTTCATGATGTTAATAAAGTTGATAATTATATATTTTTACATCGAAGATTATAATTTGATTTTCTATACTCTTCAGCGCTCAAATAATATTATTTTTTGATAGAGATTCAATTACATTTTACATGTATTTTGCATATATCTTCTTATATATAAAAGTCAATGTCTGTTGTCTCTTTCGCGATAAACTCAAAAACTACTAAACCAATTGGTACCAAATTTTGCATGTCGCTTTTTATAAACCTAAGGAAAATTTACAGCTACATTTTGATTAGTATTTTTGGCTATTTATTTTTTTATTTGAAGAACTTTTTTTACGCGGAGTAAATACGAGGCGAAGTAACAACACCAGGCCAATTAAGCGACCAATGAGCGTTCTGCATTTTTTTCAAGTTGCTTGCGTACTCTTTTTGAAATATCTTTCTATACGAGTGTCACTTTTTTTAGAAAAGTATTGAGAGTGAAATTTATATTACTAAGTTACGGTAAATACACACAATGCAATTAAAAAAAAAAAACTTTATAAAATTAGCATTACTGTATGTAAATAATGGCTTTCGTGTTTTTTATTAATTTTTGTTCTGTTTTTTTTTTATCTCTTAAAAAATCGTTTAAAATGCAGACGCAGTCATTAGCAAACACATATGTTTGCCTAATTTCCATGTGCTCTTTTATTTTTTCACAGAAAAATATTTACATGCCAGTATTTTGGATTATTATTTTTTTTTTATAAATCTATTTTTTTCTTATTCTTACAGAGAAGATGGGTATCGCATTCATTCACTCAACTCAGGCAATTTCTAGGGTTGATGCACTGGGGCGGGTACCTCGGGGTTGAATGGAAAAGCTGCCATCTATTTAAACTAAATTGATTTTATAAAGTAAATAAAGCTTCCAGGGTTAAGTTTCTTGTTCGAATTTTTATTTTCAAGCTTTCGGACTTGTCAGTCCTTCAACAGGAGTATCACGATAATAAATTGATGATATATATACTATTTTTATATATACAAATTAAATTTTACATATTTTAAATATTTATGATATTGAAAGGGGAAATATATGTATTACCTTCTTTATGTGTTATGAACAATTTTTGAAAATATACGTGCATGGCTGGAGGCTACGTGCTGGTCGATAACACATATTTATAACACTCAAAGAAGGTAATATATATTTACCCTTTCAATATCATTAATATTTAAATATGTAAAAATTAATTTGTATATAAAAATAGTATATTTATCATCAATTTAATAACGTGATACTCCTGTTGAAGGACTAACAAGTCCGAAAGCTTGAAAATAAAAATTTGAACAAGACACTTAACCCTGGAAGCTTTATTTATTTTATAATATAATAAATCAGGCAAGAACGTTTATTGATTTTAAAACTACTAAATAGATTTCACAAAAATAATTAAATCTAATACCTAAACACAAATATAATGAAATTTTTGCAATTACACACATTTTTTGCCTGTGGTTTATGTGTTTCTTCTGTAGCTATTCTATGGCACTTCTATTATTTATTATTGATGTACTTTCAGTATGAAGAAAATTGCACTCGGGGGAATTCTCGGGCGAAGCTGGGTCATTCGTCTAGTTTGATTATTAAAAAATGGGGTTAGAATTTATACCAATTCCAAGAGTGATAAATATCGATATAATCTGGTGCCTGAAGTGCAGGTTGTCACTTACAGATACTTCTAGCTCAATAACAAAATAGGTGCTTCTCTAGATGACTAATTCCATATATTATTATAATGTCACGTATAGAAATTAGAAAAGTCAAACTACAGAATGTAAGACTTGGAAATTTATATAAGTGTGGCGACCACACTTTGCTTCAGCGAGCGCGAACTGGAACAAAGCTTCACTAAACATACGGGCAGTAGTGTTACGGCCTCGGCAACATGTAAGTGCGGTCAGGAAATGCATTTTTTATTTTTAATATCAACACCTGAGACTTTTTTTTTCAATTTTATAACTTTTTTTTTTTTTCACATTTTAAAAGATGTTTTTGTACGTTTTATTTCAAAATTATCTATATATATAATGTCAGATGTTATTCAATTTTGATCATTAACATATTCCAGAATGTGAAAAAAAAATAGTACAAATGTGGTATTGTACTGGGATAAGGTGCATAAATTATGAAAAAGGCATCTCCCTATCGTGCAACTGAAAGTTGATGATGGCTTGAGCCGTCTACCGGAATAAATATAAACCATTTTCCTTGATTTCTAGTCATAATCACGCGCCCGAAACGCGTCCGTGGTCAGCTTTTCTTGATTAATCAAGAATGGGTATTTGGCCAATTCTGGAATTATTTAAAAAATAACGAGAATAGTTGATATTTATTCCGATAGATGGCAAATTTCAGTTGCACGATAAGGAGATGCCTTTTTAAAAATATTCCAGAATGTCTTAAGTTGTTAATACATTTATAGACAAATACATTCTTAAACTATTTTGTGATTTAAAATTTCTTTGGGATATTTCGAAAATAGACAAACTACCATTTGACTGAATCCAATTTTTGCAGATATGGCCGTTTTTTTGGATTTTGAATATTAATGATGGAAAGTCCCACGCGAAAAACCCGAATCATGGAAGACCCCCCAGCACCAGAAGCCCCCAAAACCAATTTTACCAACTCCAGATACCCGGTAAGCACACGAAAATATTCTATCTGGACATTGCCAGAATGCCCGAAAATGAAGAACGAAGAAGACTCCAAAGCTATGAAAAATTTCTGTAGCTCTGTTGAAAGCACCTTCGCTGAGCTAATAAATTTCCTCGACTTCTATGACAGAGAACTAAAACAAATTCGTTCAGAATATGTTGAAAATACAAGCAAAGCTCCTTTGAAGCGCCCGAGAGTAACATCCCCAGAAGCCATAAAAGAATCACATGCCACGCAAAATATTGCCTGGTGTCCCAAACAGACTTCAAGAGTTCCCACAAACTCTAAACCAACATCAAAAAATAAACAGCCAGAAAAACCACAAGCTAAAGAAAACACCGATATGGAAATCGAAGTCACTCCAAATAGGAACTCAAATCCTGAACAGAACCCCAAAAAATCGAACCCGCCCAACAAAGACACGGAAAACCCAGATAAAGGACCTAACAACCCTACCCCTAACCCCAAAATAAGAATACCACCGATCAAAATCAGTGGGGTAACTGAATGGTCTGGACTTAGAGAAGGACTCATAAACTGCACGCAGAAAAAACCTGAATTCTCCACATCTGGGCGCCACATAAACGTCCAGACTCATTCGGTGACGGACTACCGCACAGCAACCAGGTGGCTAGAAGAACGTCACTACACATTCCATTTTAAAATACTTGACGAAGAAAAAAACCTCAGAATTGTAGTCAGAGGCCTCGACTGCTGCATCACGATTCCCGAAATCCAAGAAGACTTAGACAACAAGGGATTTCATATGACAAAAATTGTCAGACTACGCAAGGGCGGGAACAAAGGAAGAGCTCCCACTAATCCAGGTTACTCTCCCCAAAACGCCTAAGAACAAAGATATCTACAACATAACGGATATCTGCGACATGAAGTGCCGAGTCGAGGCCTATAGGGCCCCCAAAGGTCCAGGCCAATGTCACAGATGTCAAAGCTTTGGACACTCAAAGTTTGAATGCAGAGAAACCCCCAAATGTGTCAAGTGCGGAGAGAACCATTTCACCTCCGAATGCTCTAAACAAAAAGAAGTTCTACCAAAATGCGCTAACTGCCAGGGTCAGCACACGGCAAACTGGCGTGGTTGTCCACTCTACAAAAAAATAAATAAGGATATACCCAGTCAAAAGAACCCACGCCCTAATGCACTAAAAGAACCCTCCAAGGTACCCATCAATCCAAAAATCCCTCAAACCACAGGAAATAAGGAGAAAACCTGCGCAAACCAACCTAAAAGTATTCCCCTGAAAACCTCCAAGCAAAGCCCCATCGAGAGCGCCATCGAAAAGGCTCTCAGCGATCCAAAGATCATTGCCACCATAGTGAGGAACGTTCTCGCCACCATCGGTCCTCAATGAACGCAAAAGACAAAAAGAATAAACTCCGAATCATTCATTGGAACGCATGTAGCCTTCGGAATAAAAGGCAACAATTCACTGAATTTCTAAACGACCACGACATAGACATAGCTCTAATCTCCGAAACCTGGCTCAAACCCTGTCACAGGATGAACATCCCCAACTACAACACCGTTCGGAATGACAGGATGTCTGGACAGGGCGGAGGCACAGCAATTTTCATCCATAGGAAATATTACTGTGTTCCCATCCAAAGCACTTGCCTGAATTTGGAAACCACAGGAATAACAATCAAAGACAAAAATGGAACAACATTGAACATATACTCCTGCTACAAGCCCCCAAACACGCCTCTTGACCCAAAGGACATCTACAATATTTTCAAAACCAACACTCCAACAATCCTAGCCGGAGACCTCAACTGCAAAAACCCAACCTGGGGTTCATTCTCCACCAATCCTAATGGCAAGATCCTACAAAAGGTTGTCGAATGCCTCAACCTGGATTTAAGCTACCCAGATGAACCGACACATGACTCACCACCCGACATCTTGGACATCGCAATCCACAAAAATCTGAGTCAGACCGTTCACTCAAAAGTCCTCCACGAGATGACGTCTGATCACCTCCCAGTCCTTCTAATATTACAAGACTATAATATAACCCGCTCCGACACAACAATCAAAATCATCGACTGGGCCCTCTTTAAGTACCAAATGGAAAACACCCAACCCCCAGCGCACACCGCAGAAACCCCGCAAGAAATAATCGACTCCATAGCTTCCATTGAGGACCAAATCATTCAAAATCTACAAAAGTCCACAAAATATAAAGAACTAGACCTCGATAGAAAGTATCCAGCCCACATCAAAGAAAAATTACGAAAAACTAACAGACTAAGAAAAAAAAATGAAAAAGACCTGCGACCCCAACGACAAAAAAGCGTACATTTCAGCACGAAGAGAATCACAAAAGCTTACTAGAGAACACGACAACACCAGCTGGGACACCTACATAGAAAACCTTGACGTATCCGATCAGACAGTATGGAAGGCCATTAGACGCCTCACAGCCCCAAAGAAAGAAGAAATTATCGTGAAAACCAATAACAATCTGACACTAACAGCCGAGGAGGCAGCTGAAGCACTTGCTGACTCCTATGAAAAGCAGCTCAGCCCAAATCCTCCTACCTCCTCATATTCGAACAATTATCTGAACAAAAGAATCACCGCACACCTCCAAACAAACAACAAAACAGCTCTGGAACCCACTAACATTGGAGAAATCAAAGCAATAATTGACACCTTCCCTAAGAAAAAAGCCCCAGGCATCGACGGAATCACGAACGAAGCGCTAAAACTACTGCCCAACCATATTCTCGAATCACTAACCAGCACTTTTAACGCCTCATTGAAACTTGCATACTTCCCGAACAATTGGAAAACATCGATTATTTGTCCCATACTAAAACAAGGTAAATCAAAATACGACCCAGCAAGTTATAGACCCATTTCCCTCCTACCTGTCACCTCCAAACTATTCGAAAGAATAATTTTAAGAAGAATAAAAAAAGCACTCAGCGACGAACATCCCCTCAGGCCCGAACAATTCGGGTTCCAGCAAAAACACTCAACCCTTCATCAACTTGTGGTCGTCACGGAGAAGATAAGAAAGGCCATGGAATCAAAACAATTAACAGGAGGCATCTTCTTTGACATCTCCAAGGCATTTGACAAAGTTTGGCACGAGGCCCTCTTATATAAAATGGCAAAAAAGAACCTACCTGGAGACATCATCCGAATGACAAAAAGCTTCCTCTGTGACAGAAACCTTAGAGTAAAAGTCAAATATGTTCTGTCAACCCCAAGGAAAATTCGAGCAGGAGTCCCTCAAGGGTCAGTCATCGGCCCCACCTTCTTCAATATTTTTATCGATGACTACCCTTGCCCCGATGGAATGTCCCTACATCTATACGCAGACGATGCCGCAACTCTAGTCTCAGCCTTCAACCTCGATACCATCTATCTCAAACTTCAAGAAGCACTGGTATTCGTTAATATTTGGTGCGACGAATGGCGGGTTGAATTGAACCCACAAAAAACCGAAGCTATACTCTTCTCAGACAAAAGACTAAAAGTGAAGAAGCCCTTAGAAGATCTAGGCTACCCTGATGAACCCATAAAATGGAAGGACAGCGTCCGCTACCTGGGCGTCATCTTTGATCAACACCTGACCTTCCAAGAACACGTGCAAAACCGAATAAACCTCGCAAAAGCAGCCCAGCACCGACTAGCACTATTTTTAGGGAACAAGAGCAAACTGTCCCTACACTGCAAACGTACCATATACACGTCTATTATAAGACCAATCCTAACCTACGGCCACCCAGTCTTCATAACCGCAAACAAAACTACACTGAAAAAATTCGAAAGTTTCGAAAACCAGGTATTAAAGAAAATAATAGGTGCCCCATGGTTTGTCAGAAGCAGTATCATCAGAAAGGACCTCAATTTAGAAAATATAAATGATTTCATAATAAAACAAGCTTTCAACTTTTACGACAAATCTCGAAAATATTACATTCAGAGAAGCCTGTAACTACAAACAAGAACTGAAGAGAAGGAAACCAAAGCCAAGGCAACTCCTATATCGATTGAGAACAAATGTAGAAAAATGGAAAAATCTTAAGAAAAAACACGTTAAAGAAAAAAAATATATAATAAAAAATAACAGAACATATTAGAAAAGAGAACACACCGATTTAAAGACCGCGCGCCAGGCTCTAACCTTGTAAATATGTGAATAACCTGTCAATGTGAAGAACGTGTACATATAATTCATTGTTAATATCATAAGCTAGGTTGCTCTTTTTGAGCGACACCTAATAAAGTTATTTTTGAACTGGAACTGGAATTTTGAATATTAGCTTTGGGCAGAGGCGATATCATAGCCAATGAGGAACTTCCGAGGCGCGATTATTGCTAGTTGAAAACTTTACCCAATACCCCGCCTTGACGACGTGCAATACCGTCGGCTAACGGCAATTTTTGGAGACCTCTTCAGAGGTCATTTAATAAATAAAAAATAGATCAACTTTAAAACCTGACTTATGTGGGAACCTGTTATATGCGGGTATAACAACTTAGTCTCGGTTTATCATGGCTGTGTTAAATCTGGAACCTGTCAAAAACAGCCCAGGATCAAATCCCTCATTCGGTAGTTTTTTTATTTTTAACTAGGTGGGCTTTGGCACACTTGTAAGTGCAAAAGTCGAACTGCTTTCGATACCTGTACACAAATTGCGGCTTACTGTAAAATCAGTCGCTAAATACTATCATTAATTTTAGCGCCCTCTATCGCAGAAAATTATAAACATTTATATTTTTATCGCTACTTCTATATTAATAAAATGCAAATTTCATAAGTGGTGTTCGCTAAAAACTTTCGTTACAATGCATCAATTTCGACCAAATTTTCAACATTTATGTAAAACGAGATGGAGCAGGTTTTGCTTAACTTCAAAATATTTTTCCTAACTTTAACATGCGTAACTTCGCTGTTATCGATTAAATACAAAAAAAATCAACAGAGTTAATTTTATTTATATATAAATACAAAAAAAAATTCAGCAATTCATTCAACTCAATCTAAAAAATATTCAAAACAAGCAATTTTAAGATAATACCATATGTAAAACAGTCGGCCAAGAAAACAACAACGATATTACATCTTTCTCACATATTCACACACAATCTTGATTAATAATTAAAACTAATCTTTAACATTGTTTATTATACTTCATAATATATAATATTCGTTAGGCAAACTTTCACTCGGATAAAACCCGGGCGAAGCCGGGTACACATCCGCTAGTTTCTTAATATAATTTAAATATACAGTTAAACCTGTCTATAGCGCCCCCTCTAAATAGCGCCTACCTCTCTATAGCTCCCGATTTTAAATATGTAGTACTCTCCAAATAACTTCATTAGGTGCCGCTCAAAAAGAGCAACCTAGGATACGTAGTACGATGCGATTTACATTAAAAGTGTCCTCCCTATAGCACCCTATTTTGGTGAGTCTCAAGAGGGGGCGCTATAGACAGGTTTAGCTGTATTTCTTCAAACTTATCCCCTGTAATGATAAGCCATACCATCTCTCTCTTTTCCCATTTTCATTCATTGCAGGATAAGAGAGCTTTAGAGAAGTAAATTTCAATTATAAATATATATATTAACAGAAAAATAGCTTTAGAATTAAAAAAAAAAGTTTTTAATTTTCAGAAATATCAACATGATTATCATGGGCCTGTACCATGTGTATTATCTTGTACGATAAATAAAAAACAGGTTCAGGTTCCAAATAACTTTATTAGGTGCCGCTTTCCAAGTTCCAAATAACTTTATTAGGTGGCAATGAGTTTCTTTTTAAATATATCAAATATTATCTCTACAGGCCTTACTGCAATGATATGAGTTATTGAATGAGAGGGCTTGGCTCATCAGTAGTGAACCCTCTCAGCGGTTTCGCAAATTAATCTCTAGACCGCTCTACTATTGTATTGGACTAGTTCCAGGTCCAAGTTCCAATTAACTTTATTAGGTGCCGCTCAAAAAGAGCAACCAAGATCATCATATTTACAATATACTGAGGGGGATGTACAGGGTTTGTTCATTTACAATTATAATTTATATTGAGGTCGTTGGGTCCTCAGGTCCTTGGGGATATTGTTCTTGAGAAGGTTTTTCCTGGCTTGTTTGATATTCAAGGTGGGTTTGTTTTTCCTTTTTTTTCCACTTTTCGTCATTCTGGCTTAATTGATGGAGAATTTGTCTAGGTTTTAAATTTATTTTTTCCCTTTTTCCTCGTTTGTAGTTTGTGGCTTCCTTAAAGGTGGGGTTTTCTGATTTTTCGTAGAATTTAAATGATTGTCTAATAATGCAGTCATTGATATTTTCGATATTTAGATCGTTCCTGAGGATTGTGTTCCGAACGAACCAGGGTGGAGACATAATTTTTCTGATCATTTTATTTTCAAAGACTTCTAACCTTTTAAGGATGGTCTTATGTGCTGTCATAAAAATGGGGTGGCCAGTTTTGGCCAATTTGTCTTAAATATATGTAAATACACAGCATGTATGTTAATATGTCATAGATAGACGAGCAGTATTTTCTAATTTCTCTTTTTTTAATTTGTAGATCAAATGTAATTTGTAGAGAGAGAGAGAGATAAATGTGTTTACTTTCCATTTTACATTATTCTAGGAATGTTCTATAATATTGTAACGTAAGAAATTAGGAAAGACAAACTTCAGGTTGACACAGAAATTATTAGATAGTAAAAAGGCATATATTGGATTGATTCTGAAAATAGTGCAACCCATGCTCAAATCATTAGATAGTAAAGAGGCATATATTGGATTGATTCTGAAAATAGAACAATCTATACTCAAATCATTAGATAGTAAAAAGGCATATATGACCTGGCTGACCAGCACTTTTCCAATTACAATGAAGTCAAAAAACGGATCGATGAATAGATAGCGGCCAAAGAGCCGGCCTTTTCCATGATGGGATCCGTCAATTGCCAGAAAGATGGGAAAACGTAGTGGCTAGCGACGGACAATACTTTGAAGGTTGAATCTCTAACCAATTTTTCACAATAAAGCTTCAAATTTCGAAAAAAAAAATCGCACGAACTAAAATATACTCCCAATATTATGGGATATTCTCAACACAATAAGACGAAATACAAATAATAAAAGTTTATAATCTAAATTGTACCTTATCATACGGGGTATCATGTTTTTATTTTCATCTTGAAGAAGGAACTAAAGTTAACGGCGACGAGGTTCTTTTATTTAAGCTGTAAATTCGGCAAGTTTTCGGACTTTGACGTCCTTCGACAGGCAAAAATTTACAAGAAACTAGAAGATAATTTTTTTTTTTCAAAACGATAATATATATATATATATACGTAAATATTTACACAATTAGAAATTTTATTAATAAAAAATAAATGATTATTATCTTCAAGTTTCATGGATAGTTGCCTGTTGAAGGACGTCATAGTCTGAAAACTTGCCGAATTTACAGCACAAATAAAAGAAACACGTCACCGTAAACTTTTATTCCTTCTTAAAGATGATGTCAGGTGATTCCTTCTCTTGTAATTTTAATTTCATCTTGGCATCACTTACATTTTGAGAAAAAGTCTTTTTTTCCATTCCATTTATTTTAATATTTCTTTAATATATTTATTGTTTTTTTTTCTTAATGAAATCCAAAATATATTTACAATATATAGGTGTATGCGTGTATATGTGTGTATATATGTATATATTTTAAATTTAATGATGTAACTGTAAATAAAATTCAAAGAATATCTCTATATGTAAATAATATTTATGAATCTTTCTAAGTTACTTTCTGTGTATCTTTCTTTGTTAAATATTTTCTTTGTTATATTTGTATGTACATTTAGCCCAAGTGTCCCTAGGGGGACATAGCGTTTTGAATTGAAGTAAATAAATAAATGAACTAAACGATTTGATTTCCGACAAAAAACCATAATTAAAGTTCAATTCATTTTGTAAATACATTCTAAAATTTCTACAAAATCTGGATTTCTAATGTTTTCATGCGTTGAATAATGTAAATAACTTATGTAAATAAACTTTTCTCCTTGTTTGGCGCAAGTGTCCCTTGCGGGATATAGCGCTTTGGAAATAAAATAATTGTAATTGTGAACCGATTTAGGGGGAAATAGCTCGAATATCATTTGTGAACAAAACAATGAATTTAATAAATTGAGCTTATACATCAACTACCAAACAAAACAACAATGACAACATTTAGTTGGAACTACTCCAACAGTTCTGAATTTAGGCCGATGATAAGTTAATAGTGTTCACAGACCTTTTGAATAGGAATTTTAAAAAAATCTACTTGTAAATTTTATAACACAATTTAAATAAAATTAGTATCTCCCACGTGGTCTAGTGGCTAGGATACCTGGCTCTCACCCAGGAGGCCCGGGTTCGATTCCCGGCGTGGGAATTTTTTTTTCTTTCTAATTTTGCTTATTAAACTTTTAGGAAGTATATACAATATGTTATTCAAGTAATTATATAATAGAGAATTAACGGCAACAGTATCAAGAATCAGAAAAGTACATTTTAAAGGAATGAAGATAAACCCAGACATGACTAGATACTACAGGAACAGTAATAACTGTCAAAACACCCAACTCACTCCGGACCATATATACCCGGCCATTCATGTAGCCCTCTATATGGCAGACATCAATCCAGAAGAGGACATCTATACGGACAAGGAACCTTTGTTGGCCGGTATTGTGATCAGGGTGCACAGGCCGATCTGATCTTCTCCATGGACAAGACACCACCATCACAGTATTTAATTTAGCCCGCTTTATCTGTAAAGTCTTGTGAGCAAATCGGTGAGAACTTCCCAGCTGTTACGTCATTTGATAATATTTATTTAGCATACTACTTTATTTGATATATTAAAATGTAATCAGGACTACAATAGACCAATCTCTGCAAAAGGATCACACAAGAATACTAAATTCAAGACTATACCCCCACTATAAAAACATCTGCTCAACTCCGTTACCGGAACACTATCTGTCCAGCGATTTCCCGCTCCGGGTCAAACGGTGTATTGCCGGACTGAGAATCCTCGCGGTGCTCTTTACTGATTATCGCCCCAGAATATTTAAAACAGACGGATGGACATGCGAGATTTGCGGGACAAGAATGGAGCCTGGGCTACATCACCATTTGCTCTCATGTATGGGGCTGAAAGACGAACGAGAAGTGCTCCTGAGTGAAATAGGCCTTGAGGGAATCTCTTTGGAGCTCCTATTGAATGAGGTGGTGAGAAGCAGAGCTGGAGCTTTTGCGTTGTTCAAATTTTGGAAGACGGCTGAAGAGAAGGGGAGGTTATATACATAATCTAATTGATGTAAATAATTATAAGCAAATAATCTATGTCAGGATTAGAATGACGAATCCTGTATGGGACTTTGATTCCAGTAAAAGGCTTGTTGTTGCGTTTGTATATAGTCACAGTGTAGAAAATACTACACTATACCTACTACATATAGGTTTCTCTCTGTATGCTTAGTTCTCTTCTCTTCAATTACTCTGTAAACTGGCGAATCCTATATAGGACGAGAGGTCCTCAATAAAGGCTTTTGTTGTTGTTGTTGATTTATTAAAATTATTGAGTGGAGATAAAAGAGAAGAAGAAGAAATAGGTTTTGCACAAAATAGTTCAATTGTTTATGCATAATAGTTTCTCTTCGTATAGAAAATTTGGTCAAAATGATTAGAGCAGTTTTCGAATAACCTATCTACATATATAGCTCGTGTAATAGAATTTGATAGAAATAACCTATTTATATTTTAATAAAAAAGGCAACTCCTTATCGTGCAACTGAGAGTTGCTGATGGCTTGCGTCATCTATAGGAATAAATAACAGCTTTTCTCGTTGATTTTTAAATTTTCCAGAATTGGCCAAATACCGTTTCTTGATTAATCAAGAAAAGCTAACCACGTACGCGTTTTGGACTGTTAGCTTTCATCAGGGTGGTGCAAGCTGTACCTCAATGACCAAAAAAAGTGGTCTTTGAGGCATCTTGAAAAACCAATAAACAGGTATTTTTCTTGATTAATCAAAAAACGGTTTTTGGATATTTTCTGTAATAATTAAAATCAACGATTAGTTGATATTTATTCCGATAGATGGCGCAAGTTATCAGCAACTTTTAATTGCACGATCAGGAAATGTCTTTTTCTTAATTTATCTACCTGATCCAAGTACAAATTCCCTTTTGTACTATTTTTCACCATTTAGATGTGTTCATCATTGATATTATTCATCATTAAATTAAAATGATCATTTTTATCATGAAGCTATGCAAAGATATATACATTGAAGTAACCAATGATAACGAATTTAACCGTAGGCGACAACTAACCAGATGTATTCATCATCTCAAAGAATCTGTATATAGAAAATTGGGTCGAAATCTTCAGTCTTATTGGAGAAACCTAACCAAGAATCGCTCACTTAATGGATAACACAAGACGGCTGAACACACAATATTATTTTTCAAACATTTTATAAAATATTTGAATTGTTGTATTTGTAGATAATATTTGTCAACAACCTGTTTACCGGAGTAAAGATGACAAAACCACGGTATATGGAATTCAAAAGTAAATCCACAAATTACAAGAAAAAAAATCATCTATAGTACAGGTGGTACAGGCCATGATAATCATGATGGATAGAAGTTGGCGACTGCTTTTACTGTAAGTGCACCACATGTCTACACATGAGAAATCAGTTCGACTTTTGCACTTACAAATGTGCCAGAGGCCCGTTTGGTTACTTGCACTCGCTGATGGGGTTGGAATTTTGCAAGAATCGGGGTCCATTGGAGTATTATTTTATTAGAAAAAACGTGTCCAATGCGGGAATCGAAACCGGGTCGTAGCGGTCGAAAACCAACGGTTTAGACAATCCTTCCACCGACTCCATTACTAAAAAATGAAGGTGTGCAATGAATATCGCTCTAACAAATTTGAAGGGTTCCTAGTATAAAGTAAAACATATATTATATAAATATAGTATTTTGAAAAAGGCATCTCCTTATCGTGCAACTGAAAGTTGCTGATGGCTTGCGCCATCTATCGGAATAAATATCAACTATTCTCGTAGATTTTTAATTATTCAAGAATTGGACAAATGCCCATTCTGGTATTTTGCTAATTCTGGAATAATTAAAAATCAACGAGAATAGTTGATATTTATCCCGATAGATGGCGCAAGCTATCAGCAACTTTCAGTTGCACGATAAGGCAAGGTCTTTTTCATAATTTATACACCTTATCCCAGTACAATATCAAATTTGTACTATTTTTCAAATATAGTATTATAATTTTATAAAATATACTTTTGTTAAAAAGTTTCAAGTGCTGAAAGAACGCCATTGATGATTCAATTTTTGTAATGGCTACATTGTCGCCCAATTGGTTAAATAACTTATTTTTGTAGTAGTATAAATTTATGAAATAATATATTTATCAATCAATTTCTGAAATAACGTAATTTTTAAAGTAACGTATTTGAAATATTGAAATAATGTAAGACATAAAAAAAACGAGGAAATTTCCATTTGAACTGATTCGAAAGTCCTAAATTTATGTCTATGATAGGTTGACTATAATGGTATTCCTCTTTAATGGAAAGAATTTTATTTTATTTTTTAAATATATACATACTTAAAAGTTAATTTGCATCTCCCACGTGGTCTAGTGGCTAGGATACCTGGCTCTCACCCAGGAGGCCCGGGTTCGATTCCCGGCGTGGGAATTTTTTTTTTTTTTTTTCAATTTTAATGCAACTGAATTTTTTTTTTTTGACAAGATGGATGGATTATTAAAAAAATTAACTCCTTTTTACGCGTATAATTCTTTTGAAATAAATCAATTTCTACTTCTCTTACTGCAATGATATTCTTCTTCCTTATCTCAGAAGTAGAATGCGTCTGCCTTTGTCATTAAGACTGTGGGAGCACTACTCAGTAGAGGCCGACTGAGCCTTGATAAAATAATGGAAAGGCTTGGCTCATCAGTGGTGAACCCTCCCAGCAGTTTCGCCTGTTTAATATACCATACCGCTGTAATATTGCATTTTTCGGTTATCCTTTTATACTGATACTGAAGCTGGATTCTAGGAATGGGTATTTTAAATGAACTATGGACATAAGCTTTGAGGACAGTAGAAATACATGTAATGACAAAAATATAATGCGTTTCTCTCAATTTGCTCTTCCGCAAATTGCAAGTGAAAGTTTTTAAAACACAATATTAATATGATGAGAATATAATAATAGGCGAAACTGCTGGAAGGGTTCACCACTGATGAGCCAGGCTCTCTCATTATTTTATCATTGTAGTAAGGACAGTGGAAATTTGATTTATTTTAAAAAGAATCATACGAAAAATAAACACTTCGACCAGTTGGAGTTTTTTATTTTCTCAACATTTTAACAAAAATATTTTGTCTTCGTCAGAAGAAATAAATAAAAATAAGCATTTGGCAAGGCGTTAAGAACTGTTTTCCTAAAAAAAAAATAATTTTTAACGCCTTGCCAAATGCTTTATTTCTATTTATTTCTCCTGACGAAGACAAAATAATTTTGTCGAAACGTTGAGAAAAATAAAAAAAAAACTCTAACTGGTCGAAGTGTCTATTTTTCTACAGAAATATGAATGCCGTCCAGACAACCTCTATCTTCTCAGTGTCTAAAATAGTTCTAATTTCTAACAACAGAGGGCGCGCTAAGACATCATATCAATAAAGGATTGATTATTCATCCCATTATTTATTCATTACATACTTTTAACTGCTCTGTCTGTACGATAGGTTGAATCTTAAAATCGATTTTGCTCACTTCCCGTTGTTTAGTTTGAATTGAAACTTTGCAAAATAATCTACCTTCAATAACAACACATAAATCAACTATGAAACATTATATTGCTGTAAAATATTTTTAATTTATTAACAGTTTCATTATTTTACATATTTTGTTACTCGGCATCTTTTTCTCAATAATTCTTTCTATATTGTACCAAATTATTTATTATTTTATTAACAAAGTATCATTTTTTATGCCTCTATTTTGATAATCTGTAAATTTCCTTCATTTGATAATCTTTTGTTTATCATTCATAGTTTTTTCTTGCCTTAAATAAATTGCTGTAGCTTGTCTTCCTTAATTTTCCACGTTGCATTTTTGTGGAGATGCTGGGTAAATTAGGGAAGACAAACTGAAGATCGCCGAGAAGACCTAGAGGTCATGGGTGCTGTGATCTACATTTCCCGAGACTGGCTCTAGGATTCCACCGCCGTGTCAAAGCCAAGACTCCCCTCCAAGATGACGATGTCCCAATAGACGATACGACGACAAAGCCGTTCTTCACGCCGCAAAAAAAAAAAAAAAGGACGCAAAGGTACTAGAGACAAAGTTCCAAGACTTCGTTGGAATCATTGGCAGAATCACATCAGATCCATGTCAGTAACTACAATAATTACTAGCTGTGGGTCACAGCTTCCATTGGGAAGAAGCTATGTAGCAAAGTATTTATTATTTTATTAACAAAGTATCATTTTTATTTTTATATTTTGATACTCTGTAAACTTCCCTCCTTTTGTTTATTCTTTATAGTTTGTTCTTGCTTTAAATAAATTGCTGTGTCATTCTGAAGCTTGTCTTCGGCCAGCTATATCTCTACCTGTGCACATCTTTGCTCTGCTGCTCTTGCCATGAACCCTGCCAAGAAAAATAAGAGGAATGCCCAGAAGCCCATCGTGGACGTCGCTGCCCTGGATAAGGAGGACGAAATGGTGCTCTCCCGCCACCTCCAGGTCCTGATCGGCGTTGGCCATCCCGCCCTCAAGCCCCTGCACGAAGACATGATTGGGTACATCGCAACGCGGAATAAGCAGATTATGGCCCTTTGCGCTGAAGTGGAGAGCCTTACTGACACGCTCAGTGCCTTCGCGGAGCTGGACGTCATCACTCCAACTGCCAGTCACAGCACCCAAACCAGCCCTGCTCCTTCCTGCATGGAAGCCAGTTCCCAAACCGACCCAATCAAGCCCGCCACCCCTGTTCATGCTGCTTTCCCAACTAAGAAGCCTGCCCCCATCGTGCCCGCTCCTGCTCCCTCAAAGAGGAAGCAGCCTGAGGCTCCCAACCCGCCCGCAAAGAAGACCAACCTGAAAGGCCCCGCAAAACCTGCGCTATCCCGCGTCTCCAAGCCTGCGGCCGCACAAGTGGTCCTCCATGGAGAAAAATCGGCGGCCTACACAGTGGTCATCTTTGATGACCCACAGACTGACCCAAGGCAAATGCTTAAAGCTGTCCGCGCTGCCCACACTCTGCCCCAAGGCGTTTGGGCCTCCCTGCGAACCAAAGGGAAGCTTGTCCTCCACTCCAGCAACCCGATACCATCCCAGCTGTTACCACCTCCCTCCCTGGCAAACAAGCTGGATGGCATGAAGGTCCGCCAACAGAAGGAGATCCTGCCTCGCATCTGCCTCTTCAAAGTGGATGAGGAAACATCCAACTCCACCATTGAAGAGACGCTCCTGGAAACCCCTACTGTCAGCCAACTCCCTGGGGACAAGGTGGTGCGCGTGGCGCACCGTTCTGCACCCAGAAACGGGACCTCCACCGCCTTCATCGAGGTGGACCTCAAGACCTTCAGAGCCCTGGACAATCGCGGAAGGATCGTGGTGGATGGAGTAATCCACAACTTCGAGGAGTCCATCCGCGCCCGAGTCTGCTTCCGCTGTTGTGGCTTCGGTCACAACTCTGCCCACTGCACCAGAGCTCCTAAGTGCTTCCACTGCGGTGAAGGCGGCCATGAAGGCCCCTCCGTTGCCGACCAGCGCACTTCCAAGTGCGCCAACTGCTGTGCCAAGGGCCTCCCGGACAAGCACGAGGCGAGAGCCTCAAGCTGCCCCATGTTGAAGTCTAGAGCCCTCAAGTGCTAGGCTTCCAGGACCTCCTGCCTCCTCAACTGGCCTCCATCAAGGCTTCTCACCGCATCAAGGCGCTGTTTCCCTGACCTCTCCAGCTTCCTCCACCCCTGCGATGACACCTCCACTGCCAGATCCTAGGATCCCTTGCCACCAGTTCGCGTTCTGCAGCCAGAGTAGGGCTAGAAGACCTTATTTGATAGGCCAATTAGCCCGGAATCTCAAGAAATTCGAAGCTTGTCTTCCCTAATTTTCCACGTGGCAATATTATGTAAATAAGTCGAAAAATGTTTTTTTGACCAAAATAAATTGTAATGTCATCATCAATAGAAATATACATTGTATTTTTTTTTTTTTAATTAAAAAAAAACATATTTAGGATCAAAATATCATTTATTTTACCAATATTTCAGTTGGCTGAACGCCAACCTTCATCAAGGTATTATAACATATTTAATGTGTGTCAACAACAAACTCAGCGCCACATAACGTCAACAGAATAAAGTTTAAAAATATTTTTGCTTGTATTCAATGGGGAGAAAAAAAATGTGATGTATACATGTGATGTATAAATTTATATAATGGACAAATTTATATATATACATTTTTTTCCTCCCGATTGAATATAAGCAAAAATATTTTTAAACTTTATTCTGTTGACGTTATGTGGCGCTGAGTTTGTTGTTGACACACATTAAATATGTTATAATACCTTGATAAAGGTTGGCGTTCAGCCAACTGAAATATTGATAAAATAAATGATATTTTGATCCAATATATGTCTTTTTATTTAAAGATTTATTTGTGGATTGCTCTATTAAAAAAATACATATGTATGAAGAGAGAGAAATTTATATATGAGCATAAAAATGTATTACAAGATTTTCTACAATATTTATATAAGTTTAACAGAACGCTTCTATTTCGAAATTATCTGAAAGTATACTTTTGATATCCGGGAATATTGGAATTTCAATCACCAAGAATAGATGCTTGGAACGCTGTGATTAATATATTTCATATCTAACCCCTAAGACTTTCCGACTTTAGACAACCCTCTACCCTTGAACTACCCATGTATAAAGCTGTAAAGATGTCTATACATTGTTGTATATTCCTTTTTCACTTGTACTAATCTAGTTTCTGTCAATACTTCTAATTATTGTTCTTTAAGAAAAAGAACTGCTTGTTCTCGACTGCTTGCATATAAGTTTATACCAAGCCCTTTCTTTCTTCATTCCCTCTATTTGATACATTATGAATAACATCTCTGATTATTGTAATTATTACTGTTATTTCTGTATAACGTTATTGTTAAATTATAAATTTCTGAAATAACGTATTTGTTAAGGTCTCATTCAAATCAAATAACGCAATTTTTAAAGTATTATTTAATTGTAGAAATAACGTAAGACATTTAGTGAGATATTTTACATTTGAACTGATCCGAAATTCCTATGTATGTCTATGATAGGTTGACTATGATGGTATTCCTCTTTCATTAAGAAAATTTCAGAACTATTTTTGAAATATAAACATACTTAAAATGTTAGTTGTAACTCCCACGTGGTCTCTAGTGGCTAGGATACCTGGCTCTCACCCAGGAGGCCGGGTTCGATTCCCGGCGTGGGAATTTTTTTTTTATTTGCATATTACTAAGTTTTTTTTTTATTATTTTAGATTAACAATAGATACGTGAGGGTGGGACACCTCATATCGGAGGAATTCAAGATTGGGAGAGGGACAAGACAGGGCTGCATATGTTCCCCAACTCTGTTCAGTATATATGGAGAATAAATAATCAGAAGGGAAACGGAAGGTTATGTAGAAGGGGAGTTGATTGGGGGCAGACTTGTCTTAAATCTTCAATATGCAGATGATAGTGTCCCTCTCGCAAGAAGTGAACAGAACATGGTAAACCTGCTCCTCAGAATTGAAATGATTTCAGGGAAAGTGGGATTAAGCTATATCGAGGCGAATGTCAGCTCTTGATGATTGATAGAGCACACACAAATTAAAGGAAAACTCAGCCATCTCATGGGATGTTGTGGTAGTGGACACCTACCTCGATGTCCTAATAACAAGGAAGGATCTGAGGGAGAGGTCCGGAGAAGGATGGCGATGTGGCAATGGGAAGACTAACAAAACTGTGACAACAGTATCACGACGAGAACCAAGTAGAGTTCGGGCACTAGTTTTCTCAGTGGCTACTTATGCTTGAGAGTCTTGGACTATTACATCATCGCTAGAGAAGAAAATCGATGCGTTCGAGATCTATTGCTGGCGAAGAATGGTTCGTATACCTTGGACAGCGCGTAGAACATCGATACTATCACAACTATCGATTTCGGAAGCTGACCGACTTCTGTACAACGGAATTGTTTGAGATTCTTCGGTCACATCGCGCGACCCAGGGGAATGGAGTACACCATACTGATCGGAAAGGCGTCTGGGCTTCTCATACCTGGACGCCCGCCGACATGCTTCGTGGACCAATTAAAGGAACTCAGTGATTAAACGGTCGCTGAGATGGTACATCGAACTCAAGAAAGAGATGGCTGGAGTCGCATCGTGTTTGGGATGTAATACGTACAGTGGGCCACAACGTTCGATCGAGAATAAAATTATTTATGTTCTGTATATACCCTCTTCTACTCGGAGAATCTGTATAAGACTAAAAGGTTAATAAAGTTTTTTTGTTGTTGTTATATTTCATATCTAACCAAATATAAGTAGTTTCAAAATCGTAATTTTCGATGTATATATATATATAGTATAGTTATGAGAATTTTAAGATTAATAATTTTTTTTATTTAATTTAAACGTGTGAGTTTTTTTTTGTAATAAATAATTAGTTAGATTATATTTAATAAAAAAGAAAAAAAAAGTAACACCAGCAAAGCATCGGCAGTTACGCGTCATAGGCTGGGTGAAAAAAGGAATAAGAGAAGGGAAAGTTTTATAGAGAAGAGCAAAGACAGAACCATGATAATAATTTTCCAAATATAAAATAGAGCTAATTAGAGAGAGAGAAATATTTTTTTGCTCTATTTTCTCTCTTGATGAAAAAAGATAGATTTTTGTGATTTTTTTTATAAGCTTATTTTAAAGACAATCTATTGTAAATGTGGAGGACACGATATAAGATAGTTTATTAAATTAGTGTGCATGTTAGGAAGGATGAAAACCTTAAAGGTTAGACCAGATGAAAACCATAAAGGTTAGACCAGATGAAAACCATAAAGGTTAAACCAGATGGAAAGAGGATGGTACTCAGGCGGGCCTCTTCAGATGAAGACCTGAGCAGCAGTTTCAGCCCTTTCTTCATTACTGCCAAACCATGCCTCTTCGACCAAATAAATCATCTTCTGATATTCATTACTGCTTTTTTCTCTTGGTGGTGGCTTTTCTTTAAGAGACACCTTAAAAAAATTGCTTTCTATTTGGTCGAAGAGGCATGGTTTGGCAGTAATGAAGAAAGGGCTGAAACTGCTGCTCAGGTCTTCATCTGAAGAGGCCCGCCTGAGTACCATTCTCTTTCCATCTGGTCTAACCTTTATGGTTTTCATCTGGTCTAACCTTTATGGTTTTCATCTGGTCTAACCTTTAAGGTTTTCATCCTTCCTAACATGCACACTAATTTAATAAACTATCTTATATCGTGTCCTCCACATTTACACTAGATTGTCTTTAAAATAAGCTTATAAAAAAATTCCCCCCAAAAAAAATCACAAAAATCTATCTTTTATCATCAAGAGAGAAAATAGAGCAAAAAAAAAAAAAAACTTCTCTCTCTCTAATTAGCTTTATTTTATATTTGGAAAATTATTATCATGTTTCTGTCTTTGCTCTTCTCTATAAAACTTTCTCTTCGCCTATTCCTTTTTTCACCCAGCCTATGACGCGTAACTGCCGATGCTTTGCTGGTGTTACTTTTTTTTCTTTTTTTTTTAAAATATAATCTAACTAATTATTTATTACAAAAAAAAAAATAAAAAAAACAAACCTCACACGTTTAAATTAAATAAAAAAATATATAAATCTTAAAATTCTCATAACTATACTATTTGATACAGAATTAGCTTGCTGTTCTGACTCAAAATTAATTCAAAATCTGTAGTTCTTAATAGTTTACTTTTCCTCTTTTTACAAATATAAAAATTTACTATTAACATATATATATATATGAAAAAACAATAGAAAAAAATAAAAGATAAGTGGGTCAGGTGCTCGTGGTCAGGAGATGCCTTCTTTATTTTTAATATATATATATATATATATATATATATATATATATATTGTTACGACTCTTCTCAGCCGTCGATGTTTGCGTGCAAGGTTTCTGAGAAGACAAAGTGGGTTCGTTTTGGATACAGCGTAGTACTATAGATTTATTTAAACACAACTTAAAGAGTAGATAAGTAACTATACAGTAGAAGATTGACTTGCCTTCAATGCCGCCCCAGGTAGGTTTCTCCTCGTCCTCCACTTGTTAATCCACACAGTCCCGGAGCCCACTTCCTGAAATGGAATGCGTCACACCACGATAGCGAGTCCATGTTCCGACGCCATCTTTCCACCGAAACCGTTCCAACTGTTCTTCTCCTCGCGCGGGCGTGCTCGCGCGGGCGTGCCTTGCCTCCCTTGGTTTTCCCCACTTCTTCTCTTCTACTTTTCTGCATCGCTTCACTGCCCCCTTCTCAATCCTTTTCGTCCCGAAAAGGCTGATTTCACCAGAGGCGCTGATCGGCGGCCCTTTGATCTCCCTGACGTCTCTGGCCACATGAGGGTCGTCAGCCTCCCGGAAGCGTAACGGCAGGGTTAACACCAACCCTTGTTTGCAGAACCACATCTCAACTCGCGCTTTCTTTCCACTATCAACCAGTGCCGACGCCATTGATTGGTCTCGCTGTCTAGCACAGGGCGGTGGTTCTCCACAAGATGGCGGCCATACCTCACTGCCCACGATGCTTCCATCTGATATCTTGAATTCTCCTTGTGAGCACTCTGTAGCCGCAATGTACAAAGGGTTGTGATCGTTTGTATTGCGCTTTCGCCGCTTCCTTCCACGACGGGGCTGTAGATCGCTGATCTTTACAGTGGATTCGTCCACCTGATCCACGCTGTCCATTTCGTGGCCTCCCTTTTCTTCTTTAGGTTTCCCATTCTCTTGCTCTAGAGGCTCTCTTTTTCCTAACCCTTCAAACCTGGGCTCCTTAGTGACGACCACGCACAGGCCTGTGGATTTCTCAAACCTTCTGGAGGTGTCGGATCCCGTGGCAGTCTCAAGGTCGGTAGAACTTTTCCTAGGCGGTGGCTGCTTGATCTGCACCTTGTCGGGCGAAGGAACGAAGATGAATGGTACACATTCTTGGCACATCTCTTCAGCTTGCATTGCAGACGACGGCGCTGACACATTGCGCGCGACTTCCGCGTCACAGACAGTGTCGTCGGACTTTCATAGAGCGTCCAATGCTCTATCCCGTTCAGTCGGGTTGCCGGCTCCAACTTCAGGGTGCTTCGACCATCTAGCCTTGTCGCACTTCCACGGAGCATCCAGCTCCGTCCCGTCCAGTTGGATCGCCGCTGTAGTCCCTGACAGTCTGACACTGTCGCTGAAGTCAGCCACGCTGTCGCACTGCAGCTCGCCAAGATCGTTGCTGTTCTCATGGAGTATTTCAGAAAGAATCCCAGGGGTTGAATTTTCGCTCTGTATATCACCTTGAGGGCATTCCCCTTCCGTCCGCTTGATTTGGTTCGAATCTCTCGTGCCACAGCCGTTGTCTGAGGCGATCAGCTCGTCCTCCTCCGCTACACAACCAGTCTTGATCATTTCCTGCTGTCGACACTCTTCGGACTTCTGGATCACGGGCGAATCTTCCAGCGTAGATTCCGACAGTTCACTCACAACGTCTCCTGACGTGATGATCTTTGTTGTGATGGTCTTGCCGGGATCTTCATCACCTGGACTCGTCTTTTGTCCCCTCAGACATTGAATACGTGGGCTGTTGGTCGCTGTGATTGCCTTTGAAAAGCCATCAGGATTTTCTGGCGATAGTACATTGAGTGTGGCAGAACGTTTGACATTCCGAATATGTTCGAGTCGGCTCAATCGAGAATCCCAGTTTTCTCCGAGCACATCTAATTTCTGGCTTATCTGACTGAGCAATTTTGTGAATTTTTCGATTTCGGGGTCGGTTAGTTTTTCCATTTTTCTTTTTGAATTAGCGCAAAATAAAATATTCAATTAAAATTAACTAAGCTGTATCCCACTTCTGACACCAATTGTTACGACTCTTCTCAGCCGTCGATGTTTGCGTGCAAGGTTTCTGAGAAGACAAAGTGGGTTCGTTTTGGATACAGCGTAGTACTATAGATTTATTTAAACACAACTTAAAGAGTAGATAAGTAACTATACAGTAGAAGATTGACTTGCCTTCAATGCCGCCCCAGGTAGGTTTCTCCTCGTCCTCCACTTGTTAATCCACACAGTCCCGGAGCCCACTTCCTGAAATGGAATGCGTCACACCACGATAGCGAGTCCATGTTCCGACGCCATCTTTCCACCGAAACCGTTCCAACTGTTCTTCTCCTCGCGCGGGCGTGCTCGCGCGGGCGTGCCTTGCCTCCCTTGGCTTTCCCACTTCTTCTCTTCTACTTTTCTGCATCGCTTCAATATATATATATATATATATATGAAAAAAAAAGAAAGAAAAAAAAAAGATAAAAAGATCAGGGAACAGGCTAAATTAATGATTAGTTGAATTTTGTTCCACCAGATGGAGCTCTGCCTTCTGTAAAGCACATGTGCTCCTGGTCAGGATATGCCATTTTTATTTTTATTTCAACACCTGATCTTTTTATCTTTCTTTTTTTTTTCTTTCATTTTTTTTATGTGTTAAGCGTATTCACGCAATTTTGGCCTTAAATACCCATTTCTTGGTTTTTCAAGAAGCCTCTGGGACCAAAAAATATTTTTGGTCGCAGTGGTACAGCCTATTCCACGCTGACGAGCGCCAAAAAGTGCGAAACGAGTTCGTGGATGGCTTTTCTTGATTTATCAAGAAATTGGGTTGGCCAAATATCAGGAAACAGACTAAATCAATGATTAGTTGATTTCTGCTCCACCAGATGGCGTTCTGCCTTCTGTAAAGCACATGTGTTCATGGTCAGGATATGCCATTTTTGTTTTTGATATATATATAGAGGGGTAGTATAAACCGTCGGTTTTCGACAGTCACTACCCAGGATCGAATCATCTGTCCATATAGTCATCAAAAGTCGAACTCGACTTGAAGGACACTAGCAAAAACAACAGAATAGCTCTGAATAATCAAGCCAGTGGACTCTAGAATACACCAATGGATATGTGAGCGAAGGTTGTACGCCTGTAGCCGTAGCTACACCTTACAACCAATGAGCGACAGCTTGTGACAGCTATTGACGCACCAAGCAACCTAGGATAGATTCTTCCTCCTCCTTGTTCCAAAATAATTTTACTAGGGTTCGGGTGTCGTTTTACACTGGTTAATCAAAAATTATTTTTCTTTGTCCCAAAAGAAACAGCATCTTATCTAAATTTTACACTTTGTGCTGAATCCAAATATACCATTAGTTTTTTTTCTATCACGCAAGATTTTTGAGATACACCTAATTGAAATTTGAAAATGTTTTTAATATATAGGCCTATATGAACGAAATATATTTAGTTTATTGAAAAGTAGTGACAGTGGATTTTCTTCTATACTTTGCATGTGGTATATCCCTCTGGGTGCCCAGCAGTAGTCAGCAAGCATACCGGGACTCCATTTACCTTGGTACCGCTCCTCCATGCTTGATATATCTTGATGAAACCTCTCACCATGCCCATCGCTAACTGCACCAAGATTGTCTGGAAAGAAATCCAGATGTGAATGAAGGAAATGGATCTTGAGAGACATGTTACATCCCAGTGCCCTGTAGGAAAGCAACAGATCATTAACTATGTCTCGGTAATTTTCAACCTTGACACTTCCTAAGAAGTTCTTGCAAACGTTTCTAAAAGAATTCCATGCTGCTGCTTCAACTTCATGCAAACTATTTTGAAAATTTTCATCCTGCAGTAATTCTCGAATCTGAGGTCCAACGAAAATGCCTTCATTAATTTTCGCATCACTTATGCTAGAACATTTTTGTTTTAGGTAGGCAAATCCACTGGCATTTCGATCCATTGCCTTGACAAAGTTCTTCATTAATCCCAGTTTAATATGTAATGGTGGTAAGTAAATATTTTATGAATCGATCAAGGGAGGATTTACAATATTTTTATGTCCTGGAGTAAAGATTTCACGGTATGGCCAGCTTTTTTTAATGTAATGTCTTTCCCTATCTCTGCTATCTCACTCACACAGAAAACAACACATTTTGTGTATCCAAGCTGTAATCCACGCAAGAGAGCAATGACTTTCAAATCGCTGCATATTTTCCAACCGTATCTTTCATATTCTATCTTTTTCAAAAGCAGTTTCATGTTTTCGTAAGTCTCTTTTATGTTGGATGCATGTGCTATTGGCACTGATGGGAACTTATTTGCGTTGTGAAGGAGAACAGCTTTCAAACTAATTTTTAAAGAATCAACGAATAAACGTCTCTCTTCTGTATCATGGTCATGACCAAGCGCTTCCATTAGACTAACAACATCATTGCAATATACTTAATCATTCTCTTGTGAAAAGAAGTCTTGAAATTCATCTTGAGGCTTGCGGAAAGAGCATACTTTGTGCCTTTATGCAGCAGATTCCAGCCTTTTAACCTAGAGCCTAAAATTCACTCTGTTTTTTGGATAAATCTAAATCACGTACGAGGTTGTTCAAATCTCCTTGGGTTAACAAATGAGGTTCAAATAAAGCACCTGCTTCAAAATTTGTGTCATCCGACTCTCGTCTATCTGAATCGTCGTCACTAAATGTAACATTTTCAGGAGGCTGTGGCACAGGTAAAATATCACTACGAAGAACTGGTCTCATAGCAGAAGGCAAATCTGGATATTCAACTGTATGTCTTGATTTGGATGTAATACCTGTAGTCTTTGTCAAACAAAAATAATAGTCTGAAGGATGGTCTTTAGGTTCCCTCCATATCATTGGAACCGCAAAAGGCATATGACGTTCACCTTTAATCCACCCTGTAAAACGTCGAGCACAAATTTCACAACAATGAAGAGGAGCCCAAGTCTTATCTTGGTCACCGACTTTACAGCCAAAATAAAGTTGATAGCACTTTTTGATGAGCGGTGTAAAGTTTCGCCTTTGAACTTTGAAAGTTAATTCCCCACAAATGTAACAGAAAATATCAGGAATATTAATGCAACGCCTCGGCATATTGACACAGTCTAGTGCACACGATTTATAAAAGCAAATCGATAGAGAAGAATAAACTGATCACTTCAAATTTACCTGTCACTTCTGATGCAAATCTATTAAACAAATCGTTAGGTTCAATTTAAATATATATATTAAAACTGTTATTCAGCAAATAGCATTCCAGAGCTTGTCGTTATTTTTTAGTTGAAAGCAAAACAGATTGCATTTTATAAAATAAACATATTCAATTAAAAATTCAATAATTTGTTATTTAAATTAATATTGATGATTCTTAAAGAGCAAAATTTAATTAATAACAAATAAAAAAGAGCTTTTCGCTCCACCTATCAACTCTTCTTGTCAAAAATAAAGCGCTAGCTAATGTATTGATGTTTACTTAAAAAATGCTTATGTAACATTTTCTGTATTATTACTGTATATACCTATTTATAGAAAAAATGGTTATCCTGCAAGAACTATGGGTGATGGAAAACTTCTGATTTCATTTTTGAATTCAGCATGAAAAGTTACCTTAGAATCAACATCAGGTTTTCTCAGGCAAAAAAAAAGTGTTTTTTTTTTTATAGACCCGTGTTATCAGCAGTCATAATTATTAGTGATCCCAATTAGTGAAATTAGTGGAATTATGGTAGATATTAAGAGTGTGTTAAATAAAGTATAAACTGAGTGTTACAGCCACAAGTTGAGTAGGATCAGATCTGATTTAGAGTTCTGTTTTACTGGCATCCATTATTATAAAAAGCCTTTTTGTTTTTCAAATACATAATATACAATAGAATCTCCATGAAAGGACACTCGCGCTTGAAAACAGCTTTCTACAAAGGACAGTTTTCATTTAAAAAATTACCATTTTTACTATTTAGCAACTCTCTGGTAAGAGGACAGCTCTCCTTAAAGGACAGTTTAGCTCTGCAATTATGTGTCCTTTACAGGGAGGCTCTAATGTATATATTATAATTGATATTTTATATTCTTTTTTTTTTGTCTTTTTTATTTTTATTGGGCCAGGGGAGGGGGGGGGGGGGGGAGGGGGGGACCCGTCGCTGTCGCGGGAGGTTTGGGGAGCCGGGATGGGGAGGGGACAGGAGGTGATTGGAGAGGGACCGGGGTGGAGGGGGGATGGGAGGAGGAGGGACGGGGCGAAGGGATGGGGTTGGGGATGGGAGCACCATGGAGGCCGCAGGCACCATCTGCAGCCCCGGGGTCAGGCAGAGGAAGCCGATGATGCCCGAGGATGTGCGGAAGGGGGCGGCGGGGAGCTGGAGCGGGCGAGAGGCGGCCGGTGGGGCGCCAGGAAGGGGGAGGTGGCTGAGGGTTTATCTGCCACGGGGGGCAGCACGGTGGGGCGGATTGTCTGGCCCCCACGTGACAGGAGCTCCTGTGTGGGTGGTGGCGTTTCACAGGAGCCTCCTACACAACACACACTCAGCCTTAGTCTCTCTAGCCTGCTCAACCCTAGTAGAAGAAACTCACCTCAACCACCATGTCACTCCTCCGATTCGAGTTGGCGGAGCTCTATCTCGGAGGAGGACATCGCCTCCCTCCTGCGCCGCCATTCTCGCTTGACGGCCATTTCTCCGGCCGCCTCCTCGCGAGCTTGCTCCAGCTCGACTTGTTGAAGCATCTGGGCCGCCGCCCGGAGAAGCCCAATGGTATTACTTGGGCTGTATCTCCTTCTCCTTCCGCACACGAAGAAATGTCGCAGCCTCTTCTTGGGGGTCGGAGCGAGGGGAGAGGGGGAGGGTTTTTTTTCCTCCCCCGCTACGAAGAGGCTGTCCTCGGGCATCATCTCTTATGATTTGTTTCGGATCTTCTTGGGGGCTTCCTCTGCACTGAACCGTTTGACCCGGAGCTGGGTGCAGATGGTTATGTGGGGGGCGATGTGTCTGCCCCCTGCCTGCTGGTGGTTGGTGGGACCTCCATGGGGCTGGGGACTATTGACTGGGTATGGGGGGAGTTTGGGGGGTGGTGGATGGGGTCGGGGGAGATGGACATGGTGGGTGTCAGGTGGGTCTATGGGAGTTAGGAGGTGAGAAAAAAACAATATATATCGACAGCGACTCTAGGGATAATAATGTCGTTTCAGGGCCCCATTGTTGGCCTTATTCTGTGACTTCCCGCCATATACACTGCGTGACATTGAAAATGGAACACCAAGAAATAGTGGCCAGAAAGTGATGAAACTCGGCAGACAGAGAGAGACAGGGACGAACAATAAGTGATCTTTATTTCAAAATGATAGTCATAATACAGAGCGAGAACGGCGTCGGCTTAGTAGCAAGTAGGACCACCGCGGACGGCGATGCACGCAGCAACACGTCTAGGTAGAGAGTCAATCAGAGTACGGATGGCGTCCTGAGGGATGGCTCTCCATTACCTCTCAACCATTTGCCACAGTTCGTCTTCTGAACGCGGCTGTGGCAAGGCATGCAAACGGCGTCCAATGATGTCCCAGACGTGCTCGATTGGTGAGAGATCAGGAGAGTATGGTGGACAGGGAAGCATCTGTACATCTTGCAGAGCTTGTTGGCTAATGCGAGCAGTGTGCGGTCGGGCGTTATCCTGCTGATAAAGGGCATTGGGTACCCCCTGAAGGTAGGGGAGTGTCACCGGTCGCAGCACATCATCAACGTATCGTTGGGCCGTCATAGTGCCCTGAATACGAAGTAAAGGTGACCTGGAATCATACGCGATTGCGCCCCAAACCATGATTCCACGTTGTCGCACGGTGGGGCGTTCCACAATTGCTGCCGGATTGGACCTTTCTCCACGTCGACGCCACACGCGTACACGGCGACTATCACTGGACAAGCAGAAACGCGACTCATCTGAGAACACGACCCTATGCCATTCCGTCATCCACGTCGATCTAGCCCGGCACCATTCCAAACGTTGGCGCCTATTCGGTGGGGTCAATGGCAGTCTTCTTAGCGGACGGCATGAGTGCAAGCCATTAGCAACCAATAGACGGGAAATGGTTCTGGTCGAGATGGAATGATCTAGGGTGTCTTGCACATGTTGCAGGATGGCGGTACAAGTGGCTTGTGGGGCCGCCACTGCTTGTCGAAGGATACGCCGATCCACACGTGCTGACGTCACTCTGGTTGCACCGGCATTCCTATAAATTGCCACATTTCCTTGTTCCAACCATCTTCTCCACAGTCGGTGCACCGTGGACGCACCAAGGTGTGTATCAGCTGCGATTTGACGTATGGACCAACATGCCCTTTTCAGTCCGATCACCATGCCCCTCGTAAAAGCGTCTGTCTGCTTGAACTGCCTCCGTTTACGATGACTTGGCATTCTCTGTTATTACACGTGTCTTTTGACACAAGAACAAAATTTCTTCAAGGATTTTCCTTGAAGAAATAACGACACGAATACTGTCCTTTCTGCAAGTTCCTTCCCTTATATCTTACTCCATGTGCGCACGAGGGCTGCGCATTTTACATCATTTGCATAACTCGGTTAGGCGCATCTACCCTGAAATTTGCATAATTTTCTGGCCACTATTTCTTGGTGTTCCATTTTCAATGTCACGCAGTGTATATATCTATATTTTTTAACAAATTTTTTGATAAAGCAAGTAATGATTCAAAATGTTCATTGGAAGAAAATATAGACTGTCTATTTTGTTTCATATAAAAATAATAGTTTCATCCAAAAAATCTAATTTTAAAACTATTACAAAGAAAAAGGAATACATTTTGAAATGATCAACAAAAGATATATAAAGAAATTCCCGAAATCCTGAATTCCCTTGGAACGCTATATCAGCTCTCAGATAAAGAGCTACATAACCAGGAGATATTGATACTGAAGATTGGTTCTCATTTTCCAGATTGTTATTAAATAAAGAAAATCATGTCAATCAAACATGATATAAAAAAATTGTCATCAACATTTTCTGACTAGAAAAAAAAAAAATTGTCCAGTACATGATTAATTTTGATTTTTCTCTGTTAAAAAAAAAATGCGACAAAAAAAGCTCTTCCTGACTTAACTCTATGTCCTGTTGAAATTTCAGTTAGATTAATTACATATTGAGGATATGTAATGATGTTTACTTAAAAAATGCTTACGTCACATTTAATGCATTATTACTATATATACAATTTTATAGAAAAAATAGTTATCCTGCAAGAACTATGGGTAATGGAAAACTTATGATTTCATTTTTGAATTCAGCATGAGAAGTTACATTAGAATCAACATCAGGTTTTCTCCGGCAAAAAAAAAAAAAGAAGCTTTTTTGTAGACCTGTTTTATTCACATACACCTATCCCTTGACTTACACAGTAGATACGTTCCTGGGAAAAACGCGTAAATCGGGGCATAGGTGTACACAGAAATAAAAATAAAATGCATTGACAGGTTAAAATATGTAGTTAGCACATAAGCTCGGAATTCCTCGTGAGATGTGTACACATCGCATGTGTTCAATCACAGTAGCATTTAGTATAGTGCGATAAAAATAAAAACTTATTTGGAAAACCGTGTAAAAGCGAAAACGTGTAAAACAAGTACCGTGTAAATCGGGGGATAGGTGTATTAAAACAAAGTTTCCACTGCGGGATTCGATCCCGTTTCATGACTGTCGGGAATCGAGGGTTTTAACCACTTGTCCACCGACTGTGATAGGTTATTCGCGTATTCCATTATGGTCAGTATTCTGTGAGATTTTACAGACAAACTACTAACGTCTCAAGAGTTTCTTGAAAGCCTGGTTGTGGTCATGGCTTGGTCGAATCGTCCTACGCTCCAAAAAGATTCCCCTCCATTACCCACCGTAAATAACACTAGTCCACTCCAAATCTGCCGACAAATTAAGGTTCCCCTGAGGTACGATGTAAACACGAGGAACCGTCTACCTTTGGCAATGACGCTCATAAACTCTAGTAAGAAATCTATGGATGGTGAGATGCCTAGAGCAAAGTCTATTCGCCAGTCCTCTTAACGTTCCATGTATAAAGATTTTTCTTATTAAAAGTAAAAAAATTTCTGCCGAAGGGTTTCTTGTAATGTTTTATTTATCCGGGTTATCGAGTATTTATCATTTTTTACTTCAGTAAAAAGGAATAAATGCTCGAATGATTGATCGAGCTATACGTTTCCATCCTAAGAACAACCATAACCCACAGATTCCATTAGTACATTGATAGTTAGTTGCACATAGCTTTGTATACGTCTTTTTGCTATGTGTAAAGCGGGTTTATCATCACAGCGTCGATATGGTTATATTTTTGGAGGGATGTCTTTGGCCTGAACATGACGGTGTAATCCTGAAGTCAGTCTCTGCAACTACCCAAGACTTCAAAGTCTTCTCTGTGATCTTCAGCTTTTCTTCCCTAACCAGACTCGCTACCAAAAAGTCAGGTAGAGAAATTCGAAAAGGCAAAACATCAATATGACAATCGAGTTTATTAGTATATTATCTATAAACCTAATCATACGTCAGAGAAGCAATGAGATATATCAACTGGATAACAGATTAGGTAAGCTAATTATCTGTGGAGAAATCAGTAAATATTTGGTCATAATATCATTAAATCAGTGAGAATAATTTGTTATTAATATATTTCTAAACAAACAATGATCTTGGTATAATTTATCATTAAATAATCTTATTATATTCTATATTTTATTATCTTCTTTTTAATATTTGGTTAACCCAGGTTCCTGGGGCGTACAGAAGTCGCCAACTACCCGCTAATATGCCTTCGAGTTTATATATATACTAGACGAATGACCCGGGCAACGCCCGTGTTTTACCCGATTGAATGTTTTTATTCCAATACTATTTGTTACAATTATAAATTGGAGCCGTGGATGTCACTCTTGTGAAACGTCCCGCTCCAAACTTTACATGTACATTAGGTCAGCTGGTATTACCCCTCATTTTTACCGCTAGAGGCGCGAGCGAATTGACTTTTTGTAAATATACATAATTATAAAGATAGAAGCTTCTATAGAAGATAATGATCATAATGATGATGCGCGCGCATCCGTGACAGCGATGAGGAATTGAGGAAAGACGGTCGTGACTATATATGTTGAGATAATGAAATATAATAATATAATAATAATTATTATTATTATTATCATTAGATAATGATAATGATCGTAATGATGATGCGCGCGCATCCGTGACATGAGGAATTGAGGAAAGACGGTCGTGACTATATATGTTGATTGATGGAAATTTGGCCTGGAGTAAAATGATCTATACAAGAAAAGGCCACATTCCCCCAGAAAATAAACATCAAAACTATAAGTGAAAAATAGTGCAAAAGTGAATTTGTACTTGGATCAGGTAGATAAATTAAGAAAAAAGGCATTTCCTGATTGTGTAACTTTCATCGCCGGGAATCGAACCCGGACCTCCTGGGTGAGAGCCAGATATCCTAGCCACTAGACCACGTGGGAGATAAAAACAAGAATATAAAGATATAAATTAAATTAATAAATATATTTTGGTAATAATAATATATTGAAAAATTAAGTTATAAATCAAAAGACGCCTCTCCCGTCAAAACTAGACGCCATCTATTGACCGTCTCCGCAAACTAGCGGCTTCGGGTCGGTGACAAAGCCACAACACCAGTTTTGGCAAACTGAGAAGCATTCACCTGTAGACCATGGTTTTTGAAGCTAATAGCCATTTTCAGCCCATAGTAGAATTTATTCCATGAGATCTACGAGGGATCTAATGGAATTTTCACAATCATCCAAAAGGGCGGTTGTTTAGCTGGTAAAGTAGCTAGGCACTTGTCCATAGTAGTGAGTCTTACACCCCGGGTAGTTGGCGATCTTACCTCCAGGTACCTGAGTTATAAGTATACCTCTTTCTTGATTAGAGAGGAAAGTGTCATTTTTCGTTAGATATAGTATTGGAATATTTGTAAAAACATGGGATAAAAACACGTAACTGACTACTGTCCTAGTATTTGGCATGATTCTATCGGAGACATTTGTAGTTAAAATATTACAGTGAATATATCTCGAGGGTTACTCTGGCGATATAAGTGAATTGACCATATAACATAGACAATGGGGGGTTGGTGAACAAGTGATCTTAACCGTTGGTTTTCGACCGCTACGTTCCGGGATCGAATCCCATACATTGGGTACCTTTTTCTAATTATAAAAATACTCCAATGGCCCCGATTCTAGCAAGAATATATCTCATATTTACGGTCTTTAAAGGTAGGGCCGAGAATTACCCATAGTGGTATATCATCATTTAAGATTTTACACATGGGGGTTTTCGACCCTACGGGTTCGATTCCCGCATTGGGCACTTTTTCTGATTAAAAAAAAAAATGCTCCAATGGCCACCCATTCTAGCAAAAGTTCAACTCTAAAAGCGAGTGCAAGTAACCAAACGGATTTCTGGCATGCTTGTAAATGCAAAAGTCGAACTGCTTTCACATGTGTAGACATGTGGGTGCACTTACAGTAAAAGCAGTCGCCAACTTCTACATACCATGATTATCTTAGCTATTCAATGTGTACTAGGGATATTGATAATAAAAAAAAAACATAGAAAAATATAATTAGCAATAAAATGTTGCAGGAAATTATAGAATCCCGTAATCTACTTATATATTTGCCTTATTCTGTCTGTTTGTCTGAAGCTCACGGATGAGATTTTTCATAACCATCGGTGGTTCAGTGGTAGAATGCTCGCCTGCCACGCAGGCGGCCCGGGTTCGATTCCCGGCCGATGCATTTTTTTTTTTTACAATTTTTAAAACTCATTTATATATTATACAAGAATGACATCCACGGCGCCAATTTATAATTGTAACGAATAGTATTTGAATAAAAGCATTTAATCGGGTAAAACCCGGGCGTTGCCCGGGTCATTCGTATCTACTTATATATTTGCCTTATTCTGTCTGTTTGTTTGTCTGAAGCTCACGGATGGGAATTTTCATAACCATCGGTGGTTCAGTGGTAGAATGCTCGCCTGCCACGCGGGCGGCCCGGGTTCGATTCCCGGCCGAAGCATTTTTTTTACAATTTTTAAAACTCATTTATATATTATACAAGAATGACATCCACGGCGCCAATTTATAATTGTAACGAATAGTATTTGAATAAAAGCATTTAATCGGGTAAAACCCGGGCGTTGCCCGGGTCATTCGTATATAATAATTGTATAAACGAATGCAAGACAAAATCACCGCGAATGTTTCTTTTTTTTTAAGGCAATTTCTTTTTAAGGCAATTATCTTTATTTATCGTTAATTTTTGTTTCGATTTTATTGAAAAAAAACGATATGGTGCCTTTAAAAAATGATCTTTATTACTATGCAGTTTTCTATTTAGTCAATATACCTAAGTTCATGTTGCAAATGTAATTATCTCTATCGATTTAGTAGGTGAAATGCAAAAAAAAAAGAATCGACATGATGAAATCTTTATGAAAATTCACATTTTTATATTTTCAAGACACACACAGTTTGGGGCGGGACGTTTCACAAGAGAGACATCCACGGCGTCAATTTATAATTGTAACGAATAGTATTTTAATTAAAACATTTTGAAAACACACAGTTTGGAACGGGACGTTTCACAAGAGTGACATCCATGGCGCCAATTTATAATTGTAACGAATAGTATTTGAATTAAAACGTTTTAAAAATATATACGCACTCGGGTAAAACCCGGGCGTTGCCCGGGCCATTCGTCTAGTAAGTTTATAATTACAATTTGGTTAAAAGTATGATTTTTTTTCAATTCTAAGATAATAAAAATAAAAAAATGTCAGAAGTGGGATTCGAACCCACGCCTACAAGAGTAGACTGCGACCTGAACGCAGCGCCTTAGACCGCTCGGCCATCCTGACATACTACTTTGTGTCTATACAAAAAATTTGTGACGAGCATATATATACATATTCTGAATATATAGAGCAATTCATAATATAAATATATTTTTAAAAATAAGGCTTATTTTGGATTGTAATAAGATTATTTATTAATCCGATATTTCGATGGACCAATCGTCCATCTTTTAAAATGCTTATGGGGGAACATACCTTGTATAACCTAGGTTCCTTAAGAAAAATTGGATGGTAGCATAGTGAAATAGATCTCCTGATTAAGAAACTAAATATTGCCGATTTATCATTGTCATCAATAGAATGAATTTCGATATTGTAAGATTATAAAGTCAAAAAAGGAGCTTCTTTTCTATAGAACATGTTTATTTTGATAGCTTTCCAACGACATCGTTCTTCAACGGGCATAAAGACTTTACGTTTGAAAGCTAGCAAAATAAACATGTTCTATAGAAGAAGCTCCTTTTGAGTTTATAATCTTTCAATATAGTTATGGTAATCGAAAGTTGATGTCTATTTCCTACAGTATGAATTTCGGTTGAATCGATAAAATCGCTTATCAGGTGTTAACTGTAATGATGAGATTCATTCTCATCACTTTACTATTCTACATTCTATCCGGTCCAATATAACCAAGCAAGAATAGTCAACTCGAAACTTTACCCCACTATAAATACCTGAGTACATCATACGCCGCAAAAATATTTTACTAACCAATCTTTCTTTGCCGATCAAATGTTATTGTCACAAACAGGGGAAAAGATCTGGTATAAAGAGGTAAGAAACACAAGGTAATAAGAACAAATCCAAATAGTGTGTGACATTTTGGTAACATCTTTGTTATCCAAACGTCACACATCATTTATTTAGATTTGGTCCTATTAACTTGTGTTTCTAATCTACAATCCAAATTGTACCTTATCAAGAGGTAAGGCAGTAAAAAGGAAACCATCTGACCAAGATAGGGAGTGGCAGCATTAGCCCCCTCTATAACCCCATCTATTGGATAAGTTAATTATCAATATTCCACTGCCAGCTAAGATATTCATTGCTCAAATAAGAATACTTCTTGTTTTCTACCGGAAAAATCACATAAAAATATAAAGAGGACATATTCTGTCCACTTTGCCAAAGGAATAAAAATCCGAACTGGAACACAATATATTTGAATGTACGTCTCTCACTATGGAAAGATAAACTTTTTGCGGTACAACTGCTCATCCACACTTTTCACTGTATTCATTTCTTTCAGACTTGATGGATAATGGGTCAGCTATTTTAAAGTTCTTTAATTTTTCAAGACTGCAAGGAGGAAAAAAGACCTTACAAAGTAACTGAACTGTGTGGAAATATTTTTTCTTCACAAGATGTAACCATTTACTCAATAGTCTACTTCTTCACTGTGTTCTATGCATGAAAAACAATGCATATAGTCTCAACATTTGTACATAGATATTCTTTCCTTTTATTCTTTTCCTATTTTATGAGCAAGGATTCAGTTTTTTTCTCCTGCTTCTCATTTCTTTTTAGATTAATTTCTAACAGGAGAATCTTCTTGATAAGACGGAATGTCTTAATAAAGGCTTGTGTGTGTATTCTACATTCTATTGTTAAATTGTACATACATCACATACAGCTTTATTAAGACCACCGGTCTTATACAGATTCACCACAGTAATAAAAGATGTAGCTCCTATACTCCAGGCAGCACAGAACCCAACAACAGCCTCCTGGTCTGACACATGTCCAGTGGCCACACCGTTCATATGTCAAGGTCAACGTATCACTGAAAAGGCGAGTGTGACAATTGACAATTAAAACATTTTTATTGTCATCTCGACAATATTACAAATTCAGAGAGAGTAGTGACAACAGTTTTTAAGAAATAATAAAATATATTGTTGCACCAGGTTGCGGCTTGGTAGACTCTTCAGCCTTGATTCTCTCCTGTGCTGGGTCTTGCATCTTACCAGAGCGTGTTTCAACCATCCTACAAATTTATAAAAGGGAATAATGAGATAAGTCTACTTTATGTAGCCACCAGCATAATTTATTTATTTTCTCACATCAAAGAGAGCAGTGAAGTCACAGTGTACCTAAATACAAATGATGATAATCTAAAAATAATCTGTTTTAAATAAATATCATAGAATATAAAAATAAATAAATATATAATTTAAATTTCAAATATATTCAAAATAATATAATAAATACGCCATTAATCATGATGTAACACTTCCCCCTCTCCAGAGGTCGTCACGTCCTCGTGAGTTACCTCATCAATTCTCTCAAAATAGGGTTTGAGTCTTGAGACATGGACAATCAATGGGTCTTGGCCAGGATTATCTTTCGGCTCAATTAAGTAATTTACGTTAGACAGCTTCTTTAATATTCGATATGGGCCAAAATATTTTCTCAATAGTTTTTCGCATTTTCCGATTTTCCTGACTGGTGTCCAAACTGCCACTAAATGTCCTGGTTCATAGATTTTCTCATTGTGTTTTTTGTCATAGTTTCTTTTCATTCTTTCCTGAGTCTTCTCTGTGTTGTTAATGACTACCTGTCTCGTCCTTGCTATTTTATCTAAGTAGTTTTCTATATATTCGTCGTAATCGTCCATGTTACTGTCCGTTGGGATATTCTCGTCGTCTAAGAGGGACATGGGTTCCCTTCCAAACAACAGGAAAAATGGAGAGTAGCCTGTGGTTTCTTGAATCGTGGTATTATACGCGTGGGTGATAAAAGGGAGGATTTCATCCCAGTTCTTTTGGTCTGTGTTCACATACATGCTGATCATATTGATTAAAGTTCTATTTAGCCGTTCCGTTAGTCCGTTAGTCTGGGGGTGGTAGCTCGTTGTGAAGCAGTGTTTCACTTTGCACATTTTCATTACCTCCTTCATCAAATTGCTAGTGAATTGTGAACCTCTATCGCTAATAAGAAATCTTGGGGCCCCGTGACGTAAAATAATATGTTCGATTAAAAATGTAGAGACTTCTTTCACGGTTGCTTCTGATACTGCCTTTGTTTCAGCATACTTGGTATAATAATCAGTCAACACAATTATCCACTTCCTTCTTCTTTTCGTTGATGGCAAGGGGCCAACAAAGTCAATTCCGATTCTTTCAAAAGGGTAGTTAGCTGGGGGAATAGGTTGTAGAAGTCCAGAAGGCAAGTGATTTGAACCTTTCCGACTTTGGCAAAGATGGCACGTCTTTACAAATTCTGAAACATCTTTCAACATGGAAGGCCAATAGTATTTATTCTTCAATCGGTAAGTGGTTCTGGCGACGCCCAGATGGCCATTCAGCATATGGTTGTGGTATTCACTCATGACTTCCTTCCTTCTCTTCTTTGGCACTACCAGCAACCATGCCCTACCTTCAGGATTTGGATTTTTCTTGTAGAGACACCCATTTTCTTCTTTGAAGTTCTGTGTAAATGAACGCTTGTTTCCACTAAGGTTCTCCTTAATATTCTCAATAAAATCATCCTTTTCGTCTATTATTTGATTCAGAAATAGTCTTTCATAATCTTCGTCCCATTCGTTTTCAGGTAAGGGTCCTCTAGATAGACCATCAGCGTCCAGATGTTTTTTACCCGATTTATGTATGATTTCGAAATTATATTCCTGAATCTTCAGTGCCCATCGTGCTAATCGGCCGGTCGGATCTTTCAGATTCTTAAGCCAGCATAGTGCGTGATGATCAGTTACGATTTTGAAGTGCCTTCCATATAGGTAGGGTCGTAACTTGGACATTGACCACACAACAGCTAGACATTCTTTTTCGGTAGTCGAATAATTTTGCTCAGGTTTGCTCAGTGTTCGACTTAAATATGAGATAACTTTTTCTTTATCGCCGAACTTTTGGACTAATGTTGCACCCAGGCCGATGTTAGATGCGTCAGTATGAATGTAAGTAATTGCATTCGGGTCAAAGTGCCCTAAGATTGGAGGATTTATCAATGCTACTTTAAGGGTTTGAAATGCTTTTTCTTGATTTTCTGTCCAGGTAAAAGGTACATTCTTTTTTATAAGACTGGTTAATGGATCGGCAATTTTTGAAAAACCTTTGATAAATTTTCTATAATATGAGCACATTCCTAAAAATGATTGAACTTCTTTTATCTTTTTGGGCCGAGGAAAATCTCTAATAGCCTTGATATTATGCTCCGCTGGTTTTATACCATGTTGATTAGTTATATGGCCAAGAATCTCCAGTTCTTCGAAAGCAAATTGGCATTTTTTGTTGTTCAATTTTAAATTAGCCTCGCGAAAACATTTTAAAACAGCTTCTATTCTTTTGAGATGTGTTGAAAAATCCGAGCTATAAATGATTACGTCATCTAGATAACATAAGCAAATTTGCCATCTAAGATTACCAAGCATATTTTCCATGTTCCTCTCAAATGTAGCAGGGGCATTGCATAGACCAAAGGGCATTACGTTGAACTCATATAGGCCATGTGCTGTAGTGAAGGCTGTCTTTTCTTTATCTTTCTCCTCAACCTCTACTTGCCAATATCCTGATTTAAGGTCAATTGCTGAAAAGTATTTGGATCCTTGAAGTGTATCCAATACTTCATCAATTCTGGGAATTGGGTAAACATCCTTCACTGTTACATCATTCAATTTTCTGTAGTCAACGCAAAATCTGTACTTACCATCTCGCTTCTTGACCAAGATTACAGGGAAGGACCATGGACTCGAGGATGGTCTAATTATGCCGTCTCTGAGCATTTCATCAATTTGTTCTTTTATGATTTCTCGCTCTTTCGCGCTCACCCTATACGGCTTGTGTTTGATCGGTTTCGCGCCTTCTGTATCGATCCGATGTTTCGCTAAGTTGGATCTTCCTAATCCCGACGAAAACAAATCCTCGTACCTTTCCAAAACTTGTTTCAATTGCTCCTTTTCCGTATATGCTAAATTTTCGTTTATCTGAAATTGGGGTTCTTCATGCTCTTTTTGTTCACTTTCTTCCATAAGATTCACTTCGGCTGGCTGGCTTCCAAAGCACAATGTTTGGTTTTTTAATATTTTTAATGGTCGAGGGTAAGGGTTTGTTATCCAGATATATGTTTTCTTATTCACAACATTTATTAAGCTTCTCGCTAGTCGAAGTCCATTTGTTTGAAACATTTTATGGTTCTCCTCGATGATGTATTCGCCATCCTCTGCTTCTACAAATGCATTAATCAATTTAATAGAAAGTTCTGGTATAATGGCATCCTTTGCACTTTTTATTTTCTTCTGTTGATATTTGATTACGTCACGATTTTCTGTCAAGTCATATTTGATTATTTCACGCTGACAATCAATTTTTGCGTTCATTTTCTTAAGAAAATCACGTCCAAGTATAAATATTCGCAAATGTGTTCTCATTATCACAAATTGATGTGTAATTGTTTTGTCATCAAATTTTATATTTAAAATAATATTTCCTACGATATCTAATTCTTTGCCATCGGGTCCGGAGCACATTTTATCAGGATTTATTATTTCAAGACCTGTGTTAAGAGCTGTACTAAGGTCGACCACTGAAAGATCGGCGCCTGTATCAATCAAAGCTTCGCAGATACCGATTCTATCCACGTTAATGTTCATTTTATATTTGGGGTCTAACTTTTTAATTCCATTTATGGTCGACTTGCTTTGATTGACGGACTCAGGCGCGATGTTTAGTTTAAATCTTCTAATGCAGCATATCTATTCCTTGTAGGGATACTCGAGTGCGGGCTATTACTTACGTCAGAGTAGAGCAGAGGTCTCGACTTCTGAGTTCCATTATCCATTCGGATTTCTTCTTCGACCTTGTCTTGTGTAACTATGGGGTCCTCTTCCACAATTCTTACAAACCTGACTCTGCAATACCGCGCTACGTGTCCTGGCTTGTTACACTTGAAACATATTGGTCTCCCGTCTTCTGTCCTATTCCTATTTGAATTTGGATTCTTATTGTATGTTTTACTTGGGTAGACCGGTTTTGGCTCAGGATTGGGAGTGTAAGATCGTCTAGGGGCAGATACCTGGGGCAGAGGCTTGTTCTGGTAATACCTCGGAGTGGGGGCCTGGGGCTTGGAGGTGTTCTGGTAGTACCTCGGAGCGGGGGCCTGGGGCTTGGAGGTGTTCTGATATGGTCTTCTGAACGACGTAGCATTCTTCCGTTGCTCTTGATGATGGGGACGAGGAGAGCGTGGTCCATTATAAAGAGCTTTTGATTTTTCTGCACGTTCTTGGTAATTCTTTTCGAACAAATCCAGCTTTTTACAAATTTCTAGAAGTTCATTGGTATTTTTAGGAGGGTTTAGGTGAAGGGCAAAAGAGTATTCTTTCTTTAACCCTCCAATAACCCAGTTTATTTTAGTCTCTTCTTCCATTTGGGGGTCGACCTTGTTGCACAGTACAAGGATATCCTCTGCGAACCTGATTGCAGGTTCATTCCACTGTTGTATCCTGTTTAATCTCATCCTCATTTCTTCTTTGTTGGCGTCTGAGGCAAAATCCTCAATTAGGCGGCTCTTGAAATTTTCCCAGCTGGTAAAACTTACTTTGTGTAGGTTCAGCCAGGTTTTGGCGCTACCAATCATATTCATGGCAGCATAACGGGAGATAATGTAGTCTGCCCAATGGTACAGGAAGCCAATTTCTTCAAGAGATTCAATCCATGGGCGAGGGTCTTCTGTTCCATCATACTTGGGGATGTCGATGTTGGGATTCAGGACAACTGGGTCGGAACTAGCATCTCTACCAATTGTTGCACCAGGTTGCGGCTTGGTAGACTCTTCAGCCTTGATTCTCTCCTGTGCTGGGTCTTGCATCTTACCAGAGCGTGTTTCAACCATCCTACAAATTTATAAAAGGGAATAATGAGATAAGTCTACTTTATGTAGCCACCAGCATAATTTATTTATTTTCTCACATCAAAGAGAGCAGTGAAGTCACAGTGTACCTAAATACAAATGATGATAATCTAAAAATAATCTGTTTTAAATAAATATCATAGAATATAAAAATAAATAAATATATAATTTAAATTTCAAATATATTCAAAATAATATAATAAATACGCCATTAATCATGATGTAACAATATATACAAAATTGAAATATATACATATTTATACGATGATGGAGGATGAAGGAAGGAATCCCCGGCGCTGGAGTGTTCTGGTCCAGGTGATGAGCGGGCCCTCCACTCCACCGAGCCCAACCTGGACAAATAGGCGATAGACGCGCCGCTTTGCCGACGCCAGGATGGTCAGGGCGTCGTCCTCAAAGCCGGACCCGCCGAAGATCCAAGCTTGCAGGTCAGGGGGCCGCCCGATGATGTTGAAGGCCTCTCTGATGAGGGGGCTGATGGAACGGCAGCTCCAGTAGCGGTAGCCGAGGGAGTGTGGAATCAGCCGTGTTCTAGTCTTCGCTTTCCTCATCCAAATAAACAGCGACATTCAGCAAATCCATTACTCTCCTCCGACCGGTGACTGCGATCTTGTAGAATTTATACCTGGGAGGTCGGTGGAAGGGTGGTCTAAACCATTGGTTTTCTAACGCTATGACCCAGGATCGAATCCCGCATTGGACACTTTTTTTCTGATTAAAAAAATGCTTCAATGGCCCCCGATCTTGCAAAAGTCCAACCCCACCAGAAAGTGCAAGTAACCAAACGGAGCTCTAGCACATTTGTAAGTGCAATGTCGAACTGCTTTTCACATGTGTAGACATGTGGTGCACTTACAGTAAAAGCAGCCGCTAAATTCTACCCACCATGATTATTATGGACTGTACCACGTGTACTAGGGATAATAATAATAATAATAAAAAAAGAATTTATATATAATTTATATTGCGGGATACTCTTTGCTAACACAAAATTAAATAAACGATTCACCTCAAGTTTTGAAAAATATATTTATTGAGAGCACTTTACCTAAAGGTTGAAAAGTACAAAACCCCATAAATCTCCCAATAAATATATATTTTTGAAAAACTTACGGTTTATATATATTTTAACAGAACATTTATATATTAAAAATCCCTCAAACACTTTATAAAAGTGAAAAAAAATATATTTTATAAAAAAAAAAATTCTCACGCCGGGAATCGAACCCGGGCCTCCTAGGTGAGAGCCCGGTATCCTAGCCACTAGACCACGTGGGAGATGGCAATTCTTCCTATAGAAAACTTTAAGTTTAAAAGTATGCAAACTTTTATAAATAATATATTTTTCTTGATTTACGTTTATTATTATATATTTTTACATCGAAGAATATAATTTGATTTTTTATTCTTCAGCGCTCAAATAATTTTATTTTTTGATAGAGATTCAATTACATTTTACATGTATTTTGCATATATCTTCTTATATATAAAAGTCAATGTCTGTTGTCTGTTTCGCGATAAACTCAAAAACTACTGAACCAATTGGTACTAAATTTTGCATGTCGCTTTTTATAAACCTAAGGAAAATTTCCGGCTATATTTTGATTAGTATTTTTGGCTATTTATTTTTTATTTGAAGAACTTTTTTTACGCCGAGTATATACGAGGCGAAGTAACAACACCAGGCCAATTAAGCGACCAATGAGCGTTCTGCATTTTTTTCAAGTTGCTTGCGTACTCTTTTTGAAATATCTTTTTATAAGAGTGTTACTTTTTTTACAAACGTATTGAGAGAGAAATTTATATTACTAAGTTACGGTAAGTACACACAATGCAATTTAAAAAAATCTTCATAAAATTAGCGTTACTGTATGTAAATAATGGCTTTCGTATTTATTATTAATTTTTGTTCTGTTTTTTTTTTATCTCTTAAAAAAATCGTTTAGAATGCAGTCGCAGTCATCAGCAAACACATATGTTTGCCTAATTTCCATGTGCTCTTTTATTTTTTACAGAAAAATATTTAAATGCCAGTATTTTGGATTAATTTTTTTTTGAAAATCTATTTTTTTCTTATTTCTACTGAGAAAATACAAAGTCGGTGGACGAGTGGGTAACACCCTCGATTCCCGACAGTCATGAACCGGGATTAAATCCCACGTTAAAATTTTGTTTAATATGTGAATTAACCTTCACATATTATTCACTGTTTCAATTATCATAAACTAGGTTGCTCTTGTTGAGCGGTACCTAATAAAGTGATTTTGAACCGAATTCTTACTGAGAAGATGGGTATCGCATTCATTCACTCAACTCAGGCAATTTCTAGGGTTAATGCACTGGGGCGGGTACCTCGGGGTTGGGTGGAAAAGCTGCCATCTATTTAACTATATTGATTTTATAAAGTAAATAAAGCTTCCAGGGTTAAGTTTCTTGTTCAAATTTTTTATTTTCAAGCTTTCGGACTTATCAGTCCTTCTACAGGAGTATCACGATAATAAATTGATGATATATACTATTTTTATATACAAATTAATTTTTACATTTTTAAATATTAATGATATTGAAAGGGGAAATATATGTATTACCTTTTTTGTGTGTTATAAACAATTTTTGAAAATATATATACGTGCATGGCTGGAGGCTACGTACTTGTCGATAACATATATTTATAACACACAAAGAAGGTAATATATATTTCCCCTTTCAATATCATTGATATTTAAATATGTAAAAATTAATTTGTATATAAATATACACCCATACCCCGCTTTGCGTCGGGGTTACGTTCCAAAAAAACACGACGCAAAGTGAAAATATGTGAAGGCGCAATCAAAAACAAAGATGTTGCCATATTTTAGGAAGAAATATTAAAAAAAAAAAAAATTAAAGACTCGAATCCAAAACAACGCAACTTCGAAAATCTAACGACGCACAGTGAAAATCAGTAAAAATTAAGCAGCGACGAAACTTCGAAAAAAAAAAAAACGCAAAACGAAACGACGCAAAGCGAGGTATTGGTGTATTTATATATATATATATCATCAATTTATTATCGTTTTACTCCTGTTGAAGGACTAACAAGTCAGAAAGCTTGAAAATAAAAAATTTAAAAAGAAACTTAACTCTGGAATCTTTATTTTTTTTTTTATAATATTATAAATCAGGCAAGAACGTTTATATATATTGATTTTAAAACAACTAAATAGATTCCACAAAAATAATTAAATCAAATACCTAAACACAAATATAATACAATTTTTGCAATCCACTACATTTTTTGCGTGTGGTTTATGTGTTTCTTCTGTATAGCTATTCTATGGCACTTCTATTATTTATTATTGATGTACTTTCAGCATGAAGAAAATTGCACTCGGGGGAATTCTCGGGCGAAGCTGGGTCATTCGTCTAGTTTAAATATTAAAAAATGGGGTTAGAATTTATACCAATTCCAAGAGTGATAAATATCGATATAATCTGGTGCCTGAAGTGCAGGTCGTCACTTACAGATACTTCTAGCTCAATAAAAAAGGAGGTGCTTCTCTAAATGACTAATTCCATATATTATTATAATGTCACATATAGAAATTAGAAAAGTCAAACTACAGAATGTAAGACTTGGATATTTATATAAGTGTGGCGACCACACTTTGCTTCAGCGAGCGCGAACTGGGACAAAGCTTCACTAAACATACGGGCAGTAGTGTTACGGCCTCGGCAACATGTAAGTGCGGTCAGGAAATGCATTTTTTATTTTTAATATCAACACCTGAGACTTTTTTTTTCAATTTTATAACTTTTTAGAAGATGTTTTTGTACGTTTTATTTCAAAATTATCTATATATATAATGTCAGATGTTATTCAATTTTGATCATTAACATATTCCAGAATGTGAAAAAAAAATAGTACAAATGTCGTATTGTACTGGGATAAGGTGCATAAATTATGAAAAAGGCATCTCCCTATCGTGCAACTGAAAGTTGATGATGGCTTGAGCCGTCTGCCGGAATAAATATAAACCATTTTCGTTGATTTCTAGTCATAATCACGCGCCCGAAACGCGTCCGTGGTCAGCTTTTATTGATTAATCAAGAATGGGTATTTGGCCAATTCTGGAATTATTAAAAAAATAACGAGAATAGTTGATATTTATTCCGATAGATGGCGCAAGCCATCAGTAACTTTCAGTTGCACGATAAGGAGATGCCTTTTTAAAAATATTCCAGAATGTCTTAAGTAAAGTTTTTAATACATTTATAGACAAATACATTCTTAAACTATTTTGTGATTTAAAATTTCTTTGAGATATTTCGAAAATAGACAAACTACCATTTGACTGAATCCAATTTTTGCAGATATGGCCGTTTTTTTTGGATTTTGAATATCAGCTTTGCGCAGAGGCGATATCGTAGCCAGTGAGGAATTTCCGAGGCGCGATTATTGCTAGTTGAAAACTTTACCCAATACCCCGCCTTGACGACGTGCAATACCGTCGGCTAACGGCAATTTTTGGAGACCTCTTCAGAGGTCATTTAATAAATAAAAAATAGATCAACTTTAAAACCTTACTTATGTGGGAACCTGTTATATGCGAGTATAACAACTTAGTCTCAGTTTATCATGGCTCTGTTAAATCTGGAACCTGTCAAAAACGGCCCAGGATCAAATCCCTCATTCGGTAGTTTTTTTTAATTTTTAACTAGGTGGGCTTTGGCACACTTGTAAGTGCAAAAGTCGAACTGCTTTCGATACCTGTACACAAATAGCGGCTTACAGTAAAATCAGTCGTTAAATATCAAAATTTAGAATATTATCATTAATTTTATCGCCCTCTATCGCAGAAAATTATAAACATTTATATTTTTATCGCTACTTTTCTTAAAATAATTTAAATATACAGTTAAACCTGTCTATAGCGCCCCTTCTAAATAGCGCCTCCCTCTCTATAGCGCCCGATTTTAAATATGTAGTACTCTCCAAATAACTTTATTAGGTGCCTCTCAAAAAGAGCAACCTAGGATACGTAGTACGATGCGATTTACATTAGCTGTATTTCTTCAAACTTATCCCCTGTAATGATAAGCCATCTCTCTCTTTTCCCATTTTTATTCATTGCAGGATAAGAGAGCTGTAGAGAAGTATATTTCAATTATAAATATATATATTAGCAGAAAAATAGCTTTAGAATAAAAAAAAAAGTTTTTAATTTTCAGAAATATCAACATGATTATCATGGGCCTGTACCATGTGTACTATCTTTTGCGATAAATAAAAAACAGGTTCAGGTTCCAAATAACTTTATTAGGTGCCGCTTTCCAAGTTCCAAATAACTTTATTAGGTGCCGCTCAAAAAGAGCAACCTAGATCATCATATTTACAATATACTGAGGGGGATGTACAGGGTTTGTTCATTTACAATAATAATTTATGTTGAGGTCGTTGGGTCCTTGGGGATATTGTTCTTGAGAAGGGTTTTCCTGGCTTGTTTGATATTCAAGGTGGGTTTGTTTTTCCTTTTTTTTTTTCACTTTTCATCATTCTGGCTTAATTGATGAAGAATTTGTATAGGTTTTAAATTTATTTTTTCCTTTTTCCTCGTTTGTAGTTTGTGGCTTCCTTAAAGGTGGGGTTTTCGGATTTTTCGTAGAATCTAAATGATTGTCTAATAATGTAGTCATTGATGTTTTCGATATTTAGATCGTTCCTGAGGATTGTGTTCCGAACGAATCAGGGTGGAGACATGATTTTTCTGATCATTTTATTTTCAAAGACTTCTAACTTTTTAAGGATGGTCTTATGTGCTGTCATAAAAATGGGGTGGCCAGTTTTGGTCAATTTCTCTTAAATATATGTAAATACACAGCATGTATGTTAATATGTCATAGATAGATGAGCAGTATTTTCTAATTTCTCTTTTTTTAATTTGTAGATCAAATGTAATTTGTAGAGAGAGAGAGATAAAGGTGTTTACTTTCCATTTTACATTATTCTAGGAATGTTCTATAATATTGTAACATAAGAAATTAGGAAAGACAAACTTCAAGATGACACAGAAATTATTAGATAGTAAAAAGGCATATATTGGATTGATTCTGAAAATAGTGAAATCCATGCTTAAATCATTAGAAAGTAAAAAGGCATATATTGGATTGATTCTAAAAATAGTGCAATCCATGCTTAAATCATTAGATAGTAAAAAGGCATATATTGGATTGATTCTGAAAATAGTGCAATCCATGCTTAAATCATTAGATAGTAAAAAGGCATATATTGGATTGATTCTGAAAATAGTGCAATCCATGCTTAAATCATTATCATTAGATAGTAAAAAGGCATATATTGGATTGATTCTGAAAATAGTGCAATCCATGCTTAAATCATTAGATAGTAAAAAGGCATATATTGGATTGATTCTGAAAATAGAACAATCTATACTCAAATCGTTAGATAGTAAAAAGGCATATATTGGATTGATCGCTAGCTTCAAGTGAAAATCGCTCTTCAACGGGCTTAATAAAACATCGACTATATCTTACAAGAAATATTTACAAAAACATACGCGTACAGCGTGGATATTTACAACTGATTTTTTTTTTTAAATTAGTATGTAATATAAAATATTTATGGATTTCAAGAAAATTATTAAGAAATTCGTTGTGAGAAAATATTTTGTAATTTTAAAACTTTTTAAACAATTTTATCATGAATAAATAATCTGCTATAATATGTCATAAATTCAATTGCCATCTATCGATAAAATTGTTAACAATTAAAATTTCTGCAATGTGTTTATTTTCAATAGAATATCTTCAAATATTATCTCTATATACCTTACTGCAATGATATGATTTATTGAAATAGAGATTAATTATAATATAATATACTGCGGCCTGTGATTCTAAAACGACACTAGAAGTTACACCGCATGAGTTTCTTTTCACCGACAAATTAAATTTTTTTATTTCAAGGTGAAATGTCGACCATTTCTAACCTTTTTGGATGAGGTATGAAAGGATGAATTATGAAGAGTAATGAAGAAGAGATTAATTAGGCGAAACCGCTGAGAGGTTCACCACTGATGAGCCAGGCCTTCTCATTCAATAACTCATATCATTGCAGTGAGGTCTGTAGAGATAATATTTGATGATTCTATATACAGTTACGAGCGTTATGCGTTCTTAATAATTCTTCATCTCTGTCACCGTTTGCTTTTTTTTTTGGAATGGCGCTCTCCTATTGGTTGGCTACGATCACGCCACCTTTGCCCCCCCCCCCCCTTCAACTCGCTTTTTGGTTTTTGTAACTATTGTGTTGGAGCGGGTCGCTCCTTAAATAAATGTGCACATATTAATAACTAAATGGAATCCTCTCGTTCTTTTTCCCAGTAAGAGACGCCTACGGAAGCCAACAGTACATAGACAGATAAAGCACATAGGCTATAGTTATTAACTAATATATGCATTTATATAAGGCGCCAATTTATAATTGTAGCAAATAGTATTTTAATAAAAACATTCAATCGGGTAAAACACGGGCGTTGCCCGGGTCATTCGGCTAGTATTATTAGAAGAAACACATTGCGAGGAAATTTTAATTGTTATGTTAATATGTATTTAATAAAATAATTTGTACATGTTTTTTGTTTTGTCTGTTGAAAATTGTCAAAATTCGATCTGAAATAATTACATTAAATACATATTTTCATGTCAGTATGGCCGAGCGATCTAAGGCGCTGCGTTCAGGTCGCAGTCTACTCTTGTAGGCGAGGGTTCGAATCCCACTTCTGATATTTTTTTAAAAATAAAATAAGAAAATAATATGCATTTTTTCAATTAATATTTATTTTATTAGTTGCAGTAAGGTCTATAGAGAGATATTTTATGATATATGTGAA